>JBBPBO010000003.1:23982547-24582547 GCA_037974295.1 Cicer cuneatum
TTATAAATACTAGTGTTCAATCGGATAGGATTGAGCATGGTTTTTCTTTTTTAAATTAAACCATATCTATTTTAAAATCACTATATAGATTTAAATGATAAATCAAAATTTAAAATCGAATTTTTTCTAAAAATTGGTTAAATCTAATTAATTTTTAATTGATTTGAAAACTTCAGATTATATACAGAAAATTTGATATAACTTATAAATTTGAAGAATTTAATATATTATGAAATTATGATAATAAAACTACATGTTGAACAAAATTACAATTTAGAGAAAGGAATTATGATTCTAAGGAATGATATAGGATTCACATACAAAAATAAAATATAAGTGGATAATAAATTGTTAAGATCTAAATCAAAAAATAAAACATAACCGATTAAAATTCAAATCCAAAAATAAAACAAGAGTCGATATCCAATAACCATAAATAATTATACAAATGATTGTTAAACGAGTTGGGTTATAACATATTATATTTTAATGAAATTTTTCGCAGCCCCACTGGCTGTCCTCTTTGAAAGGCACAGAGTTTTTGTTTGTGCTTTATCATAAATCATGTTCATTAATATTTAAGAGAGAGTTTATTTCTGTGTAACACGAACACTTTTTATATATTTATTTTATTAAATTATTTAATTTATTAATTTGAAATAATAATATAAATGAATAAATTAAATAATGATTTTATAATGATATATTTATATATTTTATCAATTGTAAAAAAAATGTATATATTTGAGCAATATAGCTTGTCGTTGATGTTGAAAAAAATTTAAACTTATTTGAAAATTAGTTTGTGGAAAACTTTCGTGTTATTACAAATAAATTATTTGTGGAATAATTTCTAGGATGATTTCTTAGAAATAATACATATTTCCGATGAAAATTTTTAAGTAGATAAAATATAATGTTGAAAAAGAAAAATAGAATAAAAGTAGAGGAATGGATTTTTCTTGATTTTTTGAAATGATTTCTAGATATAATACATATTTTCGATGAAAAATTTCAAGTAGATAAAATATAATGTTGAAAAAGAAAAATAGAATAAAAGTAAAGGAATATATTTTTCTTTATTTTTTTGATAAAAAGACAATGTAATATAAAAAAAAACAAATTAACTAAATATGAATGAGGGTACCTCTTAAATTTGAGTTGCCGAATATTTTGTTTCTATAAGACGATGATGAACCGAACTAACTCGAAAATAGATTAAGACTTGATTTAATAATTTTCTAGTTGAACTTGTTTGATAATCAAATTAGTCGAATTTTTCTAAAATGAAATAAAAATATTTAAAATATTAATACTAAGAAGTTATTTATATAATTTAAAAACTAAAAAAGCATACAATTCTTTTGAAAAAAAAAACTCTTAATAATTTTCACCATAAATATAACACTTTCTATATTTAACATAAAACTATTATGTAACTCTTTTTTTGTTACGAAACTATTATTTAAGCCATAACTTTCTAGAAAGTTTTGTATTTTGTATTCAAATTGTAAGACAATTACTATATATTTAGAATATGGTAATTAATTAATAAGTTTAGGTTTACAAAGACAATCATTAAATATCTCATAAAGTACAATCATATAATTAAATTGTAACTACAAATTATATAGTTGACAATCATGATTTGATGTACTAAATTACAAGCATATAGAATTTTTAAAACAAAATATAAATGCAGAATTATATCCTCTGATATACTAAAGTTACAAAATACATAAGCTTTTCAGACTAAAGTATTATTGTAGAACTACATCCTCTGGCCCTGGTGCTAGCCTTAACCCTTCTTATCTGCTATAATATAATAAAAATAAAGGGTAAGATAATAAATTCAGTGAGCTCTAAAAAAGAGCTAGTTCAATAATTTTTTTTGTTAAATGCAACATTCATCATGAATAACATGAAGTTAATGCTAAAATACTTTAATTTTGCCTTTACTTGGAAGTATGTAAAATAACATATTCTTAAGTTTTCTTTAAATATGAAAACTTAATTTAATCCTATTTTCCTTTGAGTATGGAAAGCATAACTTAAATTATCTTTTCCTTAAAGTAAGGAAATTAACATGTCCTCTTTCTTTTTCTTAAAGTACGGAAAAGTTTCTCAATTATCTTGATGTGGGTCACCAAGATAATTGAGATACCTATTGGTAAAGTTGGTCTGGCCATGACCCCGAACCGGCGTCCCGAATTGTTCTTCCTTTACCCATTCTTTTATGCCTGAAACAATCCTCAAATGTCCCACTGCATACTTGGACCATGAGTGCCATGACATAATGAATGCAATGCATATGTAATGTTATGTATGCAATGCACATTTTATCAATACAATTAATGCAACCATTTAATCAACTTAGCAAGGTAATAGAATTAAAAGGTTACTTAACTTCAATCATTCATCAAGAAAATCCTAGTTGGTTGTTTGTTTATATGGAGTTGTATCTTTTGCATTCTGATCAGGAAGCGTGGACCAGAGGCATACTCTGAACAGAGGCAACATGATTAGAGGAAGCTTGGATCAAAGGCAGCAAGACCAGAATCAAATTTCTGATCAGAGGCAACATGATCAGAGGATGATTGGATCAGAGGCAGCATGACTAGAGGCAAATTTATGATCATAGGTAGCATGATTAGAGGATGCTTGAATTAGAGGCAACATGACCAGAAGCAGATTTCTTATAAGAGGCAGCGTGATAAAAGGATGTTTGGATCAGAGGCATCATGACTAGAGGCATACTAATCAGAGGCAACATGATCTAAGTCATTCTGGGATTATAGGCAACATGATTAGAAGCAGATTCTGACCAGAAGCAACAAGATTAGAGGCAGACAGAGGAAACATAATTAGAGGCAACTAGAGGAAAACATAATCAGAGGCAACTAGAGGAAACAAAATCAAAAAAACGCATCAGAGAGGGTTGATAGAAAACACATCAATTCAGGACTTTGCCCACCACCGTTAACCCCCATTTCTAAATTTTTTAACACATCATAATCATCACACAAACATATGCAGAATGGATGATTTTAAAAGAGTGAAATGCATGTTTTTATCATTTCTTATATGCTAAACATTACAATTTTCCTCTCTCTCTCTCTCTCTCTCTCTCTCTCTCTTTCTCTCACTCTCTCAAGTTTAAGGAACCCATTATTCAACCCAGAAAGTCATTTCGAGCAGTAAAATAAAACAAAAATCTAACCTAGAACCCCATGCAAAACGCAAAATCAGTTCTAGAAAAGAACACACTGTTTTATAAGGAAATTCCTATTCGATTTGAGCTAATTTGGGGAAGTTATATACTAATTCAGCTCTCAATATCTTCAATTTGACTTCACCTTAGTACGATTTGGCTGATTACTGAAGATTGAGGGCTGAAAACATACATGGAAGAGGTCGGAGCAAGTATGGAGAACTTTAGTGAGCTGTTGTATTTGAAAGATTTTGGAAAGAAGGGGAAAATGAAACAATGGGGAAGACGATGAACAATAATATGTTGATGTTTCTTTACAGAATGTTATTTTTTTGGAAGTGTGTATTTGGAATGAATGGAATGATAAAATGAAGTATGGTTAATACCGGTGAATCAAAAAGAAGGAGAGAGAAAGAAAAGTGGCTTGGTCTCCTTTTGACATTTTGACAATTTTAATGTTACCACTTTCCCATTTCTAGGTCAAACTTAAGTCAACTATTACTAAAAATAGGTATTGATATTTAATAGATTTCTAATAATCTATTTTAATGATCTAGTTACTATCTAAATCTTCTAAGGTTGTGAGAGAACTGTTACAAAATTTTTATGATATGAGTTTAAAATGTAATAATCATTTTCATACTTATACGACTGTACCACAATACAAAGGAAATTTGAAAATTGAGAATCATTTTCTATACAAATTTTGCTTTCTCAAAACAATTTTCTCCTAATTTAATTTTAAAATTTAAATTCATAAAATATCTAGATATAAATAAAAAAAAATAAATTAAAACCAACATCTGTTATTGATTATATTTTATAAAGTAAAGTTTTTAAAAAAGAGAAATTCAATAGGTCCCACTGAGAATGATTTAAATATTTGCTCAGACCTATTTAATTTTAAAAGTATTTTTTAATTAAAATAGTAGTAATAATCTAATATGTTATACCCACATAAAAACTTTTCTTTTGATTCAAAAATAATTAAAAATCAAATAGATTGATAAAGATCTAATTCAAAAATAAAATTATCCTTTTCAAATTATAAAATAAAATAATCAAATTTTATTGAAAATATTATGTTAAAATAAATTTATAAATTAATAAAAAATTAGATATAGATAAAAAGAAATTAAACATAGATAGTTTGTTAAAAAAATGAAAGAATAAAAAATGGAGTTCATTTTGAAATTTTTACATTGATAATTTTATACATACAAAAATTGAGAATTAACGAAAAAGCAACACATGACATAAATAACTTTACTTTCCCTTTTAAAAAAATACTTCATATTTTTGCATTAAGGAGTAGCCATCCTCAAAGAGGGGGAGGCCCAATTTACATCAATGTGATTCTTGTACCATAGGACATGGTTAGGCTTGCTTATAGCTATCCTAGCAAGCTCATGAGAAGCCCTATTACAACTCCTAGGAACATAAAAACCCTAGATTGAATAAAACTACCCAAATTATTAACACATTGCACAATCAACCCTTATTAAAGTCTGATGAAGCTAGTCAGTAAATTTAGTCGGAGTATCCTTATTATACTTAATTCCCACATGAAATCCAAACCTAACATTGGTGGCCCAAATACACTCCATTAGAATATGATCACTAGTCTTAATAACTTGTTCACATCTAGGGAAAACCAAAGAATACGGAACCCCTTTCTTACATAACTATTGATGGACATGGATACTAGAGTTGAGAATCCTCCATATGAGGTACCGATACCCATAGGTGGGATGTTGAGATTCCACAAGTGTTTCCAAACTTTAGTGCTACTATTGTTGTTTGTAGGGTTGTGTTGGAACATAGAGTATGTTAGTGTATGAATTTAAAAATTGTTGAAGTCCCAGATTGGAGAACTCTCATATATTGAGTAGTTTTCAACTCCATAAATACTAAAGTCCCACATTGGATAGAAAACATATATGAGTTTGCTTCCATCACTATATAAAAAGTGTCAATCTATTGTGAAAAACACACCAATGTTGGATGCATTTTCCAACTTTCTCTTTTCTCCCTTTTTTATTCTGCTCGATATATTTCTGAGACACTTCTCCCCTTTCTTTCTGTCCCTTTGAGTTTTAGTGGTTCTAATACCACTTTCTTTTAGAGTGGTTTTTATGCCGTAGTCCCTTCAATTTTTTAGTGGTCATAATACCACTGTCGTTTCAGAGCGGTTTATGCTGTAGTTCCTTCAATTTTGAGTGATCTTAATACCACAATCCTTTTTTAGTGGTTTTGTGCCGTAGTTCTTATGATTTATGAATGCTTAGACTTCTTTTAATTGAAGAAAATCTAATATAAGATTTGATTCAAATTTATAATTGAAGAAAATCTAAAATAAGATTTGATTCAGATTTATAATTGAAGAAAATCTAAAATAAAACTTGATTCAGATTTATAATTGAAGAAATTTTTTGACCAAGTTGAAAAGAAGATATGATCAAGATTTGCAGAAGATTTAATCAAGTTTTATCTACACCAAGATATGAACAAAATCATTTTGAAGAATTTTCAAACTCAATCTGAACAAAATACAAACAGAATCAATATGAAGAATTTACAAAATCAATTTGAACAAAATCTATCTTGAAGAACTACTCATATTGGATTCAGAAATAAAGAACTGGCTAAAGCACATATTATCAAAAAACATCTTGTTCAGATTATTTTTGAATAAGATCATTGTTGACCAAACTAGGAATGGAGATATAATTCAGAATTAAATAAGGACTAAATTAAAGCCTTAATTTAACTATAAATAGATACTCAAGGCTGAAGAAGAAGATCAGTGAAAATCAGAAAAGTGTAGAAGAATTCATAAGCTCAAAATTTCAAATTCATCTTAGAGTTCAAAGAGAGAAATACTTGTTAAAGTTAGAAATATTTTCTTAAGTGTTTTTTCGTAGAGTATGAAAGTTATTATTATTATTATCAACTTTCTTAGAAGAAAACACTTAAAGTTCCCATCTTTTTTATCCAACTCGATAGTGGTTTAGTTCCTTCTTCAATCTGGGGTTGTCAGGTTGTTTTGAGAAAATTGGCTTGTAGGGTCAAGGTGGTTAGTTCCTCAAAAGTCTGGGGTTGTTAGGCTATTTGGGAAGACTGACTTGGAGGTTCAGGTGCTTTGTAATTCAAGGTATTTGAATTAGTGGATTAAAGCCTTCTGAATGAGGGGACTGGACGTAGCCAAGTTAGTGGTGAACCAGGATTAAAGCCTTCATTATTTGCTGCCTCTGAACCCGATTGCTTCTACTCTATGTAAATCACCAAAACTGAACCAGTTTTTTAATAAATTATCACAATGTTATCAACTTTGTCAAACACAATTGAAACCCGTTCTCGTGTTTGCACCTTCAATTGGCACAAGAGATCAGTCTCAAGGCTGATCACTTTACAGTTTTTGAGGAAAGATCCAAGGGTTCAACATGTATTGATTCAGTGAAGAATCTGTTGGAGGAAACATCAACAGACCACGTCTATTAGATGGAGAACTGTTTGATGGGAAGTTTCTTTATTTCACAAGATCCTGAAGTTTGAGACTTGGTGGAAGATGGTTATACTGCTCCCAAGAATATTGACGATATTGAAATTCCAAGAAAGGAGATGATTGTTGATCAGAAGAAGATGTACAAGATGCATCATAAGTCTAGAGCATTCATGATAAATGCAATTACCTTCAAGAAGTTTGACATATGTACCAAAAAAGAGACAACAAAGTGTATTTATGATAGTCTGATTTTGACCTATGAAGGAAGCATGCAAGTTCAAGAAGCGAAGGCCAACCTCCTAGTCAAAATATATGAGTTGTTCAACATGGAAGAAGATGAAGAAACTGAAATAATGTTTTCCATATTGTAAGATGGAAGAGGGTGATAAATATGACAAGACAAACATCATTTACTATAGATGCAATGAACCGAGATATATCAGGTTAGAATGTCCAAATATGGAGAAAGGGAAACATTAGAGGAAAAATTCTAGACCCAAGAAGAAGAGTCTGATGGCTACATGGGGTGATTATGATGAATCCTCTGATGAGGAAGAGCAAACAGATTTGGCTCTGATGGATCATACCAACTCTGCCTCTGGATCCGACACATATTCTGACTTTGGAAGTGAATCAACAAATGAAGAAATTGAGGTATTTTCTGACTTAACTTGATCTAATTTAATTACTGTTATAAATGATTTTTTAAATAAGAATAAAAAATTCTTTAAAAATGAAAACACTTTGAAGAATATGAAAACCTAACTGAAAACAACTCTGAAAACTAATGTTACTGAACTTAAAATAGAAAATGCAAATCTGAAAGTTGATATTGCTGAACTTAAAGATAAAACCTTGAAATATATCCATGTTAAATACCACATATAATTCTGGTAAGCATGAAGAAGTATTCCAAGATTTTCTAGCTAATGGTATGGAAAGAAGCAAATATGCATCTATGATTTATGGTATTAGTAGAAATGGTAAAAAAGGTCTAGGATTTGAAGAAATAGTAACTGAACCTAAACTTATTCATCTGATGTTTTGTGTACTGTTTGTTTTAAGAAAAGTCACTCTAAATTATATTGTCCCATGTTAAATACAAGGAAAGACAAGAAATGTTTGAAGACTAACAAATCAGGACCCAATCAGATTTGGGTACCAAAAGACAAAAAAATTTATGTTGCAGATGTTCTAAGCAACCAAGTTGAAACACCAATCTTGGCATCTGGTAAGTGGATGCTAGCAACTTATGAAGGAAAAAAGGTCTATGTCCCAAGACCTGGCTCTGGTGGAAGAAGGACTGGTCAGTGCAATAGCAATCAGAACCAGAACCAACTGATGAACCATAACTATCAGAAAAAGAAGAACCATATGATGAACCAGAAATATCAAAAAAATCTGGAGTATCAATAGAATCAAAACTAGCAGAGAAACACACATATCAATAGAATCAAAACTGGCAGAGAAATCAAACATATCTATAGAACTAGAACTACCAAAAGAATCAAAATTACCATAAGTTCCAAAATTACCAGAGGAACCTGATACATTAGCAGAAACAAAAGTGTTAGATGAATAATCAGAATCAGAAGACTTCTCTGAACACTCCAATCAAATTCGTCAAGACTACAAACCTGGATGGGAATTCATATCCCTTCATCTAGACCTTCTAATAAAAGAATATGCAAATTCAGAATCTAAAAACTACAAAAGAATAACTAAGAGGGTTTTTAGAGTGAAACTTAAACGGCTGACATATAGGTTATATCTTTCTTTAAATTTAATTATTTTATGATACTATGTTTACTGTGATAACAAGAAGCTTGATCTTAAAAATCAAAGCTAGATAAGTATTTTCCAGGTCTCAAAAATTTAGAGGAACCAGGAGAATCACAAAATCTGAACATTTCAATAGAAGCAAAATACAAGTTTTTTTCTTCTGAAACAAGCATGAACCACCATAAAAAAAACTGGTGTTTTGGGCTATATAGTTTCATTCTTAAATTATATAATTTATATTATGTTAAATTTGATGACAAACAGCTTGATCTTGAAAAGTCAAAGCAAGATGATGATAATGTTGGTTTACCGAAATTAGAGGAAGTAGATTCAGACAAACCAGAAGAACTTGAAAAATTAGAGAATACAAGAAAATCAGGAGAATATGACAAATCTTTAGAGGATGAATTTGATCAAGTTAGAAACAGTCAAGATAAGTCAGAAAGAATATATGGATGGGAGTACAAGTCATCTCATCCTTAAACTCAAATTATTGCAAGTGCAAGTGATCATTTGAGGACCAGATTATCACTAAAAGACACCACTTTGTTTGGCTTACTCTCATCAATTGAGCCTACCTCCATTGATGAAGCATTAGCAAATGATGGATGGATTCTTACAATGCAAGAAGATTTAAATGAATTTAAGAGGAATGATGTTTGGGATCTAATACCTAGACCAAAGAAGAACATTTTTGGAACCAAGTGGGTTTTCTAAAAAAGGTAAAGTGGTCAGAAACAAGGCAAGACTTATCGTACAAGGCTATAGTTAGCAAGAGGGCATTGATTACACTAAGACATTTACTGCAAAGGTAGGTTAGAAGCTATTCGTATCCTATTTTCTTTTGTTGCAAATAATAACATTACATTATTTCAAATAGATGTTAAAAGTATTTTTCTAAATGGTTATATAAGTGAAGAAGTCTATGTTAAACAACCCCTAGGTTTTGAAAGTTCTGAATTTCCAAATCATATTTTTAAACTTAGGAAATCTCTGTATGGTCTAAAACAAGCACCTAGGGCATGGTATGATAGACTTAATAACTTCTTGCTTAAAAATAACTTTGAAAGAAGACAAGTAGATAATACACTTTCTAGAAAATCAATAGGAGATGACATTCTTGTTATTAAATTTATGTTGACGACATTCTTTTTGGATCTACTAATGACACTCTTTGCCAAGAATTTTTTAAATTGATGCTGCTTGAATTTCATACGAGTATGATGTGAGAACTTAAGTTCTTCCTAGGGATACAAATTCAACAAAGTAAAAAAAGGTATATACGTTCATCAAACTAAATATTCAGAAGAACTTCTCAGGAAGTTTAAGATGAGTGATTGCAAACCTATGGCTGCACCAATGCACCCTACCTGTTCACTTGAAAAAGATGATTCAGCCCAACTTACTTTACCTTACTGCTTCCAGACCTGGCATCATGTTTAGTGTATGTGTATGTGCAAGATTTCAAGCTAACCCAAGGGAATCACATGTAATTGATGTTAAGAGAATTCTTATATACCGAAAAGGCACTACCAACCTTACCTTGTTCTACAAGAAATCTCCAAAGTACAAATTGAATGGATATTGTGATTCTAATTATGGTGGAGATAAACTTGAGAGAAAAAACATTTGTGGCAACTATACCTTTCTAGGTGACAACTTAATATCTTGGTCAAGTAAGAGACAAAGCACCGATGCCAAGTCAACAACAGAGGATGAGTACATTTTAGCAGCTGGTTCCAGTTCTCAACTACTTTGGATGAAACATCAACTAGAAAACTACAAAATCCTAGAAACCAAAATTTCCATTTATCGTGAAAACACTATTACCATTTGCCTAACCGAAAACCTTATACTTCATTCTAGAGCTAAACACATGGATATCAAACACCACTTCATTAGGGACTTTGTTCTAAAAAGGGTGCTAAAGATAGGTTTGACTTCATCAAGAAAAACCTCAACCTTACCTTCATACCTGACTGATGTTGTGATAACTTCAAATTAGTCTAGCTTTACATTAGTTTTTATATTTTCTTGTAATATGTTATATACATGTTATTAAAAGAAAAACTTATTTTAGATTGTCTTCAAAAACACGTATCTTCTTTCATACTATGTGAAGTGAAATATATTGTTCTCATAAAATACTTTTGTTTACATCAAAACTCTAAGTATAAAACTAACTTGGTTCTAACGCCTTCCTTTGATTTTCTCGCTGCACACTTAATGAAGCTATTAGTCCAAAATATTGTTCTCATAAAATATCTTTGTTAACATCAAAATCACAAGAGGAAAACCAACTTGGTTCAAACAAAAGCATCATGGTTTTGTTTGAAGAATGCGATAATGAAAATGGAATCTATTGTTCGGAAAGGGCTTCAAATGCAATGGGGCATGGGATTGGGATTGTCTTTATATCTCCCAGAAAATAGTTTGTACATATCACAACAAGCTTCTATTTTGTTGTACCAATAATATGGCAGAATGTGAAGCTTGTACTATGGGAATTTTGGGTACTTTTGAAACTCGAGTTCAACCCTAGTCATTAATATATTAGAATGTCAACCCTAGTTATTAATCAGCTTAACCAAGAATGGGAAACTCGATATAAGAAATTGATACCTTATTATACCTACATTAAGGAATTGGCTTCACAATTTGACAAAATCACTTTTCATCGTGTCCCTTGAGAAGACATTCAATTGGCCGATGCTTTGGCTACTTTATCCTCGATGTTAAAAATAAACCGAGATGATGAAATACCATCCATTAAAATGAGGAGTCAGGATCATCCTACTTATTGTCACGTAGTAGAGAAAGAACCTGACGGGAAACCTTGGTATCACGACATCAAACAATATGTTATAAATAGAGAATATCCTCATAGAATATTGGAGAATGTGAAAAGGATCCTAAGACGGTTAGTGTAAGACCCTTAAATTTAAAATTAAATTATGGATTTAATATTAGGTGTATTCTGGGGAATAATTGTAAAATATTTAATATATGTGTATTTTGTGTAAAAATATATATATATATATATATATATATATAAATATTTATTTTGGAGGTTGAATTAAAATTATTGGATGAAGGATAAACCAAATTTAATTACGAGTAATTAAATTATCAGGCAGTTAATTAAGATGTTATCTGCTAATTGCGACGAGACTGGTTAAGTGCTGGAGGGTCAAACAATATTATAATGTTATTGATGGATGAGGTGGCACATTTATGTGCCTATATATATGAGAGAGTGGCAAGAACAAAGGCAGAAAAACAAACACAATTCTCCTCCCTTACTGCATGAAATAGTAACCTTCTTCTTCCTCTTCCCATTCTGTTTCACGTTCATAGAAAACAAAAAGAGAGTTGCTCAAAAGGGAGATTACATGAAAATCCAAGCACCGAACCACCAAGTACCAAGAACAAAAGTTGTTCCTCTCCTTATTACGGAGCTAGAGAACTAACTTTGGTGGCGGCAAATGCAAACAGAAACTTCGCCGATTTTTTTCACGAAAACGTGAACGGGAGCAGAAACGTAACAGAGGTAAGGGGCATCTTCCACTTTCTAGTTTGCATTTTAGGGCTGTAAATGCATGTTTGATGTGTGGTCATATTTGGGTTTCTGTTTTGAAAAAAAAACGAAACTGTTATGCATGTTGTTATAAAATGCGAAAAATGCATTCTGTTGATGTTTGATGATTCTGTGATGTTCGCTGTTTTGGCTGATACCACATTGCTATTTTGGTTGTGTGGGAACACTGGAAAATGCTTTTCATGTTGTTTTGGTTGTGTAAGAATACTGGAAAATACTTTGCATGTTATTTTGAGAAATGATCAAAATGTAAACGTTTAAAAATGTCTGTTTTGTTGTGGTTGACATTCTATTTTGGGTGGTTTAAGCAAACTGTGATGCTGTTTTGGTGTTGGTGGTTCTGTTTTCTATTATGTTAAAACAATCTGGTGTTGATGATGGTTTTCAAAAGAAAAGGATTTAAAATGGTGGAAGTGTTTTCTAGAAAATCTGTTGTTGATGAAAAATGTTTTGAGTTTTGTAGTTTCAAAAGAATGGTGATTTTATTGTGGTGTTGTGTTGGTTTTTCAAAGAAAAGAATTTGAAAACGTGTTGAAGTTTTCTGTGAAATTTCACTGAAATCGAAGGTGTATTCGAATACGGCATGAGTGTATTCGAATACAGCCTGCAAAACTTCAGTTTTATTCAAATTTTTGAACTTGTATTCGAGTACGAGCCTCTGTATTCGAATACAGATAAAGGATTTTTGCTTTTGACTTAGCCTCTGTATTCGTCTACGACCCTGTCGTATTCGAATACAGGACTGCAATTTTTGCCACTGTATTCGCATCTGTATTCGACTACGACAGCCTCGTATTCGAATACAGAATGTTGATTTTTCACTGTTTTTGCGTCTGTATTCGAATACAAGGGAGCTGTATTCGAATACAACTTATTTTTTTTTCTCAAAAATTTCAGTTTTAAACAATGGGGTTTATGAACTGAAAGAGTTGGGAAAAATTGGGAAGGTTTGTGATGAATTAAATTGGTGTTTTTGAGATGGTTTGAGGTGGTGATGATGAGGTTCTGGAGTTCTTTATTGATGCTGCGAAAAATGCTGAGTTTACACTGTTGTAGCTTCTGTATTTGAATACAAGGAAACTGTATTCGAATACAGAGTGTTGATTCTGCACTGTTTTAGCTTCTGTATTCGAATACAAGGAAGCTGTATTCGAATACAGATTCGTTTTTCCAGAAATCTCAGTTTTAAACACTGTTTTATGAACTTTAAGAGTTGGGGAAATATTGGGAAGACTTGTGATAAATAAAAATGGAGTTTTTGAGATAGTGTGAAGTGGTAATGATGAGGTGCTTGAATGTTTTGATTGATGAGATGATAATGAAATTATTTAGGTTGAGATGGTTTTGGGGAAATGATGGAAAGGCAGAATTTTGCTGATGTTTGCATACTGTTTTCAGTGAAGAGAAAACATTGCATGTTCATGCATTGCATAGTCAGGTGATAACCGCGATGGGCCACAGAGTAATGCGTAAAACGTGCTGGTCTGTTGAGCGACAGCACGAGTGCTGGTCTATTGAGCGACTGCATTGGTACTGGTATGTGAGCGACTGTACCTTGATATGCGCAAAACGTGCTGGTCTGTTGAGCGACTGCACGAGTGCTGGTCTGTTGAGCGACTACACCAGTACTGGTCTGTGAGCGATTGTACCTTGGTATATGTGAAACGTGTTGGTCTGTTGAGCGACTGCACGAGTGCTGGTCTGTTGAGCGATTGCACTGGTGCTGATCTGTGAGAGATTGCACCATGGTCATGTTGGCCATTAAAGTCTAACATATGAAAATCGTGCTGGTCTGTGAGCGATCGCACGTGTGCTGGTCTGTGAGCGACTGCACCTTGGTAATTCCAAGAAGTTGAGTACATGAGCATATACATATTGCATCGGGGTGTTTGACCGGTGGGTCATGATTTGGATATGTGTTGATGATTGAAAATTGATGGGTGTAAGTATCTTATAAAATCTGAATTTTTGATGAATGGTTGTGATTGCTGAGTTGATGATTGTACTTACAACATGTTTTCCATATTAATTGGTTGCTGTTTGAAAAGGCATACATGTCATAAAATTTCAAAATGAGCATCCTTATTTACCATCATTGTTATATGATATGCCATGGATATATTTGTTACTGTTGATATAAATGCTATGTGTTATTTGTTAATTTCGGTCGGTGACCCTTTACTATTATTGTGGAAATTGGGCTTTGCCCTTAGATGATACCTAAACCCGTCCAACCGACGGTTACACTAACGACGGAAACATCGTTAGTTTCCCCTGATCTTCACGTACGAAGTATTCGTGGACAACGTAGAGGAACAGACCACTGAGGTGAAGACGAGACTTGTGGAGGAGGCGGTGGAAATTACTTGCTACTGTAGCTTTGTGCATGACCAGACTAGACTTTTGTATAGGGTCTTGAGTTTGGGGAATGTAATTGGTTATTTTGGGAATTATTGTATAACTTTTCCGCTAATATTTTTCCGCACTCTGATAATATTTTGGTGGGTCCAGGATACAATTTTAATGTATCTTTATTTTCGTATATTTTCAAGATTAATTTTCCAAAACTCATTTACTCGGTTAAGTTATGATGTAATTATTTAATTACGCTCGTTATTTGAAGCACGACGTATTATTTTACGAAATGATTTAATTTTAATTTTTATTTAAATTATCTTGAATTATTTAGGAAAAAGGAAAATCCGTTTATTTATTTATTTCGGTTAAAAAAAAAAATACACTCGCGCTTTGTTTTAAACTCGGGGTGTTACAGTTAGCCACCAAATTTTTGTTGAACGAAAACATTTTGTATAAAAGGAATCATGATATGGTATTCCTCAGATGTGTCAATGTCGATGAGGCGAAATAAATTCAACAAGATGTCTTTGAGGGCTCTTATGGGACCGATGTGAACGAACATGCCATGTCTAGAAAGTTTCTTCGGCTATGATATTACTGGCTTATCTTAGAAAAAGATTGCTTTGATTATGTTAAGGAATGTTATAAGTGTCAAATATATGCTGACAATATCCACACCCGACAATGCCCTTGAACCTCTTTACGACATCCTGGCGATTCTCAATTTGGGGCGTGGACGTCATCAGAATGATTGAACCAAAATCATGAAATAGACATCGCTTCATCTTGGTGACATTTGATTACTTTACCACGTGGGTGGAGGCCACTTCTTACGACAACATAACAAAAAATGTGGTTGTCAAATTCAAAGGAGTTAACATATCGTTATAGCCTGCAAAGTAAGATCAATACTCACAATGTCACAACTCTAAATAACAAAATGATGGAAGAATTGTGTGATAGCTTTAAAATTCAACAACACCATTTGTCCTCTTACAGACAAAAAATGAATGGCGCAATTGAAGTAGCAAATAAAAACATCAAAAAAATTATTTAGAAAATGGTTGTAACATAGAAAGATTGGCATGAGATGCCATTTGCACTATACATGTATCGTACTTTTGTACGTACTTCAACTAGGGAAACCCTTTTTCCCCTAGTATATGGGATGAAGGTTGTGCTACCCATTGAAGTAGAAATCCATTCGCTAAGAGTATTGATGGAAACCAAACTAAAGGAATCAGAATGAGTACAAACTCGTTTCAATCAATTGAATTTAATTGAAGAGAAAAGTTTAGTGATCACATGCCATGGGCAACTATACCAAAAGAGATTCAAAAGAGAGTACAAGAATAAAATACATCGTCGATAATTTTGGGAAGGAGACTTGGTGCTCAAGAAGATCTTACCCAGTCAAATGGATTATCGTGGGAAATGGACCCCCGAATATGAGGGCTCATATATTGTGAAGAAAGCTTTCTCAAGTGAAGCCTTGATCCTTACAAATATGGACAAAAAAGAATTAGTCCTCCTTGTAAACTCATACACTGTAAAAGGAATCATACTTAAATAAAGTACTACTGGGTTGAAAACCTAAGAAGGCAACCTTGGCAAAAAGTAGGGTACAACAAAAATAAAATACCCACTTGGTTGAAAACCTGAAGGCAACCTAGGCGAAAATTAGGGTACAAAAAATATAAAATACCCATTAGGTTGAAAACCTAAAATGGCAACTTAGGCAAAAAGTTGGGTACAAAAAAATAAACACCTTATAGGTTGAAAACCTAAAAAGGTAACCAAGTAAAATATTTGGGTACAATAAAAAAATAGAATACCCACTAGGTTGAAAACCTAAGAAGGCAACCTAGACAAAAATTAGGGTACATAAAAAATAAAATACCTACTAGGTTGAAAACCTAAAAAGGAAACCTAGACAAAAATTAGGGTACAAAAAAATAGATAGCCTCTAGGTTGAAAACCTAAAAGGGCGACCTAGGCAATAATTATGGTACAAAAATTAAATACCTGCTAAGTTGAAAATCCGAAAGGGCAATTTAAATAAAATTAAGGGTTATCCTTAAGATATTGACAGGAAAGACATAATCGGCAAACAGATACATGGAGCAGCTCCATGACAAGGATATGAGTTGAGGCACAGTCTTCCCCTCGAGAAAATCAGAGAGAAATCATCATTGAACTAGCAATACGTATTGAACTATGGCACGAGAAATTAGTACACTCTACCTTTGAATTGCTAGTCACGAAGTTGGGTCTTTCACCTTTTACTTCCTATTTTATCTTTCATGTACGACGAATATTGAACTAGCAATACGTATTGAACTATGGCACGAGAAATTAGTACACTCTACCTTTGAATTGCTAGTCACGAAGTTGGGTCTTTCACCTTTTACTTCCTATTTTATCTTTCATGTACGACGAATATTAAGCATCAATTTATCAATATTTCCATTTGTCATCTTGCTTTATATTAAACCCTCTTTATCAAATGCATCTTATGATTATCATGTACTGGGAGGTAAAATATGTAGCATACATGGATATAATGAATTGTGTAAGGTAGAATACAGTATGGTGTGAAGGCAGACGACAACATGAGATCTAATTTAAGATCACAACAATCATTCTTAAAAAAAAAAAATACTACGGTCATAGAAATTGTGGTTCAGAAAAAATGTATATATGTACTACTCGCATCCATGATTTGAATGATTGCGTCCAATGAAAAAAAGAGCAACATACTAATTCATCCCTTCATGATATTCATACTATATAAATTTGAATGGAAAATGACTTGCATCTTAAGATCAGAAAACGACTTGCACTCAAACTGAGAAAACGACCCGCATCATAAAAGTGTTGACACCTAATTTTTTCTGCTCTTTTTATTTATTTACAAAAATAAGCATAAGGAACTTTTTGTACTTTTCGTTCCTTTTAAAAGAAGGAATAAATATTTTTTATTTTAAATAAAAAACTGAAAAATCAATAAATAATCAATTATTGGGTTTTTGATTTGTTGTAATTAAAAATAAGATCTTAAGTAATTTAAGTAGGTTTTTGAAAACGTTAAAGTTTACCTTTATGAGTATTAATAGAACAAAAGAGAAGAAGAGAGATGGAAAAGCAAAAAAAAAGTCTTAGAAAACAAAACACTTGAGCAATAGGCAGTGCAAGAATCGGTATTTCCTATGTCTTTGCTATTTAATTATTTATTTTATTTCACTTTATTTTATTTTATTTTTCCGACTGTTTGGTAGAGTTTTCAATCACTTTTATGAATGTTTCTTTATAATAATTGGTATTTTGATTTAAATGTTGAACATGTTCTTGTTTATTTTTCCTTTTCAGCCAATACATCAATCTCTTGCATTATTATCAGGATAATCATTATTACCAGTATTACTTTTACTATTATTTGTTGATTAAACAAAAAAAAATGGGTGTAGAATACTAAAACAAATAGTCGACATTTGCTGCTTCTTGACCTACGTGTCTCATACTGTTACATCGCAATTGTCCTTCTTCTACTGTCGTTGCGGCGATTAGTCCCATTCTTTTATACGCCGCCGTCGCCATATATTGTCTGGCTGGTCTGCATTGAAGGTGTAAACATGAGAAGGGGATTGAATTGTTTTTGACTAAGTTGAATTCTTTTTGCTAATTTATTTAAAATTTGTTCGGGTGTTGCGACTTACTTAGAATAAAAGTAGTAGCAATCCGGTTAAGTGATTTAGAGACAAAAGTAAAACAACAATTGCAGAATTAAAGTGACACAAATATTTACCCTGGTTCACCATCTACTTGGTAACTACGTCCGCTCCCTTCACTCAAAAGGATTTAATCCACTAATTCAAAACTTGAATTACACAACACTTGACGTTACAAGCTAGTCTTGTCAAAACAACCAGACATGTATAGAGTTTTTGCAAACACAAACACCTTGACTCTACAAGCCAAGTCTTCTCTACACAACCTGAAAACCTACAGATTGCTTGAGTTGCACGAAAGCCACTATCGGGCTGGGTTACCAGTGTTTGGAACAAATTGGTTTGCTTCTACCAAGGTGGTTGTAACAATGACTCTCACACTAGAAAAAACATAGCAAATATTTGTTTTGAGTAAATGTTTCTGTAGACCTTAACCTTATGAACTCCAATGACTTGAGAAATTTTGTTCTTGTGAGTTCTCTTTTTCCTTCTTCAGCCTTGAGTATATATTTATAGAATACGTTAAAGTTTCTCCTTTTTCCTTGCAAAGTAATTCATATCTTCTTGTAGATTCTGATCAACTCTTGTAAATAATTCATATCTTCTTGTAGATAAATCTTGATAAAATCTTCTTGTAAATAATTCATATCTTCTTGTGGTAAATCTTGATCAAATCTTCTTGTACATAATACATATCTTCTTGTAGATAAATCTTGATCAAATCTTCTTGTAAATAATTCATATCTTCCTGTGACAAATCTTACTTAAATCTTCTTGTAAATAATTCATATCTTCTTGTAGATAAATCTTGATCAAATCTTCTTCGATCATTACAATTTTTTTATTCTGCTAAGTCTTCTTTTCATACTTAATTCTTTCAATTTCAGTTGTTGACTTTCCATCAGAGGCATTGACTTTCTTGTTGGAGTTAGATGTTGTGTTTCTTGAATAATGATAGTCAGAATCAGAAATACATGACCTAGAATTAATGGCATAGGGCAAATCACCTTGTTGAAACTTCAGAGTTAGTGTAACATTAGAAGTTTCATATTAGAGGCAACATTTGGAGTGTGTTCCACCATTTTGATCAACAGACGGTGAGCTTTGAATTTATGATTTAAGAAATCTCTTCATAGTTAATTATAGCTTGATATGAACTTTTTAGAGGCATGCTGAGTTTGTGCACATCAAAGACATGTAGCGGCTTCAAAGGCATATTTCAAATTCAATCATCAGACAATATTCAGAAAGTCTGCAGAGCCATTCATTAGAGGTAGTGTTTAGAACCAGTTATCAGACCCATTCAATAGACCCAAACATCAGACCTAAACTTCAGACCCAAACATCATAGGCAATCTTTGCAATCTTCAAGGGCACATTACTTTTAGAGGCAGACACGTATATTTGTGTTCCTCTGATATCATCCTCTAGTGATTTCCTTGAACGTGCGGAAACACGAGAAAAAGGGTTCAATTGTGTTTGTCTAATTTTGAAACTCTGTTTTTAATTCTAAAAACTCTTTTCTTAATTCTAATTTTGATTCTTGTTTGGTGACTTAAATGTTTGGACTAATCATAGGCAACAATAAACAGACATAGCGAACGTAAAAACAACACACCAGATTTAATCCTAGTTCACCACCAGCTTGGTAGCTACGTCTAGTCCCCTCACATAGAAGGGTTTATCTACTAATTCAAAACATAAATTACAATAGCACCTGACCCTACAAGTTAGTCTTCTCAAAACAACCTGAACCTACGGACTTTTTGAGGCAAACTACACCTTGACCCTACAAGTAAAGTCTTCTCTACACAACCTAAAACCTACTGATTTTTTGAGGAAAAATACCCACTTGACCCTACAAGTAAAGTCTTCTCAACACAACATGAGATCCATAGATTGCTTGAGGCACACTAGAGCCATTATCGGGCAGATAGATATTTGAGCAGATAGATTTATCCTGGTTCACCACTAACTTGGCTACATCCATTGCCTCATTCAAAAGGCATTCATCCACTAATTCAAATACCTTGAATTACAAAACACCTGACCCTCCAAGCCAGTCTTCCCAAACAACATACAACCCCAGACTTTTGAGGAACAACAACATATTGACCCTACAAGCCAAGTCTTCTTCTAACAACCGGACAACCCCAGATTGAAGAAGGAACTGAACCACTATCAGGCTAGATACAAAAGATTGGAACTTGAGTAGTTGCTTCTAACAAAGCTGATAATAATAATAATAATTCTCACACTCTAAGAAAAGAACACTCAGAAATTATTTCTTCTTCGAACAAGTGTTTCTCTATGTGAACTCTAAGATGAATTTTGAATTTGAGCCTGAGTTCTTCTACTCTCTTCTGATTTTCGATGCTCTTCTTCTTCAGCCCTGAGTATCTATTTATAGTTAAAATTTGGGCTTTAATGTAGTCCTTGTTTAATTCTGAATTGTATCTTCTTTAGATTGAGTTTGTAAATTCTTTAGATTGATTATGTTCATATTTTGTTGTAGATAAATTTTGATCAAATCTTCAACAAATATTCTTAAAAAATTGATCAAATCTTCAAATTTTGATCAAATCTTCTTCAAATTTTAATCAAATCTTTATCAAATCTTCTTCAAATCTTGATTAAATCTTCTTCAAATCTTGATCAAATGTTCTTCAAATCTTAATTAAATCTTCTTCAAATCTTAATTAAATCTTCTTCAAAACTTCTTCAAATCTTAATCAAATCATATTCAAATCTTAATTAAATCTTCCTGAAATTTTCTACAAATTTTGATCAAATCTTCTTCAAATTTTAATCAACTTTGTAGTCAAATATATTATTCTCATAAAATACTTTTGTTAACATCAAAACTCTAAATGTAAAATCAACTTGGTTCCAACAATTTCCCCTTTTTTTGATGATGACAAAACATTTTATTTTTTATAACAATTTTTCTTTCTTTTTCTTTGACTCCCCATAATGTAGGGCTCCCCCTAAGTCTAAGCATCATTTCCCCACTTTATCAAATATCTTTCTCCCCTTTTGTCCTCATACAAAAAGACATGAAAGTGAGATTTTTTTTTTCATTTTTTGTTTGAGAATAACATGAATATAACATATTACAAGAAAATATAAAAACTAATTTAAAACTAAACTTCTTTGAAGTGATTACAATATGAGTCAGAGATGAATGTAAGGTTTAGGTTTTTCTTGATGAAGTCAAACCTATCTTCAGGTAGTGGTTTGGTGAATATGTCAGCCCATTGGTGTTCAGTGTCTACAAACTGAATGTTTAGTACCCCTTGTTGAACAAAGTCCCTAATGAAGTGGTGTTTGATCTCTATGTATTTAGCTCTAGATTGTAGTATAGGGTTTTGGGTTAGGCAAATGACAGAAGTGTTATCACAATAGATGGGAATGTTGGTTTCTAGGATTTTGTAGTCTTATAGTTGATGTTTCATCCAAAGTAGTTGAGAACTGCATCCAGCTGCTGAAATGTACTCAGCCTCTGCTGTTGACATTGCAATAGTATTTTGTCTCTTACTTGACCAGGATATTAAGTTGTCACCTAAAAAGCTGCAGTTTCCACTAGTGCTCTTTCTCTCAAGTTTATCTTCAGCATAATCAAAATCCCAGTATCCACTAAGTTTGTACTTATGAGATTTCTTGTAGAATAAGGTAAGGTTGATAGTTCCTTTTAGATATCTAAGGATTCTCTTAACAACAGTTAAATGTGATTCCCTAGGGTCATATTGAAATCTTGCACATGCACTAAACATGATGTCAGGTCTAGAAGCGGTAAGGTAAAGTAGGGATCCTATCATTCCTCTATAGGTTTTTTTGGTCAACTTTTCGGCCTAAATGATGTTTTTCAAGTGAACAAGTAGGGTGCATTGGTGTAGCCATAGGTTTGCAATCACTCATCTTAAACTTCTTGAAAAGCTTTTTTGCATATTTAGTTTGATGAATGTATATACCTTTTTGACTTTCCTGAATTTGTATCCCTAACAAGAACTTAAGATCTCCCATCATACTCATTTGAAATTTATGCTGCATTAATTTAGAAAATTCTTCGCAAAGAGTGCCATTAGTAGATCCAAAAATAATGTCATCAACATAAATTTGAATAATAAGAATGTCATCTTCTATTGATTTTCTACAAAATGTATTCTCTACTTGTCCTCTTTCAAAGTTATTTTTAAGCAAGAAGTTACTGAGTCTATCATACCACGCCCTAGGTATTTGTTTTAGACCATATAGAGATTTCTTAAGTTTAAAAACATGATTTGGAAATTCAGAACTTTCAAAACCCGAGGGTTGTTTAACATAGATTTCTTCACTTATATAACCATTTAGAAAAGCACTTTTAACATTCATTTGAAATAATGTAATATTATTATTTGCAGCAAAAGAAAGTAGGATACGAATAGCTTCTAACCTGGCCGTTGGAGCAAATGTCTCAGTGTAATCAATGCCCTTTTGCTGATTGTTGCCTTTTTTCTTACCACTTCACCTTTTTCATTTAGCTTGCTTTTGAATACCCACTTGGTTCCAATAATGTTCTTCTTTGGTCTTGGTACTAGATCCCAAACATCATTCCTCTTAAATTCATTTAACTCTTCTTGCCTTGCAAGAATCCATCTATCATCTTGCTTTGACTTTTCAAGGTCAAGTTGTATTATGCTTTTGCTAAAATGTTCAAATTTTGTGATTCACCTGGTTCCTCTAAATTTTTTAGAACCTTCAATATACTTAATAAGATTTGATTTTTATGATCAAGCTTCTTGTTATCACAAAAAACATAATATCAAAACAATAATAATTTTTAAAGAAAGATATAACCTATATGTCAATAGTTTCACTTTCACTCTAAAAACCCTCTTATTTCTTCTTTTTTGGTTTTCAAATTCTGAATTTGCATATTCTATGATTAGAAGGTTTGGATGAAGGGATTTGAATTCCCATCCAGGTTTGTAGTCTTGATGAATTTGATTGGAGTGTTCAAAGAAGTCTCCTGATTCTAATTGTTAATCTGACACTTCTCTTTCTACTAAGGTATCAGGTGTTGGAACCAAGTAGGTTCTTTCAATCAAAGTTTTGATGTTAACAAAAGTATTTTATGTAAATCGTATTTTGACTTAGAAGAACAAATCAGAAGCTGTGCGAAATCAGATGATGTCACCACTAGAGGATACATTCAGAGGAAGCAACCAAAGGATAGAAATGTCACCAGAAGGTTCGGCCAGAGGAAAAATCCAGAGGGTACCAGAGGATGCATCCTGAAGGCACCAGAGGATACACCTCCAGAGTATATCAGAGGATGTCATCAAAGGACAAATAACATCACCAGAGGATATCTTTCTTGGCCCAGATTAGAAGGAAGCAGATTCCAGAAGGAGATCTGGTCCAGACCAGAAGGAAGCGTGTCAGAGGGAGACTTGGTCCAGACCAGAAGGAATCATAAGTCAGACTTGGTCCAGACATAATCCTGACCAGAAGATAGCTTGGTCGTGAATATAAGAATCAGTCCAAACTTAATCAAAACTTGGTCCAGAGCAGAAGATAACTGGTCCAGAGCAGAAGATAACTGGTCCAGAACAAATGAGTTGGTCCAGACCAGAAGATAGCATGGTCCAGAACATAAAACTCAGTCCATATCAGAAGAAATGATTGTCCAGATTTAATCCAGATCAGAGGATAAACATCCAGATTAAAAGATCAATGGTCCAGATTAAAATATCATAAGTCTAGATTTAATTTAGATTCAATCCAGACTCAGTCCAGACTTGATCCAGATCAGAAGATAAATGTCCAAATTAAAAGATTAATGGTCCAGATTAAAATATGATAAGTCCAAATTTAATTCAGATTCAACCCAGACTCAGTCCAGAATTGGTTCAGATCAGAGGGTAAATGTTCAGATCAATGGTCCAGATTTAAGTATCATGGTCCAGCGTTGGCCGAGATCAGAAGATCATAAAATAATACAGATCAGATCATATGATCCAGTGTTGGCCGAGATCAGAGGATCACATAATTGGTGCAGATCAGATTACATAGTCCAGTGTTGGCTGAGATAAGAAGATCATAAAATAGTACAAATCAGATCATATGATCCAGTGTTGGTCGAGATTAGAGGATCACATAATTGGTACATATCAGATTATATGGTCCAGAGGTGATCAAGGTCAGAAGATCAAACGGTCTAGAATTTAAATCATGATGCAAATCAGTGAGGACTTGATTAAAATTCAAAGAAGATTTGATTAAATTTTGATAGAAATTTGATCAAAGTATTAAGGGGATTTGATTCAAAAATTCACTGAAGACTTGAAGAAATTCGAATGCAATCTGAAGCTTAAAAAGATATGGTTTGAAATTAAAAGAAACAAGATTGGTCAACAGAAATTTAAAATGCAATCTGAAGTTAAAAAGATACGTTTTTTATTTAAGTGAAATAGGATTGGCCAACAGTATGTTCAAAGGAAATCTGAGCAAGATCTATTTCGAATTTAAGCTTAAACAAAGCCCAATTTGCAACTATAGAAGGAGGCTTCAGGCAGCAGCATCATGCATCGATTAACACAAGAACTCAAGCTTAAAATTCAAAGTTATCCGAGAGTTCAAAAGAGAGAAATACTTGTGCGAAAAAAAAATATGCTATAAGTGTTTTCAGAGAGTGAGAGTCAATGTTATAATCAGTTTTCCAGAAGAAACTACTTAAGAGAAGCATCGTTATAATCAGCTTTCTAGAAGCAACTAAAGAGTGTGAAAGTCATTGCAACAATCAGCTTTCCAGAAGCAAATTTGCAGAGTTCCAAACCTATATGTTCTTAAGTTGTTATTATCCGCTGCTAACTCTGATCAATTATTCATAAAATAATTCGCATCAACACTCAACAAACAGCAAAAAGATTCCAGTTTGACAAACACAATTCAACCTCCCCTTCTCATGTTTGCACCTTCAATATATCAAAACAATAATAATTTTTAAAGAAAGATATAACCTATATGTCAATAGTTTTAGTTTCACTCTAAAACCCCTCTTATTTCTTCTTTTCAGGTTTTCAGATTCTGAATTTGCATATTCTATGTTTAGAGGGTCTGGATAAAGGGATTTGAATTCCCATCCAGGTTTGTAGTCTTGATGAATTTGATTGGAGTGTTCAAAGAAGTCTCCTTATTCTAATTGTTAATCTGACACTTCTCTTTCTACTAATGTTTGAGGTTCCTCTGATAGTTTTGGAACTGATTATAATTCTGATTCTTCTGGTAGTTCTAGTTTGGTTGATATGTGTGATTTCTCTGTCTATTTTGATTTGGTTGATATGTGTGATTTCTCTGATATTCCTGGTTCATCATATGGTTCTGGTTCTGATATGTATTGTGTTGACCAATCCTTCTTCCACTAGAGTCAATTGGCTTCTGTTTGGTAGGTGTTGGAACATAGGACAAATCTGGTCGGGTCTTGGTTTTTTATTTCTTAAAGGTTTCTTGTCTTTCCATGTGGTTAACATAGGACAAGATATTTTAGTATTACCTTTCTTATAGCAAATAGTACATAAATTATCAGAGGGAATAAATTTTGGTTCAATTACTTTTTCTTGAAATTCTATTCCTCTTTTACCATTTCTACTAACACCATAAACCATAGATGCATACTTGCTTCTTTCCATACCGTTATCAAGAAAATCTTGAAATACTTCTTCATGCTTATCAGAGTTACAAATTGATGTTGAACTATAATTACTTTTCAGAGTTACATTTTCACCCTTAAGTTCAGCAAAATTAGTTTTCAAATTTGCATTCTCCGTTTTAAGTTCAGTAATATCAGTTTTCAGAGTTGCATTATCTGTCTTAAGTTTAATAATATCAGTTTACAAATTTGCATTCTCCGTTTTAAGTTCAGTAATATCAGTTTTCAGAGTTTCATTATCTGTCTTAAATTCAGCACTTTGATTCTTTAAAACATTAACTTTTTCAATTAGATTTGTATTTTCTTTCCTAAGTATTTTCAGTTTTAAAGACAATTTATTATTAATGTTTAAAAAATCATTTATGGCAGTAATTAAATCAGATCGTGTAAATTCAGAAAATACCTCAATTTCTTCATATGCTGATTCACTGAATCCAAACATGTTGAACGCTTGGATCTTTTCTCAAACACTGTAAAGTGCTCAGCCTTGAGACCGAGCTCTGATGCCAATTGAAGGTGCAAACACGAGAAAGGGGGTTGAATTGTGTTTGCCAAAGATGAAAACTTTTTGCTGATTGGTTTTTATGAATTAATTTGATAAGAAGCAATCGAATTCAGAGGCAACAAATAATGAAAGCATACATATTTGAACAGATAGATTTATCCTGGTTCACCACTAACTTGGCTACATCCAGTCCCCTCATTCAGAAGGCTTTCATCCACTAATTCAAATACCTTGAATTACAAAACACCTAACCCTCCAAGCCAGTCTTCCCAAACAGCCTAACAACCCCAGACTTTTGAGGAACAACACCACCTTGACCCTATAAGCCAAGTCTTCTTCTAACAACCTGACAACCCCAGATTGAAGAAAGAACTGAACCACTATCACGTTGGATACAAAAGATTGGAACTTGAGTAACTACTTCTAACAAAGCTGATAATAATAATAACTCCCACCCTCTAAGAAAAGAACACTTAGAAAATATTTCTCCTTTAAACAAGTGTTTCTCTCTATGGATTCATAGATGAATTTAGAATTTGAGCTCGAGTTCTTCTACTCTCTTCTGATTTTCGATGCTCTTCTTCTTCAGCCCTGAGTATCTATTTATAGTTAAAATTTGGGCTTCAATGTAGTCCTTGTTTAATTCTGAATTGTATCTTCTTTAGATTGAGTTTGTAAATTCTTCAGATTGATTCTTTTTGTATTTTGTTCAGATTTGAGTTTGTAAATTCTTCACATCGATTCTGTTCATATTTTTTTGTAGATAAATCTTGATCAAATCTTCAACAAATATTCTTCAAATCCTGATTAAATCTTCTTCAAATTATGATCAAATCTTCTTCAAATCTTAATTAAATCTTCTTCAAATCTAGATCAAATCTTTTTCAAATCTTGATCAAATGTTCTACAAATCTTAATTAAATCTTCTTGAAATCTTAATTAAATATTCTTCAAATCTTGATCAAATCTTCTTCAAATTTTGATCAAATCTTCTTCAAATCTTAATTAAATCTTCCTCAAATCTTCTACAAATTTTGATCAAATCTTCTTCAAATTTTGATCAAATCTTCTTCAAATTTTAATCAAATCTTCTTGAAATCTTCTACAAATTTTAATCAAATCTTCTTTAAATTTTAATCAAATCTTCTACAAATCTTGATCATATCTTCTTTCATACTCTTTGAAGTCAAATATATTATTCACATATAATACTTTTGTTAACATCAAAACTCTAAATGTAAAATCAACTTGGTTACAACAGGTTTCTCCTTTGTCCTTGCAAAATCTGAATCATATCTTTGCAAATAATAAATGTTTTTTCTTGTTAACAATTCTTGATCATATCTTCTTGTAGATTATGATCAACTTTTCTTGTGAATAATTCATATCTTCTTGTAGATAAATCTTGATTAACTCTTCTTGTAAATAATCCATATCTTGTGATAAATCTTGATCAAATCTTCTTGTACATAATTCATATTTTCTTGTAGATAAATCTTGATCAAATCTTCTTGTAAATAATTCATATCTTGTGATAAATCTTGACGAAATCTTCAGGTAAATAATTCATATCTTCTTGTCATAAATCTTGATCAAATATTCTTGGATCTTCACAAGATTTTGATTTGGCTAAGTCTTCTTTCAATTCTTTCAATTTTAGCTATTGACTTTCCATCAGAGGCATTGACTTTCTTGTTCGAGTGAGATGTAATGTTTCTTGAGTAATGATAGTCAGAGGCAGAATTGCATGACTTAGAATTTGTGGCATTGGGAAATCACCTTGTTGAAACTTCAAAGTTGGTGCAACATTAGAGGCTGCATAGTAGAGCCATCATCTGGAGTGTGTTGCACCATTTTGATTAGTGGATTGTGAGCTTTGAATTTATGATTTGAACAATCTCTTGATATGAACTCTTTAGAGGCATGTTGAGTTTGTGCATATTAGAGATATGAAACGGCTTCAGAGGCATGCTTCAAATTTAGTCATCAGACAGTCCTCAAACTCAGTTTCAAAGCCATTCTTTAGAGGTAGTCTTTAGACCCAAACATCAAACCCAGTTATCATAAGCAATTTTCGCAACCCCCAAAGGCACGTTACTTTCAAAGGCATATGTTCATATGTAGACACGTATATTTTGTGTTCCTCTAATCTCATCCTCTGGTTACTTCCTTTGGTGACTTTCCTCTGGTACCTTCCTATGATATTTTTTTCCAATTTTTGCACATTTAATGAAGCCATTAATCCAATTATTGTTTTCATAAAATAATTTTGTTAACATCAAAATTATAAGTGAAAAACCAACTTGGTTCCAACAATCTGCATTTCCTTTCATGGCGTCAACTTCTTTTTGTTTTTGTTTTGTTTGCTGCAATTTGCAGCATGAGTTAGAGATTGTGGGACAAGGTTGACCTAATTGAGTTAAAACCTAGTCTATTCATTTGAATATTTGGTCTTGCCTTCCTTTTTAAAACATTGAATTTTTAAACTGTAAAACCAAATACAAATAAAAAGAAGGTTTAAAGAACAAAAATGATGCCTTGAGAGAAACATCACGTATCTTGCATTACTTTATCAATTTATTATTAGTTTTACCTCTATTTTTTAAAGGATGAATAAAATTTTAATAATAAAATTGATTAACCCACATATATTTTATACGAAGAACTACATGTGTTTTGATTTTCCTATTGCACTTAAAGTTACGTAGGAGTAAGGTCTTCCCTTGTCAAACCAATTAAGAAAAAAAATGTCTTCTTTTATTAATGTAAATAATTTATCTTCTTTTCACTACACAAAAATTAGGCTTTAATAACGCTTTTTTTATGCATTTAACAACACTTTTAAGCTCTATATTATGTGGTGTTGTTAAAAGATACGACATCACTTTTTAAAATATAAAAGCGACGTCGTAGGTGATGTTTAATAGCACTGTTTTTGAAAAGCACTGTCGTAGGTAGAAACTTATAGTGCTTTTTGGATAAAAGCGCTGTTATAGGTGTCTCATTTTATAGTGCTTTTCTAAAAAGCATTGTCGTAGGTGGTGGTATCTTATAGCATTTTTTTCTTCTAAAAAGCGCTGTTGTAGGTGTTTAATAGCGGTTTTTCTAAAAAGCGTTGTCGTAGTATATAATAGCACTTTTTTAAAAAAATGCTGTCGTAAGTATTTCATAGATCTTTTATAGTGCTTTTTTAAGGAAAATGATGTCTTAGGTTTTATTTAATAGAGATTTAATAGCACTTTTCTAAGAAAAGCGCAGTCGTAGGTTAGCCACGCGACAACAATAATCAATTAAAAAACCTGATATATTCCAGATACCAATTTTGTATAAATACTTATATTGATGTTATTTTCCCATAAATCTTCATTGTTCATTCAAACTCTATTTACAATTCAAAAATAAATAATTAAACACATGCACACACATATATAATATAATCTGTCGCAACTTCAATAAGAGAGCATAAATGTGATATGCAAATATATTCTACAATACATTTATGATCAAACTCCATCATTATCTAACTATAACCAAAATATATGTCATCCACATCAAGGTCCTCTCAATTTCCAGCAACATCAATTTTTCCAAGATCATCAACACAATTTCATACTTTAACCATATTGTAACGAAAAATAAAACAAATTAATTAGAATAATTCTCAGTTCACACAAAAATATACAGTAATAGTTTACAATGTGAAACTTAGGGGTGGACAACCACCTACGACCCGATTTAAATTGAGCAGGCCGTGGCCCAATTTCGGTAACGGGTGGGGCAAAAGTGGGTAGACGGACCCGCGGGTAAAACAAAACGGGTTTGTGTTGTTTATAATGGCGGGTTCGGTTAAAAACTTTTGGACCGCAGGTACCCGAACCTGCCCAACTCAAATTACCAATATTATATTTATTAATATTTATTAATACTACCTCCATTATTTCTGCTTCGAAGTCGCCACCACCATCTCCATCGTTTCTGTTTTGAAGCCACCACCATTGGTTCCTCCTGCGCAAAGCCTCAACCCACCTCAATCATTTCTGTTTCTAACTAAACAAAAACTTAACCACCGATTTTGTCGACATTAATACCCTCTTTTCCCCCCTTTGTCTTGTGATCAAGTGAAAATGGAGAAAAGATGCTTCACAAACGCACATAGGTACATGAAACATGATATGATATGGGTTTTTGTTTTTTATTTTAATGATGGACAAACAAATATGTTAAAATGAACAAAAAATGTTAACTGCCTCCAAAATGGGTAAAAAAACAGGCCCAAAAAATGAGTATCACAGAAAAAAACAAACAAAATGCAATTGGGTCAGATATTTTCAATGGCTCAATAATAGGCCCAACCGAATTAACCCACCCATTTTATCCGAATACCTGTGAACCCGCGACCCATCTAAACTGTGTCAATGGGAGGACTGAATTGGGTCTGTGTCGCTCAACTGTGGTTTGGGCTGGTTTTTTTTTGGGGCCCGAAACCGCCCAAACCGACCCAATGTCCACCCCTAGTGAAACTCACCTAATAACAAATTATATAATTCTCAGTTCGAGTACATGATTTCAATTAGATCACTTTCAGAGTATGTTGACTTGGAGTTATCAAAGTACTATATGAGATATAATATTTGAACATAAATAAGTTAGAATTAAATATATAGGTAGTTTATATATGAAAATCAAAATCTAATGAAAATAACGTACCAATTCTAGAATTATACTTTGATTCATAGCAATAATCTCATTCATGAATCGCAAAATATAGTACTCGTAGTCTATGTTGTTATCTTGGCGAGGGCACTATAATATAAAACATGTATACCAATATAGTTATGCATTGATTGTAAATGAAATTTTAAAGGTATATAATTAAGTTCTACAATAAAAATTTAAAAAGTATATAAGTAAAAAATTTATTATTTCAAACCTTTATTAGAACCCATGTGATGTTGCTTGACTTATGCTTCGACACTGTAGCACCCATTTGAGCGCAGAAAACTTGTAAAGTGCTAACAAATAAATATAATTATTTTGTAATGACCAAACACATTATTTATTTATATATATAGATATAAGAAATAAATGAATATTACTTACGTATCTAAGATATTCTTTATTTTTGAGTGATTGTTATAATGACCGTATAGTGGATCCAAATAATATATAATTTCTGATGTGGCATTGATGACAAACAATACCCAATGTTGCCTACAATAACAAAAATTTGGTTCGCAAATTTGTTACAAGTGATAAGGTATCATAAACAAGATATAGAGAAAGAATATCTAATTAGCCCAAATTATATGGCGCAAGAAATAACTTATCATTTTCTTTATTTTCCACAAGTAGATCAACAACATATTTCTATACTCTAATTGGATCAAGTTGAAACATAGATAGCTTATGGGGAGATAAAAATACAAATTTATCTATCAATTGGCGCAGACACACCAATTTTTCATACAATTACCTTCAATGAAAATATAAAATTAGATTAATTACTAATAAATGTGGCAGTTATGCAAGTAAAAGAAATCTTTATCTCAAATAAAGTATTTTACATTACTTAATGTATATGCTGAGGACAGTAGCACCCAACTCATCATGTTTCAGAAGTTCATATATATGCTCTTTATTAAGTAATTCTTCATAATAAAATCCGAAAATACCTTTCTCCATTTTTATGATACGTGTATCTATGTTCTCCATATATGTTTTTGTTGTTATGTCAAGATACTTATTAAATCAAGAAAGGCTTGGATGACTAATTTTCGGAGAAGCTTGTGGAATAGCGGATTTTCCACGGACCAGATTTTGCAGTATGGCGGATTTATTCTTAGGCTCAACTATCTTAACCTTTTATATAGCTTTTTCTTGAAAAAGTGTAGTTCCATTTGTTAGAAATTCTAGGAATCTAAAACAATGTGAAACTAAATAAATTAGTGACTGATTTATTAAAACGATACAAATCATGGTATTTTCATATTGCTTTACAAAACTAACTAAATAAATAACTAATTCTACTAATAAAAGCAACACAATTCAAGAAAATAAGTAATATTACAAGATCCAAATAGTCAACCCTAATGATGAGGAAATATGTTATAACAAAATTATTCATTTGCATTCATTTGTTAAATAACTAATTTACCACGAACCTGCATTTGCGGTGCGACAGATTTATTTTTTTGCTCAACTTTCTTAACCTTTTCTATAGCTTATGCTTGAATCTGAAAAAATGAGGTTTATCAGTTTGTTAGTTATTATATTAAATATAGTAAGATAATGATTTCATGTACAATTGATGTATATGTCAAACCTTTTATGGTGAAGTGACTGACTTGTTGTGAGGCTGAACCTTCTTACCATTCCCATTAGAATTTGTAGGAATCTAAATAAATGTGAAACTAAAGAAATTAGTTATTGAATAAATAATTACTGATAAAAATACATATGCACAAAATATATGATTGGTAGTAGTGTTTTCAACATACCATTTCTCTGCCAACAAGATTTTTGGGCCATGCCACCTAATTACCTATTGATTCTCCCCAACAACCTCATATCTCCATCATTGTCAGGTATAAACAATGGTGCAAGTGGTTCTAAAGCAATCACATGCGAAACTTTACGTAGCCAACAAGGATCAAATTATGGTGTAATATTTCTCCCAAAGTATTGTACAATGTTCCTTTTCCAACCATGCGATAAGTACAAGAAGATAAATAGAGTGCACAAGATGAGACACCCTAAATCAATGGTTAATACATAAATCAATTCATGTACTTAGTATGTGAAACAATTAGATTGAATGAATTTCTTAATTCATTAAGTAATTAATTATCTTTGGAAGACTTTTACGAGCAATGTTGTAACTATCATTTTCACTAAGGAAGTCTATATCACGTTGACAGTCTGGAAGATGCTTTTCCTTATCCTTTTTCACCAATAAAAAATTAAATAAATAATAATTTGTATACAATTTTTTATTGCGTAACCATTTTAATGGGTGATGTAGGATGGTAATTGACTCCCGAATCCAAATTTTTGGTTCAAAATCATTATTTTTGGGTTTTATCCATTTTTTCCTTTAACAAAATAAAATTGGTGGCGACAATCAATTCTTAAATACATGTTTGTTTCCATAAAGAAGCCTGTTATTAGTTTTTAGAAAAGGTTTCTTTGTGGTGGATTTGGGACGGTTGAAGTTACCATGCATAGGTCTGAATGCATTAGCAACTAACTCAAAGAACCTAGGGTTGATTGTGAACAAAGGCGACAAAGGATTGTGAGGAAAGAAAGACTCAACGGTTTAATGATAGTTAGTGGATGGATATGGACCCAAGAAAGCGTAATTTTGGTTTTCTAAGAGGAAAGAAATGAGTAACTTAGATCGCTAAATAGCTTTCTTGGTTTCATGTTCTTCCAATTCGAGAGCATATTTTAGTTGTCCCTTTGTAACAGGTTTGGATGATTGGGAGGCCATGGGAGGAATGTTAAAGGTGAGAGAAACAGAAGACATGGTGAGTGGGAAAAGCTAAAGAAAGCCAAGAATACACTTGGATGAAAAAGCGCTAAAGAAAGTGATGACAAATGTAAGTTCCAACCTTTATAAGTTGAGAAACCCCTTTCTTTAAATGTTGCTTGACAAATAATCCCACGTTTGATGACGTGGATGGTAACCAACTAATGATGGGAAACATGCGCCATTTTTGCTAGGATTGAGGTGCCTCACTGTTGCAGGAGACAATCATGACATGCAATCATGATGATTGAAAACGGTTAGGAGATTTAAAAATGACAGCTAATAGCTATTTTTTTCCTTTTGAATTTTAAATTGGTAAAGTAAAAAAATACTATTTTATATGTAAAATTCAGTTGGACGATTTCAAAGATTAAATAGGTTGGAATAGAAGATAAACATGAAATTATTGTGCAGAGATGCTATTCAAATCGGATGAAACATAACTCTATGAGATGATAAAGAAAAAACTCCAAGAATAGATCTCAAATATATAACCTTTCATAAAAGAATCTCAAACAAGTTTGAAACAAATATATGTATGAGAAAAGGTATATAAAATGAACACTACAAGAAAACCCATTATTTGTGGCGGCATAAGCCCTCACCAAATTTAGTGGTGGCCAAAACGGCCACAAAAGTTGTATTTTTTGTCACCATTTGTGAGGGCTTAAGCCTTCACAAATTCGTGACAGAAAAGTCCGCCACAAATTTGTGAGGGTTTATGCCGCCACAAATTTGTGAGGGTTTATGTTGGAACCAAGTTGGTTCTAAGCACTTAGGATTTTGATGTTTACAAAAGCACTCCATGTAATCTTATTTTGAACCTTGAATTATTAAATCAAATGCCACCAGAAGCTGAAGTAATCAGAAGCAGAAAATCAAAGGGTTCAAGAGATTGAATCCTGAAGGTACCAGAATATACTCCAGGATGTCAAAACATCACCAGAAGATATCTTTGCTTGCCCAGATCAGAAGGAAGCAAAGTTAGAAGGAGACCTGGTCCAGAAGAAAGCCTGCCAGAGGGAGACTTGATCCAAACCAGAAGGAATCAAATGTCAGATTTATTCCATAAGTTATTCTAACCAGAAGATGTCCTGGCAGTGAAATTATAAACAGCCTAGACTTGATCCAGACTTAATCAGAGGATAAGTTAATGGGTCCAAAACAAGAGAATCAATCCAGATTTGACCAAGACCAAAAGATAGCATGATTCAGGGTATGAATCTAAGTCCAAACCAGAAGAAATGATCTCCAGATTTGATCCATAACTGATCCAAAACAGAAGGTAAAATGTCCAGACTAAAATATTATTTGACCATATTTAATTTCAGTTTAATCCAGACCAAGTCTAGAATTGGTCCAGATCAGAGGGAAGATATTCAAATCAATGGTTCAGATTTAAGTAGTTGGCCCAGTGTTGGCCGAGATTAGAAGATCAGACCATGGCCCTGTGTTGGCCGAAATCAGAAGGTCAGAAAGTGTGGTCCAGCATTTGCCGAGATCAGAGGATCACAACAGATCACACCATGGCCCAGTGTTGGCTGAGATCAGAAGATCAGAAAATGTGGTCCAGGGTTTACCGAAATCAGAGGATCACAGCAGATCACTTAGTAAGGTCCAGATGTGGACTAGCGCAGAAGATCAAATGGTCCAGATTTAATCATGAGGATTAACGGTGGAGATTTTAATTTATTTTGATCAATGTTTTAAAAAGATTTGTTACAAAAATAAAGTGAAGTCGTATGGAAGATCAGGAGCTATTGGCGGGAAGAAACTAAAGACATGATTGGCCAATTATTTTTGAAAGAAAATCTGAAGCAGAAAAAAGATATGTTTTTTATTTAAGTGAAGCCCGATTTGTCAAGATATTTTTGCAAGAGAATCCAGCAAGATACAGCTCGAAATTAAGCTTGGGAGAGGCCCTAATATGCATCTATAAAAGGAGGCTCAAGGCAGAATACTTAGTATCGAAAATCACAAAACAGTCATACACTTCCAAAGCAAACACTCAAGTTTTCAGTGAGGTTAATTGTGAGTTCTTGGTTTCCAGAAGCAAGCACTCGTGTTATTTTGTTTCCCTTGTGTTAGATCTAAGTTGTTGAAGTAGAGTCTACAATCTGAGGGAGTCAGAAAGGGTAGCAGATTACTTAGCAATTAGATTCAAGGCGTTGTAATTCCTTCTACAATCTGGGGTTGTCAGATTGGTAGGAGAAGACTTGACTTGAGAAGTCAAGGTGTTGCATGGTGAACCAGTATAAAATTCTGTGTTTTTAATTTTACTTTATATCCGCTGCTAACTCTGTTTTTTCCATACATAAAGTTTGTTTTAAAACTGCAAAAACAGAAAAAGTATTCAAGTTAGTCAAACACAATTCAACCCCCCTTCTAGTGTTTGCACCGTCAATTGGCATCAGAGCTCGGTCTCAAGGCTGAGCACTTAACAGTGTTTGAGGAAAGGTCCAAGGGGTTCAACATGGCAGAATCCAGAGATGAACTGGGAGGCAACATCAACAGACCAACACTGTTTGATGGAGAAAGGTTTGAGTATTGGAAAGACAAAATGAGAAGTTTCTTCATATCTCAAGATGCTGAATTATGGAAGATGGTAGTCAAAGGATACACTGCATCTACTAATCCAGAAGATCCAACTAAAGAACTAGACATGGATGATATGAAACCAGATCAGAGCAGATTATACAAACTTCATCACAAGTCCAGAAACATCATGATCAGTGCCATCACATTCAAGGAATTTGACAGATGCACAGATAAAGAAACAGCAAATAGCGTATTCGACAGTCTGGTTCTGATCTATGAAGGAAGCCAGCAGGTTCAAGAAGCAAGGGCTAACATACTGGTCAAACAGTATGAGATGTTCAAGATGGAAGAGGTTGAAGACATTAAAGCAATGTTCAGCAGATTCTAGATTATGGTATCAGGTTTAAAAGTATTAAAGAAAAGCTACACCACTGCAGATCATTTAAAGAAGATCCTCAGAAGCTTACCAGCGGAATGGAGACCAAAGGTTATTGCAGTACAGGAAGCTAGGGATCTGAATACCTTGAAGCTCGAAGATCTGATCAGCTCCCTCAGGTCTCATGAAATAGAGCTGAATGCAGATGAACCTAAGAAGAAGAAGAATCTTGCTTTGAAGTCGAAATAGAAGAAAGCTGCAAGGGCAGCATCAGAATCAGAGGATAGTGACAGTGACTGTGATGATATGGCTTACTTAACCAAAAAGATGGTTAAGATCTGGGAAAACAAGAAGAGAAGAAGCTCTAAGAAGAAACATAACAACAAAGATAAGGAAAAATCTGATAAGAAGAACATCATCTGTTATGGATGCAATGAACCTAGACATATCAAGTCAGAATGTCCAAAATTGGAAAAAGGCAAACAGCACAAGAAGAGTTCCAGATTCAAAAAGAAGGGTCTGATGGCTGCCAGGGATGTATCAGAATCGGAAGAAGAATCGTCTGATGAAGAAGAGGCAGAAATAGCAATGATGGCGCACATCAGGTCTGCTTCTGGACCTCATAAAGGCACGATTTCAGGAAAGAAAGACGGCAGAAGGAAGAATGATCGAATCAGTCATTCAAGAAAGTTTGCAAGCACATCAGAGGAAGCAATTCTGTCTCTGATGGCTCATACCAACTCAAGTTCTAGATACAGCTTAGGCTCTGGAACAGACTTAGAAGATGAAGACGATAAGGTATTTTCTGATCTCTCTAAATCTGAATTAATTGATGCTGTAAAAGACTTGTTAAATGCAAACAATAAGATGTCTTTAAAACTTAAAACTCTTAGGGAAGATAAGAAGAATCTGACCAAAGAAGTCCAAGTTTTAGAGAATCAAAATTCTGAGTATGCAGCTGAAAACAAGGATTTTAAAACTGAAGTTGCAAGGCTCAAATCGGAAAACCAAACTCTAAAAAGTAATATTTGTTCCACTTCCAAAACTGTTTGTGAATCTGATATGCATGAGCAATTTTTTCAAAACTTTATTTCGAATGGAATGGAAAGAAGTAAATATGCATCTATGATTTATGGAAACAGTAACACTGGAAAGAGAGGTCTTGGATTTACAGAAACAATTACTGAAAGTAAAGCTGTTCATTCTGATGTTTTATGCATTGTTTGTGCTAAGAAAGGTCACTCTGAACTATCTTGTCCAATCGTAAAATCTGAGCAAGATCAGAGAGTTGTTAAAACTAACAAACCTAGACCCAATCAGTTTTGGGTACCAAAAGATCAAATTGTCTATGTTGCAGATATTCTGAGCAACCAGAAGGAGACACCAATAATGGTGCATGGACAATGGATGCTGGCAATGCACAAGCAGAAGAAGGTTTATGTTCCTACATCTACCAAAAAGAAGCCAAGTGACTCTGGTAGAAGAAGAACTGGTCAACACAATACCTATCAGAACCAAAATCAGAATCAGTACTTGAATCAGAATCAGTACCAGAACCAGAACCTGAACAGGTATCAGTATCAAAGGTTGAGGTATGACCATCAGAATTACTTGAATTATCAGAATCAGTATGATTACCAAAATCACCATAAGTTCCAGAATCACCAGAGGAACATCGTGTATCAGCCAAAGTAGAAAGAGAGGAATCAGAATCAGGAGAGTTGTTCAAACACTCCAGTGAGATTCATCAAGACTACAAACCTGGAAGGGAATTCAAATCCCCTCATCCAAACCATGTAATCACAGAACATACAGATTAGGAATATGAAAATCAGAAGCAAGAGGATTTTCAGAGTAAAACTGAAACTGTTGACATAGAGGTTACATCTTGCTGTAAATACTATTATTATTTGATATTTATGTTTACTGTGATAACAAGAAGCTTGATCTTAACAAATCAAAGCTAGATAAGTATTCTGCAGGTTTTCAAACTGTTAGAGGAACCAGGTGATTCACACGAATTGAACACTTCAGCAGAAACACCATTCCAGTGGGTTCAAAAACAAGCAGAAATCACCAGAAGCAGAATTAATGGTTTGGCTGTATTGAGTTCAATTTTAAATTATTTGATCTATATTATGTTATATGACAAACTACTTGATCTTGACAAATCAAAGCAAGATAAAGATAGTGCAGGTTCACCAGAACCAAAGGGAGCAGAAGTAGAAGAAACAGAAGTACCTAGAAAGGTAAAGGATAGAAGCAAGTTAGCAACACATGACAAATCTTCAAAGGATAAATCTGATCAAGTCAGAAACAGCCAAGATAAGTCAGAAGAGAAATCTGGATATTTACCAGAATTAGAAGCTGTTACTGTTTTACCAGAACCAGAAACTGATCTATCAGAATCGGAAGCTGTTACAGATTTACCAGAACCAGAAGTTGATTTATCAGAATCAGAAGCTGTTGCAGGCAAAAGAACTTGAAAAAGCAGAAGCTTCAAGCAAAAATATGACAAATCTTCAAATATGAAGTAAAAGGTTGGATACTTGCAATGCAAGAAGAGCTGAACGAATTTCAAAGGAATGATGTTTGGGATCTGGTATCCAGACCAAACAAAAACATTATTGAAACCAAGTGGGTGTTCAGGAATAAACTCAATGAAAAAGGTGAAGTGGTAAGGAACAAAGCCAGACTTGTAGCTCAAGGATACAGTCATCGGAAAGGTATTGATTCCACTGAGACTTTTGCTCCAGTGGCCAGGTTAGAAGCAATTAGAATTCTTTTATCATTTGCCGCTAATCATGATATAATGCTGTATCAAATGGATGTTAAAAGTGCATTCTTAAATGGCTATATAAGTGAGGAAGTCTATGTCAAACAGCCCCCTGGATTTGAAAATTCTAATTTTCCAGACCATGTTTTTAAACATAAAAAATCTTTATATGGTTTAAAACAAGCTCCAAGGGCATGGTATGACAGACTTAGTAACTTTCTGCTTAAGAATGAATTTAATAGAGGCCAGATTGATAATACTCTATTTAGGAAATCCATTAAAAATGATATTTTGATTATTCAAGTTTATGTTGATGATATCATATTTGGATCGACTAATGGCACTTTGTGCAAAGAGTTTTCTGACCTAATGCAGAAAGAGTTCCAAATGAGCATGATGGGACAACTTAAGTTCTTCCTGGGAATTCAGATTCACCAAGCTAAATCAGGTATACTCATTCACCAATCTAAATATACTAAAGAACTTCTTAAAAAGTTCAAAATGAGTAAATGTAAGCCTATGGCCACCCCCATGCACCCAACCTGCTCACTTCAGAAAGATGAAACCAGCCAAAAGGTAGACCAGAAAACATACAGAGGTATGATTGGATCCCTTCTTTATTTAACTGCTTCTAGACCTGACATCTTGTTTAGTGTTTGTGTTTGTGCCCGTTTTCAAGCTGACCCTAGGGAATCCCATTTAACTTCTGTCAAACGAATTTTGAGATACCTTAAAAGAACCACCAACCTTACTTTGTTATACAAGAAAACCCCCACCTACAAACTCAGAGGTTTGTGTGATTCCGACTATGATGGAGACAAGCTGGAAAGGAAAAGTACAAGTGGCAACTGCACTTTCTTAGGTGATAATTTGATCTCTTGGTCAAGCAAAAGACAAAGCACCATTGCCATGTCAACAGCTGAAGCTGAGTATATATCAGCAGTAGGATGCAGTTCACAATTACTCTAGATGAAACACTAACTTGAAGATTACAACATCTTTGAAACCAATATCCCTTTGTTATGTGATAACACTTCAACCATAAACCTAACCAAGAACCCTATCTTACACTCTAGAGCCAAACACATTGAAATAAAACACCATTTCATTAGGGACCATGTTCAAAAAGGGACTTTAAGCATCCAGTTTATGGACACCGATCATCAATGGGCTGATATCTTCACCAAAGCATTACCAGAAGATAGGTTCGAGTTCATCAAGAACCATCTCAACATTGTCTCCATATCTGATTAGCTCAAGTAGTCTTCTTAGTTGTTTTTTTTTTAATTTTCTTGTAATTTTATTTTATGCTTTTTAATTTTCTGTTTTTACTTTCTGTAATATGTAAAGAGAAAAAACAAAAAACTACAAAAATAGTAGGACCTCTTTTTGGCTGATGACAAAAAGGGGGAGAGAAAAAGGAGAAATAAGTAGAAAAGCAGAGATAAAAAAAGAAAGGAGGAGCGAAAAAGAAAGAGATGAAAAGAGAAGGAGTTGAAAAGGAGAAGAATCAGGGAGAGAGAAAAAGAAAGAGTGAAAAAGAGAAGAAGTTGAAAAGGAGAGGAAATAGGGAGAGTGAAAAAAAAAGAGTAAAAAAATAAGGAGTTGAAAAGGAGAGGCTATGTGAAGGGAGAAAGAGAGAATAAAGAAGGAGTTGAAAAGGAGAGGAGAAGAGAAGAAAAGAAAGAGTGAAAAGAGAAGGAGTTGAAAAGGAGAAGAAAAAGTCATATTCAGACTTCGAGTTATAAACTAGCAAAATAAGTTAAGGTGTTGTCATCATCAAAAAGGGGGAGATTGTTGGAACCAAGTTGGTTCTAAGCACTTAGGATTTTGATGTTTACAAAAGCACTCCATGTAATCTTATTTTGAACCTTGAATTATAAAATCAAATGCCACTAGAAGCTGAAGTAATCAGAAGCAGAAAATCAAAGGGTTCCAGAGATGGAATCCTGAAGGTACCAGAAGATACTCCAGGATGTCAAAACATCACCAGAAGATATCTTTGCTTGCCCAAATCAGAAGGAAGCAAACTCAGAAGGAGACCTGGTCCAGACTAGAAGGAAGCTTGCCAGAGGGAGACTTGATCTTGACCAGAAGGAATCAAATGTCAGATTTATTCCAGAAGTTATTCTGACCAGAAGATGGCCTGGCAGTGAAATAATAAACAACCCAGACTTGATCTAGACTTAATCAGAGGATAAGTTAATGGGTCCAAAACAAGAGAATCAATCCAGATTTGACCAAGACCAAAAGATAGCATGATTCAGGGTATGAAACTAAGTCCAGACCAGAAGAAATGATCTCCAGATTTGATCCAGAACTGATCCAAAATAGAAGGTAAAATGTCCAGACTGAAATATTATTTGTCCATATTTAATTTCAGTTTAATCCAAACCAAGTCCAGAATTGGTCCAGGTCAGAGGGAAGATATTTAGATCAATGGTTCAGATTTAGGTATTTGGCCCAGTGTTGGCCGAGATTAGAAGATTAGACCATGGCCCAGTGTTGGCCGAGATCAGAAGATCAGAAAATGTGGTCCAGGGTTGGCCGAAATTAGAGGATCACAGCAGATCACTTAGTAAGGTCTTGATGTGGACTAGCGCAGAAGATCAAATGGTTCAGATTTAATCATGAGGATTAACGGTGGAGATTTTAATTTATTTTGATCAAAGTTTGAAAAAGATTTGTTACAAAAATAAAGTGAAGTCGTATGGAAGATCAGGAGCTATTGGCGGGAAGAAACTAAAGACATGATTGGCCAATTATTTTTGAAAGAAAATCTGAAGCATAAAAAAGATATGTTTTTTATTTAAGTGAAGCCCGATTTGTCAAGATATTTTTGCAAGAGAATCTAGCAAGATACAGCTCGAAATTAAGCTTGGGAGAGGCCCTAATATGCATCTATAAAAGGAGGCTCAAGGCAGAATACTTAGTATCGAAAATCACAAAAGAGTCATACACTTCCAAAGCAAACACTCAAGTTTTCAGTGAGGTTAATTGTGAGTTCCAGCTTTCCAGAAGCAAGCACTCGTATTATTTTCTTTCCCTTGTGTTAGATCTAAGTTGTTGAAGTAGAGTCTACAATCTGAGGGAGTCAGAACGGGTAGCAGATTACTTAGCAATTAGATTCAAGGCGTTGTAATTCCTTCTACAATCTGGGGTTGTCAGATTGGTAGGAGAAGACTTGACTTGAGAAGTCAAGGTGTTGCATTCCTCAAAAGTCTAGGATTGTTAGACTGTTTGAGAAGACTGACTTGGAGGGTCAATGGAACTGTTGTAATTGAAGGTTTGAATTAGTGAAATCCTTCAAGGTGAAGGGACTCGACGTAGCATCGTTAACGGCGAACCAGTATAAAATTCTGTATTTTTAATTTTACTTTATATCCGCTGCTAACTCTGTTTTATTCATACATAAAGTTTGTTTTAAAACTACAAAAACAGAAAAAGTATTCAAGTTAGTCAAACACAATTCAACCCCCCTTCTCGTGTTTGCACCTTCAGTTTATGCCGCCACAAAGGATAAAATTGATTAAAAAATTCACAGTTTATGGGGCTAAGGCCGCCACAAATTGTCTCTTTTGTGAGGGCTTAGGCCGCCAGAAAGGGATGAAACAGATAAAAAAAACACGTTTGAGGTCTTAGGCCACCACAAACTATCCCATTTGTGGCCGTTTTGGTCGCCACAAATGGGTAACTTTATTAAAAACAAATTTCAAAATTATTATTAAAATAAATTAATATTAATATAATTAAAAAATTGAAAATATAAATTTAAATAAAAATATAATTTAAATATTTAAATTATTACCACCAAACAAAATAAAAAATTCCAAAATCATTAAATTATACCATACAAATCAAAAATAAAACACACCATAATTAAATAATAATGTATAATATATTCATACAAACCCAAATAAAAATAGAAAATATTATTCGAATACATCAATTATCATAATAATTCATGTGATCATTAGCTCCACTCGCTCCATCATTATTTGATGGAATATTACCCTACGAAAAATGTCCCTCAAAATTATTATTAATTGGTGTTGAAGACAACATGGGTTGAAATTGCATTTCATCTTCAAGTACACCACCACTAGTCGACGGAGCCATAACTGGTTGAGGTTGATTTAAATTTGGTCTGATCAAGCCAGTTGTTGGTATAGTTGGTCGGTATGGAGTTTGATATGCTTGAGGTTGAGGAAGTTATTGTGAAAATGACATGACATATTGATAATTATTAAAATATCGTTGTTGTTGAAACATTGGCTATTGTAGTTGTTGCTGGAAGGCGGAGTTTCGAGGCTCATGTTGTTGATGATGGAAATTTGGAAGCAGTTGCTGTTGTTGGGAGTATTGAGAGTATTGTTGTTGTTGCTGCTGCTGGAATAGTGGTTGTTGCTGCAAGTACTGATGTCTAGATATTGTTGTTGTTGCTTAGGTGGGGACTGCTCATGAAATGCAATAGAAAATGAAAATTGTTGTTGAAACTGCTGTTGTTGCTTTTGAAACTTTTGTTTCCATTCTTCATTTAGTTTATCAGTTGTTGCTTGTATTAGTCGTTCTATCTTTTCTTCTTGCTCACTCATCCATTGTTCCTTTAATTGGTCAACATTGTCTCGATGGATGATGAGATCGATCTATACTGACATAAGAAGACGTCTCATTATGAATATATCCTGTTCGGCCTTTTACAAATGTTGACGAAAACTACCGGCACCCAACATACGCCTTTTGTACTTGCCACCGCTAATGTTCATAATGCTTGCCGTCTCATATTGTTTTCATTGCAATGGAGTAGCTCGCTGAGTAGGAAAAAGTAGCTTGTTGATAATCCCATACTTTCATTACTTTCATTTAGTTTATCAGTTGTTGCTTGTATTAGTCGTTCTATCTTTTCTTCTTGCTCACTCATCCATTGTTCCTTTAATTGGTCAACATTGTCTCGATGGATGATGAGATCGATCTATACTGACATAAGAAGACGTCTCATTATGAATATATCCTGTTAGGCCTTTTACAAATGTTGACGAAAACTACCGGCACCCAACATACGCCTTTTGTACTTGCCACCGCTAATGTTCATAATGCTTGCCGTCTCATATTGTTTTCATTGCAATGGAGTAGCTCGCTGAGTAGGGAAAAAGTAGCTTGTTGATAATCCCATACTTTCATTACTTGTTGAAGTTTTTCTTGTATAAAAAAATAATAATAAAATTAAAATAATTAATTAATATTAAAAATATTTATAGATAACTAATTCATTATCATTAGTATCTATATAGTTAAAGAAATACATATATCAATTTAAATACTAATTTAATATATATTTACTTGAATCATTTGTAACAATCCATCAGTATACTCATTTGTTTCAGGATTAACATGAAGATAGCGATGTATCTCAGTCTGAGTGACCTCTCTTCCAAGTTGCTTTTCCTAAAATATTAATTGTCAAGTTTAATTGGTGAAATCTAATAATTAATTGAATATAAAGTAATAGATATATATTAATAATAATTACCATATAGTACCCCTCTCAGATGCTCTATTCATATTTGCTTTTTCTCTTTTCTGTTTGTAAGCATTTGTTTTCCATTTCCTCCACCAAGCACTCCAAACATTTTCACCAATCCAATTTGGCCGTTTATCATCATCGCCTTTATTACGTGTGTATGCCAACATAAGTGATAGATGCTTGGAGAAACGATGGTCAAAAGAAGCCAAAATTGCAGTATTATGCTCTATTCTCCAACTACATTTTGTATGTTGTTTGTTTAAATTAAAAAAATATATATATTAAAAATATAACTTAATTAAACATGCATATATATAATTAGTAATTAAGTAAATTAATGTAATCACTTACTTTGGAACAATGCAAAAATTGATCGACTTCACTAAATTAAGGTGTCTGATTCTCCTTTATCTCACCCCAAGACAACCATGGTTTTTTATTTTTCACTTGTATGACTTCAAAAATTGCCTTTGGAGATGATTTGAAAGAAAGATATCTTCAAAGTTAACATGTAAATTAAATGTAAAATTTAATTAAATGAAATAATATAAAATGCAATAATTAACAATAATGAAATAATTAACAGGCCTAATTTAAAATAGTTTACATACCCATCTCCTTTTGGAATAATGACTATGCGGTCGTAGCAATCAACACACCCAAGTTCCAATATTTCGTCTTTGATATAAGGCTCTATAGGGACCTCAGAATGTAGGGGAATAGCTCTATCATTAGTACCAATCGTCGGTATAGGCATGAGAGATGGGTCGTTAACAACACATGGTTTAACAACTTTTTTCTTACCACGTGATGTTTTGATATTCCTTGTATTTCCCGATCCTCCTACTCCCGAAACTAAGGCCATATATATATATACAAAAGTCACACAAATTAATAAAGAAATATACATAAACAAAGAAATATATATATATATATATAAATTGCAGTTTATATTTCACATTACAATATAATTATATATATATATACACACACTACACACACATATTTCATGTAATTAGTTAATTGTCGATATCATTGTCGTCATTTGATGAGTGAATTAAGTCACCGTCTTTATCATTCTCTAATTCTTCTATTTCTTGTTCATCAATTTCTTCTCCAATGTTTGACTCATGACAAAGTCGACTAATAGTCATATATCCAATCACATAATCTACATTTGACATTTCATCCATTTGATATGCAACTTCTTCATCCTGATTTGCTTTGTCTTCTTCTATTCCCCTTGTTGGTCTTGTTTTGATTGCAACACACCAACCTTGTTTGTTTCTAATTATTGATAGATATGGAACATAATACACTTGTCTTACATTATAGGCTATGGCAAATGGATCAAACAATGGATATCTTTTGCTCAAATCGATGTTGACAGTGTTGGATATCAAATTGATCTTAGTTCCTCTGCTAGATGGAACAAACCACTTACAGTAAAACAACACCATTGTTTTCAAATAATATAGGAACGTATAGTCAATTTCATAAATATGTTCAATTATGATGTAGAAGTCTTTCGTTACACCATTATCAGACACACTTTTCATACACACTCAACTATTTATTGTTTCTTTTCCTCCAGTCCAGGATTCAGTGTGAAATTTGTATCCATCGACATATTAGGTGTGTCATTCTTTAAAGCTTCTGCTCGGGCCCATAGATAAGAGCCTCAAGTGGATGTTGATAGGATTTAGTTCTTCGAGATGTACTTGTTGAAACCATGCTGGGAAATTTGAATGTATATCAACAAAAGATTGTCTTGAAGTTAAAAATACTCTGATCGACGACCATATATATGTTGTTTATTAAAATTAAAATACTATGTATGGTCAATATCAATTTCCATAAATTAATTAAAGATCAAGATGGATTTAGAACGTACTCAATGTATGGTTTAACTTTAGTGCAGTTAATCAGAACGTGAACATGTGCGGCATTCAATACTTTGTCACTTGGCCAAAAAATCTGCAAATCCCTACTAGCATGATGACCAGACTGGAATAAAATTGATAAAGCATATGGGTGGCGTATAATACTATAGGTATCATTTCTTCCGCTCACTGGTGACAACGTTTCATTGTTGAAATGATGAGAACAAAACTGTGTTGTTTCACAATGTAGGTAAGATGAACAAATTGAGCCCTCAACTCTAGCTTTATTTTTCACCGACCATTTTGAATAATCCATGAACCTATAACATAAGTTTACCTTTCAAATGGATACATCCATCTATATTGAATTGGTCCACCAAGCCTAGCTTCACTTGCAAGATGCTCCATGGAATCAAAAAACCCATGAAGGAATACATTCTCCAATTTACATAAAATCATCGAAATGTAATTTTCCATAACATCTTATGTCGGCAAAGCACTAAAGGCAATAGGAAGCAAACACTCTAAAAATACATGACAATCATGACTTTTCATCCCATGCATCCTCCCATTTTCTACATCGGAACATCTTGCAAAATTAGAACAATAATCGTCAGGCGTCTTCATTTCTTTGATCCAATGATCAACATATTTGGCTTCTTTAGTAGATAAAGTGTAATTCATACGAAGTTTTAGAGTCTTCCCATTGTGCTCCACCAACAAAAAATTTTGTCGTATGCAATATATACCTATGTGTTTTCTAGCTTTGTCATTATCTTTGTTTTGACTTTAACATTCATCACAATGTTAAATATGTTGTCAAAGAAATTTTTCTAGATATGCATAACATTGATATTATGTCTCAAAAGATTATCTTTCTAATACGGTAGATCCCAAAAAATACATCTTTTTGTCCAATTGTGCCATTGTCCGTAACCTTGTGGTTTACAAGCCACACCATTAACAACTTGCACCTTCGGCATACCTTTTACTTTATTCCAAACTTGTTCCAATGTCAATTTAAGCGGTGATCCTAGATTTTCTGCATAGCCCTTGATAAATGTAGTTTTATTCCTTCTAAATGCGTGATCAACATGTAATAACCTACGATGCGAGTCAAAACATGATGCCTTCCCGCCGAATTTCAGTGTAACTGCTTTTGTGTCTTCCATGAAAATAGGCCAAGCAAATTTATCATGGGTCCCCCATCCTGACAAGATCCCAAGTGTGGAAATAAGTAATGGTCCACATCAAAGCAACTCTCATCATAAAATTTTGTTTTCGAGCAATATTGTATGTCAAGGCACCACTCCACAACCTCTTCAAATGTCAATCAAAGGCTGTAAAAAATATCAAAACCAGTTGTAGGATTAGAAACACCTAGTATCACGGCAGCCAAGAATATGTAAGGTTTAGACATACACATATTAGGAGGAAGATTGTGTGGAGTAACAATAACAGGCCAACAAGAATAAGGAGTGGACAATGCTTATATATAAGGTGTAAATCCATCTAAGGATAATCCAAGTCTTACATTGTGTGGATCTAACGCAAAATCAGGATGCATTTGATCAAATTGTTTCCATACTTGACCATCAGACGAATGTCGCAACTCCCCTGAAATTCTTTTATTCTCATAATGCCACGTCATCTTTCCTGTAGTTTGCTTTGATGCAAACATTCTCTACAATCTTGATACAATAGGTAGATAAAACATTGCCTTCCTTAGAATTTATTTTCCCTTACTTGCCCTACAGTTATTCGTTTGGCGATACCTTGGTTGTTGACAAAACATACATTCAACTAAGTTGGCATCATTTATACCAAATTTGTTGTCGTAATACAACATACAACCTTTAACACAACAATCAATCCTCTTGACACCCAATCCTAACTTCGACATTAACCGTTTACCATCGTAATAACTTTGTGGAAAACCATTTCTAACATGTGTTACATTTGGCATCATTTTAGTCATCAAATCTAAAACTAAATTAGGAAAATGAAACTGAGACTTTTGACCTAAAAGTCTAATACACGTTGATAACTTTGGGTTTGGAGATCCTTCAAACAGCAGTTTATTTGTCTCTTTCAAAAGACCATAAAATCTTTGAGCTTCTTCATTTGGAAGTCCAGCAATGTCTTCATATTGATCTTCATTGAATGACAAACTAACCCCAACAGCATCCAAAGTCATATCATTCATCACCTCAAAGTGTTGATAGTTTTAATAATCTACACCTAACATGTTTGTACTACTTGAAGGACATATGTTATTCTCCATGCGTATACTAGTACTAGGCGCTGTCGGAGACTTTTCCCCATAATTAGTTCAAATCCAATTACTAGGCATAAATGCACTCTTATTTCATCTTCACTCTTAAAACGTCTACATCGACATAAACAACATGGACATCTCATCCCCCATTCATCTTCGACAATTTTCTACACTCTTGCAAAATTGAGAAACTCTTCAACCTTGTTAGCAAAACATTGTGTAAGATGCTTCCTTCAAGGAAAATTCCTATCATACATCCAACTATAGTCTATATATATATATATGTTTGTTCTGAAAATTAAATAAATTTTACACGGTCATTAATTATATCGATGTTTTATATATAAATTGTTTTATTTTTCAAAAATAATATTTTGTTATTAACATCTACAAATTACTAAATAGTTCATTATAACATACTTTATATGTCATTTAATGAAGCATTTATAGACAATATAATAAATCATAATAGAGATTATATATAAGCTAAAATAAAATTTTAAATGGTATTTAATAAAAAATTTCATAAAATAAGTCCATATAAACCAAAATAGAGATGGTAAAAGTATATAAATTTTTTTGTATGAACTCAACTACAGTTCTTTGTAACGACTAACATCAAATATTAATATCATTAATTTTAATAATGTTTTTTTTTTCAAAAAATAGTTACATTAAAATCAATACGTTTTATATTTATTTCAAAATTTTATTTATCATATACTATTTTACTAACAAATTAAATCATAATAGCAAAAATAACTATAATAAAAAAAATAACACTTCATCAACATTTTAAAAAATAACTACATTTTCATTTGATTATAAATTTTACAATTTAAATATTTTACTAGTACTTTTTTTTAACAAATTTTACTAACATTAATGTTTAAAAATAATATACATTTTAAAATAAAATATTAACGCACTAAAAATAATTTATAACCATATAACTTATTTTTAATAATAGTTATATAAATTACTAATTTATATTTAAAATGAATTACATACTAACTTGATGCAGGGTAGTGTCTAACTTGAAGTTTACGAACAAATAACAACTTTTTGCAATCAACAAAAATAACATTACTGTCAAAATAAAAATAAAACGATATTCATTAAATAAATTACATCAAATAAAAAAATAACATAAAGACTTACGGAAACATAAGATAGAAGGTAGAAAGAGAAAAATATAAGTTGCGAAAAAATATTTGTAGAGAGAAGGTAGAGAGAAAATTGAAAGAGGAGGTAGAAATAAGTAATGAGATGAAGAATGATATATATATAGAGAGAAAATAGAGCATTTGTGGCATCCAAAGCAGCCAGAAAATGCCAACGGTGCTTTTGATTTTGTGGCAGCTTAGGTAGTTAGAAAGGGTTGCCTTTGTGGTGGCCTAAGTCCTACACAATGCTCCAATGTTCTAATTTTGTAAGGATATATGCAACCACAAAATCCTACTGATACTTTCAATCAATCAAGTCTGTTGTGAGGGTATTGGCCGCTAAAAATTCAAATAATTTTTCCCACCAACAACTTTGTGACCGGTTTTTGGCCCCAAAAATGTTACAATCAACCAAAAAAAAAATAACAACCAATTTGAATTTTAGTATTTGTGAGGTCTTTTTCGGTCAGTAATTTGTGAGGGTTTTTTTCGGCCACAAAATAATTTTTAAGTTGGTCACAAATTGAGGGTTTTCTTGTAGTGGAAAATGTCAGGACTTCAAAGTCAAATGCAAAATAGAGGTTTTAGAAGTCAGATGCAGAACATGGGTTTACGAAGGCAAATACTTACAAAAATTTTAATCAACGTTTGCATTTGTAATTATGAAAAAAGCGATTAAGCAGTTGAGGAAGTTGAAAATCGAGTACATGTGGCATGCCAAACATAAACTAACCACTGTGGGCTTTAGTCTATAAATAGGAGAGTTATTTTTCAATTTAAAGGGGATATATTTTTCTTTTAGAAACTGTCTACAAGATGTACACATTGACATTATTCGGATTTTCAGTCTGTTTGGCTTTTTGAATGTTAATGTTGAAGGTGCTGGAAAACACAAGAAAGAGGGTTTTAATTGTATTTACTATTTTCCATATTATTTGCTTTTCTTACAAAAATCATTCTTTATCAAAACATTCAACTTACTATTCAAGGAGGTTTAGAGAGAGTAAGGTTGAATCATAAAGAACTAAAATGTAATAATTAAAAGAGATTAAAAATACATAGATATTTTTATACTAGTTCACTACAAATTTTTGCTACCTGTAGTCCTCCAATTATAGAGCGATTTTGCCTCAGTACAGTCTATGGCTTAATCCACTATTTCCATTAAATAGTTGTACAAGTATTTTTTACTCTTCCTCTTCAGGCTTTGAGTATTTTTCTATAGCTTCTCCAGGCTTTCGTTCCCAGAACCATACGTCAACATAATGGCATCCTGCCGTTGAGGTTCATGAAGATCATTGTACCTTTTCAAGTATCTCTTTGAGAATGGGAGGGTTGTGCCACTATCAGACTGATTTACATCAATTCTAGTTTGTGTTTGATTTGACACAAAGTATGTTTCTAGGATTCTTACTCTTATTGAGAGGATGTTACATATCCAATCCTATATCAATTCAAGTGTATGAAAACACTTTGATTGATTTACATCATTTCTAGTAACTTTCTACTAAGATGATTTTTCATTTGTGCTTTTTGATGTGTTCATGACTTTTTCAGAATTACTCTTATTGTTCAATACTTCTTTCTTCCTTATTGACAAAACCATTTCATATTAAATACAAGGAAGAAGTGTTCATTGAGATGTTTATGTTAGAGGAAGTAGAGGATATATAATCAGAGGATAGAACAGACAGAGTAATGTCTTATAGATCATTAGGTCATTAACTCTGGTTAGAGCATTGACTTCTCCACAGGCATTGACTTTGGCAAAGCATTGACTTCACCAGAGGCGTTGACTTTATTAGAGGATACATAAAAGTTCAGAGTTAAACCGATCAGACGCTTGATTAGATTATTAGAGGCAAATGAAATAAGTTGCTAGTCACGCTTGTCAGAGGTTGAGGCAGAAGAATTCTTGTTACACTTGTCAGAGGTAGAGGCAAAAGAATTCTTATTACGCTTGTCAGAGACAGAGGCAGATTAGTTCTTGTTACACTTATGTATTAGAGGCAGAGGAACATAATCTAGTTGAGTTTATTAGAGGAAACCGAGTTACTACGTTGCTCGCATCCCAGAGTCAACTGAAGCTTGTGACAACAAGGGTGTACGTCACCAGACTTACGTTGTCAAGCTGAAGTGAAATCTTGGTTTCTTTTCCTTTTTTTCAGTCATCAAAGGATAAACCTTACATAGAGACGCGTGTATGCTGCGCTTGTTTCTACATAATTTCTTTTGTTTTATAATACCTTGTTCCATTAGAAGATTTCTAACACATTTGTTAACATAACTTTTGTCTTTAATTTGCACACTTAGTATATATAGTTAGAAGATACTTTTTCTTTATTTATTTGTATTTGTTATCATCAAAATATCAACCAGATGATTGTATTTAAAAGTACTTTTGCACTAACAAATGTATGTTCAGATTTCTTGCTAATGAAGTTATTTCCTTTTATAATTTTTGATTTCCTTGTTTACATTTCTTACTTTAATTTGCATAACAATTTGAATTGATTTCACAAATGTATCAATTTAAAACCCATAAGGATCAAATTCGAATTCTATATTGCTCTTTGAATTTATTTGTTGAAGTAGTTAAACATAATTGTCAACATATCCTTAGATTATTTCTTCTATTAAAGTTGATTAAGCTGATCAATAAATTACCTTTCCGTCAAAAATAATTCGTCCAACTTTAACAATTTCGATGTGTATTGGATTTATTTAGATGGGGGGTTCGCAGCAAAAACGCCTTAATCATATATCCGAATTGACATTTAATTGACAAATTTAGTCAAATTCGACCAACTTCCAAATACAAAAGGGCATTGTTTTGTGTCTTTAAGAAAATGTGTAATAATGGGCCTACATATGAGGTCGGCACTCTGGACTAGAAGGCCTATAACTTGAGTTCCACCCAAAGTTGATTTTGATAACCAAAGATTTAATGCATATAAAATCCTGGATAAAGAATATTAATAAAATCTGGTAATAATAATAATAATTAATAATAATAATAATAATAATAATAATAATAATAATAATAATAATAATAATAATAATGCAATTTATCATTTGAAGGAGGGGACCATGTGCGTGTGTTGTCGAATGTATACATTATTAGGATTAATTAATTTAGAGAGCAATCCTTCTATGGGGGTTAAAGTTAATTAATATGGATATGTAATTAAAAAGTAGGGGCTATTCTTTCAAAAAGAATAAAATAATAGCTGGGCTATGAAGATGACTTAGGGATCGAAGTTGGAGATCTAGAGAGTAGAGTGAAAAAGAAGGATAATGTTCGATATTCACTTTAGTGTAATACTAACAAGTTATTTTAAAAAAATAATAATTAAATAGTTACAATTTGTTTAGTTTATTCGTCTAGGCTATTTAGAGGGAATATGATAAGATTACATAGATCGTTGGATCTATTATTAGTTGTGACTTCACTTTCAATTCTAAATGCTATAACATTGTACTCTAATTGGTTATTGGAGAAAAAATAAAACAACTATTAGTGAGGATGTAGGAGATCATTGCTCAGAATCTCGATAATTCTCGTGTTTTCTTCATCTTTTATCATTTCCAATTATCAATTCTGCATTCACAGTCAATTTTCTAGATTGAAATCATAACAAATTGGTATCAGAGCTTGGTTCAAGAAGAAGGTATTTTTTCTTTCCTCAACATTGGGTGGAGCAAAATCTGATATTGAGAAGTTTACTGGTGATAACAATTTTGGGCTATGGAGAATCAAGATGAAAGCTTTGCTCGTTCATCAAGGAATGCAAGATGCATTGTTGGACATTTCGAAAATGCCAGCAACATTGTCTGAAAAGGAGAAGAAAGATATAGAGAGCAAGGCATACAACACCATTATTCTTTCCCTAGGTGATGATGTTCTCAGAGAAGTGGCATCTCAAGACACTATTCCTGGTGTTTGGTTGAAGCTTGAGAGTCTCTACATGATTATGTCTCTAACAAACAATTTTATTTGAAGAAGAGTTTGCACCAAATGAAGATGGAGGAAGGTATGTCCATTAAACAACATGTTTCTTTATTCACCAAGACTGTTCTTGATTTAAAAAGCATTGATGTTGAAATAAGCGCAAATGATCAAGCAATCATGTTACTATGCTCACTGCCACCCTCCTTTGAAAATCTTGTGGACACAATGATGTTTGGGAGAGAAACTATCGCTTTGGAAGAAGTTCAAATTGTTGGAACCAAGTTGAATCTAAGTACTTAGGATTTTGATGTTTACAAAAGCACTCCATGTAATCTTATTTTGTACCTTTAATTATTACATTAAATGCCACCAGAAGATGAAGTTTTCAGAGGCAGAAGATGAAGACACCAGATAATGCATCCAGAAGGAACCAGAGGATGCATCCTAAAATTACCAGAGGATATCTTTGCTGGCCCAGATTAGAAGGAAGCAAAGTCAGAAGGAGACCTGGACCAGCCCAGAAGGAAGCCTGCCTGAGGGAGACTTGTTCCAGACCAAAAGGAATCAAAAGTCAGATTTTGTCCAAAAGTTATTCTGACCAGAAGATGGCCTGGCAGTGAAATGATAAACAACCCAGGCTTGATCTAGACTTAATCAGAGGATAAATTAATGGGTCCAGAACAAGAGATTCAATCTAGATTTGACCCAGACCAGAAGATAGCATGGTTCAGGGTATGAAACTAAGTCCAGAACAGAATACATGATGTCTAGATATGATCCAGAACTGATCCAAATCAGAAGGTAAAATGTCCATACTGAAATATTATTTGTCCAAATTTAATTTCAGTTCAATCCAGTGTATGGCCCAGTGTTGGCCGAGATCAGAAGATCAGACCATGGCCTAGTGTTGGCCGAAATCAGAAGGTCAGAATGTGTGGTCCAGCATTGGCTGAGATCAGAGGATCACAGCAGATCAGTTTGCAAGTCCAGGTTGGCCAAGATCAGAAGATAAGAAAGTGTGGTCCATGGTTGACCGAAATCAGAGAATCACAGCAGATCACTTAGTATGGTCCAGATGTGAACTAGCGCAGAAGATCAAACGGTCCAGAATTAATCATGATGATAATAGGTGGAGATTTAATTTAATTTGATCAAAGTATTAAAAGGATTTGATTCAAAAATAAACTGAAGTCTTGTGGAATTCAAAAGCTATTGGCGGGAAGAAAAATTTGTTCCAGAATTAATTAAAGACAGGATTGGCCCAAGTTATTTATGAAAGCAAATCTTGAGCTAAAAATATATGTTTTTTATTTATATGAAACCCGATTGGTCAGAGTATTTTTGCAAGAGAATCCAGCAAGATACAGCTCGAAATTAAGCTTGGAAAAGACCCGAATTCACATCTATAAAAGGAGGCTCAAGGCAGAAGACTTAGTATTGAAAATTACAAAAAAGTCATACATTTCCAAAAGTAAACACTCAAGTTTTCAGTGAGGTTAATTGTGAGTTCCAGCTTTCCAGAAGCAAGCACTCATGTTATTTTCTTTCCCTTGTGTTAGATCTAAGTTGTTGAAGTAGAGTCCACAATCTGAGGGAGTCAGAAGGGGTAGCAGATTACTTAGCAATGAGATTCAAGGCACTGTAATACCTTCTACAATCTGGGGTTGTCAGATTGGCAGGAGAAGACTTGACTTGAGAAGTCAAGGTGCTGCATTCCTAAAAAGTCTAGGATTGTTAGACTGTTTGAGAAGACTGACTTGGAGGGTCAGTGGAGTTGTTGTAATTCAAGGTTTTGAATTAGTGAAATCCTTCAAGGTGAAGGGACTGGACGTAGCCTCGTTAACGGTGAACCAGTATAAAATTCTGTGTTTTTATTTTTAATTTATATCCGCTGCTAACTCTGTTTTATTCATACATCAAGTTTTGTTTTAAAACTGCAAAAACAGAAAAAGTATTCAAGTTAGTCAAACACAATTCAACCCCCTTTCTCGTGTTTGCACCTTCAAAAATGACTCTAAATACAAGAGAAATGAAAAAAAATTATTGATATAAAAGGGGAAACTAGTGATGTTGAGGAGTTGTTTTGTAAGACCCTTAATTTTAAAATGAAATTATGGATTTAATTTCAAGTATATTTTGGAATGTTTGTAAAATATTTAATATATGTATATTTTACATATATATATAAATATTTATTTTGAGATAGATTAAAATTATTGGACGAAGGATAAATTAATTTAATTACAAGTAATTAAATATCAAAAAGTTAATTAAGATGTTATCTGTTAATTACGACAGGAGAAGTTAGTTAATTGATGGTCAAGTAATATTATAATATTAATATGTATTATGTGTGAGGTGGCAAGGATATATGCTTATATATATATAGAAGTGAAAGGCAAGAAAAGAAATCAGAAACATTTCCTTTCCTTCTCTCACTAGCCGTGAACCTTCTTCACCTTCCTTCTCTTCTTTGCAAATTGTTTTGTGTTGGTGGTAACAAAAGAGGGATACTCGAAAGTCAAATTACTTGGAAATCCAAGCCTCGAATAAGAAAGTGTCAAGAAGGAAAGTTATTCCTCTCATCGTTACGGTGTTAGAGAACCAACTTTGGTAGCGACGACGCGAACGAGAGTTTCACCGGTTTTAGTCGCGGCAACGAAAACGAGCAAGAAAACGTAACTAAGGTAAGGGGCTCCTTCCAACTTTCTAGATTGCATTTAGGGTTGTAAATGCATGTGTGATGGATGATTATATGTGATGTTCGGTTCTGAAAATGAAACTGCCCTTGCATGTTGTTATGAATGAGTAAACTACTTGTGGTGTCTATTTTGTTGCTGTTCTGTTTGGTAGCTTCCGTGGTTGATGTATTGATGATGTTTTGGTGTTGTGTTGATCCTGAAATTTGCCTAGCATGTGGTTTGTGAATGAGTAAAACGCATGTCGTTGAGATAATGTATGTTGAGAGTTGTTGTTGCTGCTTTTGGTTGCTGTTATTGATGATGCTTTTGTTGTGGTGTTGATGAGTAAAAATCATTAATGTTGTGTTGAGGACGTTCTGGGTTTCAGATGGCATTGCATTCTGTTTTCAGTGAAGAGAAAACATAGCATGTTCATGCATTGCATAGTCAAGTGGTGACCGCGATGAACCACAGAGTTGATGCGGTGACCGTGATGGGCCGCGAAGTTAAGTAGTAACCGTGATGGGTTATAGAGTAGTTCCGCGTGTATTAGACGGTCCATTCTATCCGGGCTACGGAGTGGTTCCGCGTGTATTAGACGGTCCATTCTATCCGTGCGAGGATTTAATTTCTGTGTATTTGGCCTGTGAGAGGCTAATACACGTAAATGTAGTGACCGTGATGGGTTATAGAGTAGTTCCGCATGTATTAGACGGTCTATTCTATCCGGGTTCAGAGTGGTTCCGCATGTATTAGAAGGTCCATTTTATCCGGGCTACGGAGTGGTTCCGCGTGTATTAGACGATCCATTCTATCTGTAAATCGTGCTGGTCCGTGAGAGACTGCACCTTGGTAATTCCAAGAGTTGAGTACATTGACATATACATATTGCATTGGGATGGTTGACCTGTGAGTCATGATTTGATATGAATTGATGAGTGGAAATTGAAGTGTGCAAGTATTTTATGAAATCTAAGTGCCAAATAAGTTGTTGTGATTGTTAATCGTATTTGTACTTGCAACCTGATTTATATGTAAACTGGTTGTTTTGCAAAGATGTAGATGTTATCCATTTTAGTAAGTGAGCATACTTATTTATCATTGTTGTTATAGCATTGAAATATGCCATGAATATAATTGTTATCTTTGACATAACTGTTATGTGGTAATTGTTAATTTCGGTTGGTAACCCTTTACAATATTGTGGAAATTGGGCTTTGCCCTCAGATGATACCCAAACCCGTGCCACCGACAGATACACTAACGACGGAGACGCTGTTAGTTTTCCTTGATCTTCACGTACAGAGTATTTGTGGACAGCGCAGAGGGACGGACAACTGGAGTGAAGACGAGACTGTAGAGGATGCGGTGGAAACCGTGCTACTGTAGTTTTAGTGCATGATCAGACTAGACTTTTTGTATAGGGCCTAGTGTTAATGGCTTTATTTATTTATTTTGGGATAATTGTATATCTTTTCCGCACTCTGATAATGTTTTGGTGGGTCTTGGATACAGTTTTTGATGTATTTTTATTTTGGTATATTTTGAAATTCAATTTCCCAAAATTAAATTACTTGGTTATAATTATGATGTGGTTGTTTAATCACTTTTGTATTTTGAATTACAATGCAATACTATTTTTGAATGTTTAATTCATATTAAATTTTAATTATTTTTAATTCTTTTGAATTAAGTCGAAATTCTTTTATTGATTGAAAAAAAATACACTCGCGCTGCTTAAAACACGGGGTGTTAGATGTATGCTCAAGGAAACAAGAACATAGAGAATTCAAAATTCAAGACCAAGAAAACTTGTTTTCATTGTCATAAAGAATGGCATTTTCGTAGAGATTACCCTGAAAGAAAGAAGCAATATCATGGAAATAACAAAGATGAGAATGATGTTGTTGTAGTTTCTTATGGTATGAAAGCAATGATGTATTATCAGTAACTAAAGAACCATGATGGAATTGGATTTTGGATTCTGGGTGCACTTTCCACATGACACCCAATCTAGAATGGTTTGATACTTACAACAAAACTAATGTTGGGAAAGTTCTTATGGGAAACAACATGGCCTAAAAGGTGGCTGGAATTGGAACTGTGAAGATCAAATTGGTGATGGATCAACTAAAATTCTCTCTAATGTGAGGCATGTACCTGAACTTAAGAGAAATCTGATTTCCCTTGGTATGCTGGACCAGGTTGGATTCACAATAAAAGTTGAAAGAGGAATACTCAAGGTTTACAATGGAACTTCCCAGATTCTACAAGGAATAAGAAGCAGTGGACTATACAAATTGCAGGGTATAATTATCACTAATTATGTCAGCTTAATTTTTGTCTCAAATGATATTTCTACAAAGATATGGCCTTGTAGACTAGTTCATGTTAATGAAAAGGGTCTCGAGGAATTATATAAGCAAGGTTTGATTGGAAGTGCAAATTTTGAGAAGTTAGAATTTTGTGAGTTTTGCCTTTATGGCAAACAAAAAAGGAGAAAATTCAATACTAGTACACACACTATGTAAGACCCTTAATTTTTAATTAAAATTATGGAATTAATTTTAAGTGTATTTTGGGGATATTTGTAAAATATTTAATATATGTATGTTTTGAGTGAATATATATATATATATATAAATATTTATTTTGGAAGATGAATTAAGATTATTGGATGAAGAATAAATTAATTTAATTACGGGTAATTAAATTAATGGATAGTTAATTAAAGGATTAGCGGCTAATTGCGACGAGACTGGTTAAGTGCTGAGGATCAGACAAGTGTGGGTGAGGTGGCACCCACACAAGTCTATAAATAGGAGTGAGAAGGATGGTGAAATCAGAACACCATTCCTCCTCCCTCACTGCCCATACTGCATGTAATAGTGCCCATTTTCCCTCCTATTCTGTTTTCTGTTTTCTGGTTTCCAGTTCACGATTTCAAAGAGAAAAGAGGGAGTTCCTCAAAAGTGCCATTAATTGGAAACCTAGGCACCAAACCAGAAAACCCCCAGTACAAAAGTTGTTCCACACATCATTACGGAGCTTGAGAACCTAGTTTCGTAGCAGCAAACGCAAGCGGCAGTTTCACCAGTTTTTGACGCGCAAACGGGAACGAAAGCAAAAACGTGAGCAGAAGCAGAAAACGCAACAAGGGTAAGGGCACCTTCCACTTTCTAGTTGCATTCTAGGACTATAAATGTATGTTTGAGGTGTGGTTATATTTGAGTTTCTATTTTGAAAAAGAAACTGTTTTGCATGACATTTTTAAGATGAAAGAAAATGTATTCTATTGAGGTTTTAAATAATCTGTGATGTTGTTGTTTTGCTGATACATGTCTGTTTTGGCTGTGTGGAAAAGCTGAAAAATGTCTTGCATGTTATTTTGAAGTTGATCAAAATGCATGTTGAGAAAACTATGTACATGTTTTAAAACCTGAAAATTTCATTCTGTGATGTTTGATGATCTGTGAAATACAACATTTTTGTTCTGCTTGTGTGAGAAAGCTGGAATATGCTTTGCATGTTGTGTTGGTTGTGTAAGCATACTGGAGAATACCATGCATGTTGTTTTGGAGGTGCATGTTCTGGTTCTGGAAGATTCTGATGTTGATCATTCTGTTTCTGTTTCTGATGATTCTGGTGTTGATCATTCTGTTTCTGATGATTCTGGTGGTGACTATTCTGTTTCTGTTTCTGGATGTTCTGGTGTTGATGATTCTGCTTCTGTTTCTGTTTTGAGTGATTCTGGTGATGTTGATGTTTTCAAAAGAAAATGGATTTTAAATGATGAAAGTGTTTTCTGGAAAAGTGTTGAATCTGTTTTGATGTTTGGTTGTTCTTTTTTAAAAGAAAAAGTTTGAAATGTGTTGAAGTCTCAGGAAAAATTTCACTGGTTTTCGAAGGTGTATTCGAATACAACATGTGCGTATTCGAACACAACCTGTCAAGCTTTTGTTTTACTTAAGTTTTCAAACTTGTATTCGAATACGAGCCCCTGTATTCGAATACAAAGGAAGGATTTTTGCTTCTGACTTAGCATCTGTATTCGACTACGACCATGTCGTATTCGAATACAGAAGTGAAATTTTAACACTGTATTCCCATCTGTATTCGACTACAGGCATGTTGTATTCGAATACAGAATGCAGATTTTCACTAGTTCAACTTCTATATTCGAATACAAGGGATCTGTATTCGAATACAGATTCGGGTTTTTCCAGAAACTCAATTTTTAGCTTCTGTATTCGAATACAAGGAAGCTGTATTCGAATACAGATTTTTGTTTTCCAGAAAATCAAGTTTTAAACACTGTCATGTGGATTTTTAAGTGTTGGGAAACTTTGAGAAGGGTTAAAATAATTTAAAATGGAGTCTTTGAAATAGTTTTGAAGAGGAGAGGATGATGTTTTGAAAACCTTTAATGACCTGGGAGGAAATGCTGAACTTTTAATGTTTTGTCTTCTGTATTCGACTACAGGCATGCTGTATTCGAATACAGAATGTTAAAATTGCAGTTTCATGCTTCTGTATTCGAATACAAGGAATCTGTATTCGAATACAAATTCGGGTTTTCAGAAATTCCAAGTTTTTCAACATTGTTTATGAACCCTAAGTGTTGGGGAGTATTGGGAAGGTTTATGATGAATTAAAATGGAACTTTTGTGATAGTTTGAAGTGGGGGTGATGATGTTTTGAGACTTTACTGATGTAGTGGAAAAATACTGATTTTTACACTGGGACAGCCTCTGTATTCGAATACAAGAGGGCTGTATTCGAATACAGAGTGTAATTCTGCACAGTTTTTGGCTACTGTATTCGAATACAGAGAAGCTGTATTCGAATACAGCTTCATATTTTCCAGAAATCTCAGTTTTAAACACTGTTTTATGAATTTTAAGAGTTTGGGAAACTTTGGAAAGACTTAAGATAAGTAAGAATGGAATTTTGAGATAATGCAAAGTGTTATTGATTACTTGACTGTTTAATCATGATTGTGATGAAGATAATATTGATTGTGTTGAGATGTTTTGAAAGATGATGGGAAGGTTGAATTTTCCTGATAATGCATATTGTTTCAGTGAAGAGAAAACACTGTGTAAGACCCTTAAATTTAAAAATTAAATTCAGATTTGATTTTAAGGGTATTTTGGGAATATCGGTGTAATATTCAATATATGTATATTTTGTGTAAATATATATATATATAATTAATTGTTTTGGAGGTGGAATTAAAATTATTGGATAATGGATGAATTAATTTAATTTTGAGTAATTAAATTATCGGACCGTTAATTAAGATATTCTCTGCTAATTTCGACGGAAACGGGTTAAATGCTGGAGGATCAAAAGATATTTTGATATAAGAATTGGTGAGGTGGCGTAGATATTTGTGAAAAAGAAAACAATTCCTCTCTCCTCTGCTGTGTCAGTTGCTTTATGTGGATATTTAAGTAAGAAGCTTTTCCTTCTTTCCTCTACGCGCTAGTTCTGCTTTATCTTCTTCTTCTTCTTCTAATTTTCTGAGTGTTGGTGAAGAAAAACAGTTTACTTAAAAGTCATCGTTCTGGAAAATCTGAGTGTCGAATCAGAAAGTTTCGAGTACGAAAGTCATTCCTCTGATCGTTACGGAGCTAAAGAACTAATTTTCGTAGCGGCGAACGCGAACGGGAGTATCGTCGGCTTTTGTCGTAGAAGCGTACGAGCTAAGGGAACGTAACTAAGGTAAGGGCACCTTCCAACTTTCTAGATTGCATTTAGGGCTGTAAATGCATGTGTGATGAATGATATTTGGTTTATGTTTGTGAAAAACATTGTATTATGTTTTGAAAATCATTCTGTGAGTGTTGAATGATGATTCTGGTTCTGATTTTGTTTTGTTAAAAATCAGTGAGGTTATTCTGGTTTGAGAAATATGTGTTTTGCTGTGTTTTGTTAAACAATCTGGTGTTGATGGTTGTTTCAAATGAAAAGGGATTTAAAATGGTGGAAGTATTTTTATGAAAAATCTGTTGTTGGTATTTGATGAAAAATGTTATGAGTTGAGGTTTTAAAAGAGGGGAATTATGATTCTGGTGTTGGGTTGGATTTTCAAAAGAAAAGGTTTTGAAAATGTGTTGAAGTTTCAGGAAAATTCACTGATTTCGAAGGTGTATTCGAATACGGCATTGAGTGTATTCGAATACAACCTGCAAAGCTTCTGTTTTCCCTAAGTTTTCGAACTTGTATTCGATTACGCGCCCCTGTAGTCGAATACAGATTTTCCAATTTTGCTACTGACTTAGCATCTGTATTCGACTACGACCCTCTGTAGCCGAATACAAATTTGCAATTTTTGCTTCTGTTTTAACCACTGTATTCGACTACAACCCTCTGTAGCCGAATACAGATTTGCAACTTTTGCCACGGACTTCGCATCTGTATTCGACTACGAAGGCCTCGTATTCGAATACAGAATGCTGATTTTTCACTGTTTTAGCTTCTGTATTCGAATACAAGGTAGCTGTAGTCGAATACAGATTCGTATTTTTCAGAAATTCAAGTTTTTAACATTGTTTTATAAACCTTAAGTGTTGGGGTACCTTGGGAAGGTTTGTGGTGATTAAAAATGGAAATTTGGTGATAGTTTGAAGTGGTGATGATGAAGTTTTTGAGAATTTACTGAAGTTGTAGAAATTTTGATTTTTGTACTGTGACAGCCTCTGTATTCGAATACTAGGAGTATGTATTCGAATACAGGATGTTGATTCTGCCTTGTTTGGCTTCTGTATTCGAATACAATGAAGCTGTATTCGAATACAGATTCGTATTTTTGCCAGAAACCTCAGTTTTAATCACAGTTTTGAATCTTAACAGTTGGGGAAAAGCCTTTGTTAATAAAGAGTGGAACTTTGAGGTAATGCAAAGTGTAATGCTTGCTTGAATGGTTAATCTTTGAATGTGTTGAGATGTTTTGACAAATGAGGAAAATGCATGAATTTTACTAAGGTTGCATACTGTTTTCAATGAAGTGAAACAATGCATATTCATGCATGGCTTAGTCAGGTGGTACCCGCGATGGGCCACAGAGTAATGCGCATCCACGTGCTGATCTGTAGTGATTGCACGAGTGCTGATCTGTAGTGATTGCACTAGGTACTAATCTGTGATTGTACCTTGGTATATAAGTGTTGGTCAGATAAACGACTGCACTGGTACTGGACTGTAGTGTCTGTACCCTGAAATGCGCAGCCACGTGCGGATATGTAGTGATTGCACGAGTACTGATCTGTAGTGATTGCACTAGGTACTGATCTGTAGTGATTGTACCTTGGTTTATGTCAAACGTGCTGATCTGTAGTGATTGCACAAGTGCTGATCTGTAGTGATTGCACTAGGTACTAATCTGTGATTGTACCTTGGTATATAAGTGTTGGTCAGATAAATGACTGCACTGGTACTGGACTGTAGTGTCTGTACCCTGAAATGCGCAGCCACGTGCTGATCTGTAGTGATTGCACGAGTGCTGATCTGTAGTGATTGCACTAGGTACTGATCTGTAGTGATTGTACCTTGGTTTATGTCAAACGTGCTGATCTGTAGTGATTGCACTAGGTACTGATCTGTAGTGATTGTACCTTGGTTTACGTCAAACGTGCTGGTCTGTAGTGACTGCATGAGTGCTGGTCTGTATGCGACTGCACTGGTGCTGATCTGTATGCGATTGCACCCTGGTCTTGAGGGCCGTTAAATTGTGCTGGTCTGTAAGTGACTGCACCTTGGTGATTCCAAGAATTTATGAACATGAACATATACATATTGCATCGGAGTGTTTGACCGGAGGGTCACGTTTTGATTTTATGTTGATGGTGGAAAATTGTTGTGTGAGTATGTATTTTTTTGAAATCTGTAATTTCGGATGATTTGATGTTTGTGCTTACATCATGATTTTGATACTTACTTGGTTGCTGTTTTGTAAAGTACAAATGACATGTATTTCAAAATTTAGCATCCTTATTTATCATCATGTACTATGAATATGTATGATATTCTTGATATAACTGCTATGTGGTAATTGTTATTTTCGGTCGGTGACCCTTTACAATTATTGTGGAAATTGGGCGTTGCCCTCAGATGAGATTCAGAACCGTACCCCTGATGGTCATACTAACGACAGGGAACGTCGTTAGTTTCCCTTGATCTTTACTTGTGGGCTATGCAAAGAGATGAGCAGCTGGGTGAAGAAAAGACTTGTGAATATTGTAATGCTACTGTAGCTTAGGGTATGATCAGAGTAGACTTATGTATAGGGTTTTGAACTCAATGGTTGTAAATATTCATTTTGGGAATTATTGTAAAACTCTTCCGCACTCTGATAAATATTTTGATGTATCTTTATTTTAGTATATTATAAAGATCAAATTCCCATAAATATCTCATTCGATTCAATTGTGATGTTGCTGTTTTAAAATTCCTTACTATTTTTAATTACGAAGTTGAATGATATTTAATTTGAATTGATTTTAATTTCCTTGGAACGCAATTCTGAGAACTCTTTTATTTATGTATTCGTTTTAAAAAAAAAAAATATACACTCGCGTTGTGTTTTAAACTCGGGGTGTTACACACTGCATATTCATACATTACATAGTCAAGTGGTACCCGCGATGGGCCACAGAGTAATGCGCAACCACGTGCTGATCTGTTGAGGGATTGCACGAGTGTTGGTCTGTTGAGCGACTGCACTAGGTACTAATCTGTTGAGCGATTGTACCTTGGTATATAGGTGCTGGTCTGTTGAGCGACTGCATTGGTACTGGACTGTTGAGCGTATGTACCCTGAAATGCGCAACCACATGCTGATCTGTTGAGCGATTGCACGAGTGCTGGTATGTTGAGCGACTGCACTAGGTACTGATTTGTTGAGCGATTGTACCTTGGTATATGTCAAACGTGCTGGTCTGTTGAGCGACTGCGCGAGTGCTGGTCTGTTGAGCGACTGCACTGGTGCTGATCTGTTGAGCGATTGCACCCTGGTCTTGAGGTCCGTTAAAGTCAAACATATTGTGCTGGTATGTTGAGCGACTGCACCTTGGTGATTCCAAGAAACTGTATACATGAGCATATACATATTGCATCGAGGGATTGACCGGTGGGTCACGATTGGATTATATGATGATGGTTGGAAATTGATGTGTGTGAGTACTTTATGAAATCTGATTTTCTGATAAATGATTGTGATTGCTGAAGTGTTGGCTGTACTTACCACATGTTTTCCATTTTAATTGATTGTTGTTTTGAAAAGGCATGCATGTCACGAAATTTCAAAATGAGCATCTTTATTTTCATCATTGTCATACGATATGCCATGGATGTATCTGTTGCTGTGAGATATATGCTATGTGCTTATTTGTTAATTTCGGTCGGTGACCCTTGCTATTATATTGTGGAAATTGGGCTTTGCCCTCAGATGATACTCGAACCATTCCTACCGATGGTTACACTAACGACAGAGACGTCGTTAGTTTTCCTTGATCTTCACGCACGGCGTATTTGTAGAGAACGCAGAGGGGCGGACAGCTGGTTGGAGACGAGACTTGTAGAGGATGCGACAGAGACCGTGCTACTGTAGCTTAGTGCATGATCAGTTAGAGTTGATGTATAGGATTTTGAACTGGGAAATGTAATTTGTTTTATTTTGGAAATTATTGTACTATTTTTCCGCTAAACTATGCACTCTGATATTCTCTTTTGGGATGGTTATGACAATGTTATCTTCTGAAAATATATTAATGTTTAGTGTTAAATTTCCAGAATTAAGGACTTAGGAAAATTTTATTTTAATTCTTCTTGAATTAAATCTAGAAAAACATTTTAATTATGGATTTAAAAAAAAAAAGAAATACACTAGCGCTGTGTTTTAAACTCGAGGTGTTACACACTACAAATGTCATATTAGACTATATTTGTTCATATATATGAGGACCTGCTAGAGTCCCTTCACTTGGAGGGGCTAGATTCTTTATAACCTTTATTGATGACTAGTAAAGAAAGGTGTGGGTTTACTTACTGAAGCACAAGAATCAAGCTTTCAAAAGCTTCAAGCAATGGAAGTCACTGGTGGAGAAACAAAAAGGGAAGTAGATCAAGGTCCTAAGAACATATAATGGCTTGGAATTTCTAAGTAATGAGTTCATAGAATTTTGCAAAGATACGGGGATACCTAGACATAAGACAGTGAGACTAACACCCCAACAAAATGGTCTAGTTGAAAGGATGAATAGGACCTTTTTGGAGAGAGTCGGGTGTATGCTGACCAATGCTAAACTTGACAAGAGATTCTGGGTGAAGGCAGTAAATACTGCTTGTTACTTGATCAATAGGTCACCATCTACAACTATAAGTTTCAAGACGTCTGAAGAAATATGGAATGGTAGAGCAACAAGTTATGATAATCTAAAGATCTTTGGTTGCACTGCCTATATACACGTGAATGAAGGAAAACATGAGCCCAGGTCTAAGAAACTGATCTTCCTAGGCTATCCTGAAGGAGTAAAAGGTTACAAGGTTTGGATCATTGAATCAAATGGAGGAAGAGCTGTAATCAGTAGAGATGTTGTTTTCAAGGAAGATGATCTGCTGGAAGCTGGAAAACCAAGCTCAACTCAAATACAGAAAAATGATCAAGCAAGTCAGGGAGCACAAATTGAGGTGGAGCTATCAAATCCTGAAAAGACTACCCCAGAAAGAACTGAAAGCCTGGCACAACATGAAACTAATGATGTTCAAGGTGGAGAATCAAAATCAATATATTGTCTTGTGAGAGCTAGGGAAAGGAGAGAAGTAAGAGCTCCAACAAGGTATAGATGTGCAGATCTGGTTGCATATTCTTTAAATGTGGAAACAGATGACCAATGGGCTGACCCAATCAGCTACAAGGATGTTGTTACTGGAGAAGACAATAAGTATTGGAAAACTGCTATGATGGATGAATTGGACTCACTCATTAAAAATGACACCTAGAAACTTGTGATAATACCTAAAGATCATAAAGTCATGGGCTGCAAATGGATTTTTAAGAGAAAACCTGAGATTCCAGGAGTTGATAAGATGAGATTCAAAGATAGACTAGTAGCAAAAGGATATTCACAAAGAGAAGGAATTGATTTCAAGGAAATATTCTCACCAGTTGTGAAGCATACAAGTATCAGGGTCATACTTGCCTTAGTTGTTGCCTACAACCTAGAACTAGAACAAATGGATGTCAAGACTGCTTTCTTACATGACCATCTAGAAGAAAACATCTACATGAGTCAGCCTGGGGGTCATGTTGTACCAGGAAAGGAACACATGGTATGTTTGCTTAAAAGATCATTGTATGGACTTAAGCAGTCTCCTAGACAATGGTACAAAATATTTGAATCTTTTGTGATTTCAAAAGGATTCAATAGAAGCTCTTTTGACTGTTGTGTCTATTTCAAAACAGAAGGTCCAATCAACTTCATATACCTATTACTCTATGTAGATGATATGTTAATAGTTGGTGCTGATATGAATGCTATCAACAATTTGAAGAAATCACTTAATTCTGAATTTGAAATGAAGGATTTAGGAGCAGCTAAGAGAATCCTTGAAATGGAAATTGACAGGGATACATCCATGGGATTGCTACATTTAAAGTAGTCCAATTATATTGAAAAATTACTTAAAAGATTTAACATGTTGGATGCAAAAGCTGTGTTAACTCCTATTACTGGGCACTTCAAACTATCCTCAAGTCAGTCACCTTAGACTGATGAAGAGCATCATTTCATGAGCAAAACTCCATATGCTACTACCACTGGAAGCTTGATGTATGCAATGGTTTGTTCAAGACCTGATATAGCATATGCAGCCAGCATAGTGAGTAGATTTATGGGGAATCTAGGGGAAGAACACTGGTTGGCAGTCAAATAGATATTCAAGTACCTTAAGGGCACAAAATCAGTTGGACTCACTTATGGCAGATCAAAATCATAAAAGAATGGCCTGGCACGATATTTGGATGTAGATTATGCTAGTGATTTTGACATGAGAAGGTCTACAACAAGATATTTGTTCACGTTATATGAAGGAGTAGTGAGTTGGAAGGAAAATTTACAGTCTATTGTGGCTTTATCTTCAATATAATTTGAATACATTGCACTTACAGAATCAATCAAGGAAGTTGTTTGGCTCAAAGGCACTGTCAATGAATTAGAAGGGAAGGCTAGTACTGTAACTGTCTGGTGTGACAGTCAAAATGCCATCTTCCTCTCTAAGAACCATATGTCTCATGAGAGGACCAAGCACATTGACACTAGATTGCATTACATTCGAGATATCATTGCTGAAGGGATTGTGGAAGTGAAGAAGATAGCTACAGAAGATAATCCAGTAAACATTCTAACTAAAGTAGTTCCTAACACCAAGTTTGCTCATTGTTTGGATTTGGTGAATGTTGGAGTTTTTCCCAATTGAAGTCTCTAAAAGGGACTTGAGACTTTCTAACTATGTCAACAACAATTGAAGATCCAAGGTGGAGAATTGTAAAAACCTAGTGGATTATAATTGTGTTTAAAGGTATATAATTATGTTCTACAATAAAAATTTAAAAAAGTATATAAGTAAAAAATTTATTATTTCAAACCTTTATTGGAACTCATGCGATGTTGCTTGACTTATGCTTCGACACTGTAGCACCCCTTTGAGCGCGGAAAACTTGTAAAGCACTAACAAATAAATATAATTATTTTGTAATGATCAAACACTTTATATATATATATATATATATATATATAAGAAATAAAGGAATATTACTTACGTATCTAAGATATTCTTTATTTTTGAGTGATTGTTATAATGACTGTGTAGTGGATCCAAATAATATATAATTTCTGAGGTGGCATTGATGACAAACAACACCCAATGTTGCCTACAATAACAAACAATTGATAAGGTATCATAAACAAGATATAGAGAAATAATATCTAGTTACTCAAATTATATGGCGCAAGAAACAACTTATCTTTTTCTTTATTTTCCACAAGTAGATCAACAACATATTTCTATACTCTAATTGGATCAATTTGAAACATGGATAGCTTATGGGGAGATAAGAATGCAAATTTATCTGTCAATTGGTGCAGACACACCAACTTTTCATACAAATACCTTCAATGAAAATATAAAATTAGATTAATTACTAATAAATGTGGCAGTTATGCAAGTAAAAGAAATTTTTATCTCAAATAAAGTATTTTACATTACCTAATGTGTATGCTGAAGACAGTAGCACCCAACTCATCATGTTTCAGAAGTTCATATATATGCTCTTTATTAAGTAATTCTTCATAATAAAATCCGAAAATACCTTTCTTCATTTTTAGGATATGTGTATCTGTGTTCTCCATATACATTTTTGTTGTTATGTCAAGATACATATGAAATCGAGAAAGGCTTGGATGACTAATTTTAGGAGAAGCTTGTTGAATAGCTAATTTTCCACGGACCAGATTTTGCAGTATGGCGGATTTATTCTTAGACTCAACTATTTTAACCTTTTCTATAGCTTTTTTCCTGAAAATGTGTAGCTCAATTTGTTAGAATTTGTAGGAATCTAAAACAATGTGAAACTAAATAAATTAGTGATTGAATTATTAAAAGGATACAAATCATGGTGTTTTTATATTGTTTTACAAAACTAACTAAATAAATAACTAATTCTACTAATAAAAGCAACACTATTCAAGAAAATAAGTAATATTACAAGATCCAAATAGTCAACCCTAATGATGAGGAAATATGTTATAATAAAACTATTCATTTGCATTTACTTATTAAATAACTAATTTACCACAAACCTGCAATTGCGGTGCGATAGATTTATTTTTTGGCTCAACTTTCTTAACCTTTTCTATAGCTTTTGCTTGAATCTGAAAAAATGAGGTTGATCAGTTTGTTAGTTATTATATTAAATATAGTAAGATAATCATTTCGTGTACAATTGATGTATTTGTCAAACATTTTATGGTGAAGTGACTGACTCGTTGTGAGGTTGAACCTTCTTACCATTCCCATTAGAATTTGTAGGAATCTAAATAAACGTGAAACTAAAGAAATTAGTTATTGAATAAATAATTACTGATAAAAATACATATGCACAAAATATATGATTGGTAGTAGTGTTTTCAACATACCATTTCTATGCCAACAAGATTTTTGGGCCATGCCACATAACTACCTATTGCTTCTCCCCAACAACTTCATATCTCCATCATTGTCAGGTATAGACAATGGTGCAAGTGGTTCTAAAGCAATCACATGCGAAACTTTACGTAGCCAACAAGGATCAAATTATGGTGTAATATTTCTCCTAGAGTATTGTATAGTGTTCCTTTTCCAATCATGTGATAAGTAGGGGAAGATAAATAGAGCACACAAGATGAGACACCCTAAAATCAATGGTTAATACATAAATCAATTCATGTACTTAGTATGTGAAACAATTAAATTGAATGAATTTCTTAATTCATTAAGTAATTAATTACCTCTGGAAGACTTATACGAGCAATGTTGCAACTATCATTTTCACTAAGGATGTCTATATCACGTTGACACTCCGGAAGATGCTTTTCCTTATCCTTTTTCACCAATAAAAAATTAAATAAATAATAGTTTGTATATAATTAATTATAGGGTAACCGTTTTAATGGGTAATGTAGGATGGTAATTGACTCCCGAATCCAAATTTTTTGTTCAAAATCATTATTTTTGGGTTTTATCCAATTTTTTCCTTTAATAAAATAAAATTGGTGGTGATTCTTTTTTCGCGGACAATCCAGACATGACAATCAAGTCTTAAAATACATGTTTGTTTCCATAAATAAGCCTTGTATTTGGCAATACGTTTGGGGAAAGTGAAGGTTTTAAAAGTTTTAAGAGAAGGTTTCTTTGTGGTGGATTTGGGAGGGTTGAAGTTACCATGCATGGGTCTGAATGCATTAGCAACTGACTCAAGGAACCTAGGGTTGGTTGCGAACAAAGGTGACAAAGGATTGTGAGGAAAGAAAGACTCAACGGTTTAATGATAGTTAGTGGATGGATATGGACCCAAGAAAGCATAATTTTGGTTTTCTAAGAGGAAAGAAATGAGTAACTGAGATCGCTAAATAGCTCTCTTGGTTTCACGTTCTTCCAATTCGAGAGAATATTTTAGTTGTCCCTTTGTGATAGGTTTGGATGATTGAGAAGCCATGGGAGAAATGTTAAAGGTGAGAGAAACAGAAGACATGGTGAGTGGAAAAAGCTAAAGAAAGCCAAGAATACACTTGGATGAAAAAGCGCAAAATAAAGTGATGACAAATGTAAGTTCCAACCTTTATAAGTTGAGAAACCCATTTTTCTTTAAATGGTGCTTAACAAATAATCCCACGTCTGATGACGTGGGTGGTAACCAACTAATGATGGAAAACATGCGCCATTTTTGCTATGATTGAGGCGCCTCACTGTTGCACGAGACAATTATGACATGCAATCATGATGATTGAAAACGGTTAGGAGATTTAAAAATGACACCTAACAAGTATTTTTTTACCTTTTGAATTTTACATTGGTAAAGTAAAAAAATACTATTTTATATTTAAAATTCAGTTGTACGATTTCGAAGATTAAATAGGTTGGAATAGAAGATAAACATGAAATTCTAGTGCAGAGATGCTATTCGAATCGGATGAAACATAATTCAATGAGATGATAAAGAAAAAACTCTAAGAATAGATCTCAAATATATAACCTTTCATAAAAGAATCTCAAACAAGTTAGAAACAAATATATGTATGAGAAAAGGTATATAAAATGAACACTACAAGAAACCCATTATTTGTGGCGGCATAAGCTCTCACAAAATTTTGTGGCGGCCAAAACAGGCACAAAAGTTGTATTTTTTGTCACCATTTGCGAAGGCTTAGTCCTCACAAATTTGTGACAGAAAAGTCTGCCACAAATTTGTGATGACTTATGCCACCACTAAGGATAAAACTTATTAAAAAAATTCACAGTTTGTGGGGACTAAAACCGCCACAAATAAATAGAACCAAATTTTTCTACAAAAGCAACAGTAAAAAGAAACTCTAAACTAAGCGTCAAAAAAGTTAAGTAATAAATGTATCATGGTGTAAATCACCACGAAGGAGAAAATATACTAACAATTGTCCAAAAACAATTAAAAAGAAACTTTTGGTATTTAAATAAAAAAACTAGCGTCATCACGGTTAATGATTAATAAAACTGAAAATTGATTGCGGGAGGAAATAAATGAGGCAAGTTAATCATCATTGAGAAAAGACATCGGGTAAGAACAAGCCTCCATTTCCGTTCCAAACTTTTAGATCGATGTTGCCATTTGCATATCTTTCTATACTTAGTAACTTAATTGTTGGGTTGGGTAAAAATATCAAATGAACTTTCAAGGCTTAAAACTAATTGAAGAAAAAAACACTTCGGTTCCTTTTTCAAATAAATTAATTATTGATTATTTCTTGTTAAATTAAACAAGACAACTACGTAGGTAGCTTTCACCGCCTCTTTCTTTCTTTTTTATTGTTTTGTTCTTTAAAAAATACTTACAATAATCTAGGATGATGGATATACAACCACACTGAATTTTTAATTAACTTCTATCAACTTGATAATCATAATTGAAGTTTGAACTCACATAAAGACAAAGTATGAGATGTGAAAGGATTGATCAATTTGATCTTAACCATATAATAAATTAATTTAGGTATTCGCACAAAACGAATTTTGTACCTCATGTTTTTTATATAGAGTTCAGTTTGTTTGAGTCACCCTCTACAAAGCAAATGGCAAATCTGCTTACACAAAGCGACAAAAAGTAACAAATTAAACTCCAATGCCAACACTAAAATGCGTGTTCCGAATATTTGCAACTGTACTATGTGGCACGGGTATATATTGCTCCCTCGGGTCTCAAACCGTGCCCTTTTCATAATGAAATTCTCACATCGATGAAAGAGCAACCCGTGATTAAAAGGAGCAATATTTCATAGTCGTATCTTGAAAGGAATCATGAACTTGAGAAATCAACGATCATAGGGAAGTCGATAAATATATCCAAATTATACTTTATTCGTCTCAAAATGTATGTTTAAGTTTAAAAGATTAACAAATGCAGTAAAGTATTAGTAAATAAGCATAATACTTTTACTAAACTAACGTTTTTCTTAATTATTATTTTACAAAAGCAAAATTAAACATATTCATTAATAATTAAATTTATGCAAAACTAAACGGTATTATGTAAAACAATCGAAGTATCTTTCAGAAATGATAAAACACAATTCAAACTCTTCATTTCTTGTATTTTTCAACACCATCGATATTACCTCTTGATATTTGTTTGATTCCATAATCCTTTCTATATTTTATGAATTGTCATTCATTTTTTGAGTGACATTGAATTGTAAAGGTGCATTATCTAGGCTTTTGGTGATTTTTTTTTCTTGATCATCCTCAATATGATCATCCTCGGATCTATGTACGTCTTTGAGAGATGATTGTATGTCTTTTTTTCCAATATGTCACTGTTGGAATTTGGGGTATACATGTTGACACATTTTTTACTAGTTAGGTAACCTTCTAGAATATGATTTGCAAAAGACATTCTTATTATCCTCTTGATCTATTATGGATGAGAAGGTTCCTTCTTGTTTCCCATACCTTCAAAATCACGATTGATGTGCTCGTCTTACTTCTAAGGCTTTTGTATAAAATTGAACAATGTTGACAAAGTGTTTTTGCACTATTCACATAAGACCTCATTTTTATATATGAGAGGATGATTTTTTCCTAACTTTGATAAATATTTATCCTCGGATCTGAGATTGTGAAGAATATTCATCCTAGGACCTGAGATTGTGATAAATGTCCATCCTCGCGTTTATCCTCAAATACAAGATTGTGAAAAATATTCATCATCGGATCTGGATTCTTCATCCTCTAATTTTCATATAGACACATCTTAACCCAATAGTTTTTTCTTGACTTCTTCCAAGAGATTTTATGTGTGATTCAGATGCAACATATTGCGATGATCATCCTCGGCATGAGGATAATCATATTTAATGAATTAGGCTCCTCAATTTTTTCATTGTTGAGTTGATACAACACACTTGTTTATGTGAGTGGCTTCAAGCTTGACCTATCTATTATTTCAACAAAAACTCAAATGCAAACATTAGTAGATCACCATTTAGAAAACTTAACATTTATTTCATAAGGTTTGTTGTCATTAAAATACATATAAAAAAGGTTTTTACTTTAACAACCTCCATATAAGGTTTTCAATTTTGAATCTTATTATTATGCACTGAGAATTAATGTTGAAACGTGACATTATAACTAGCTTCATTGTATGAAATATACAAAGAACACGTAACATATTGATCATGTCAATGAAGAACAACTGAGCAAATCAATTGTAAAATTGAACTTTAATACATGTTCAAAAACATCATTGTTATTTGATGACCCTGGCTGATCTAATTTTAGACCATGTGTCGACCTTCTAAAGAATATGGAAATTAGAAAAGATGACGATGCATTTACATGGAAATTAGAAAAGATTAAAATTAATTCACTTTTAACATTTCTTCAGAAATTTGCCATGTTTATAATTCTTAACACTTCTAACTTTAGGATAATGTAATTATTTTGAACTACAACTATTTTACCTAACTGTACATTTATGATAAAGTAGACAGAAAAACATCTAATAATTATACAATGACATATCGTTCTAACTTTTAAGTAACTTTATTTTAAGTCAATTTGGTTTGGTAGATATAGAAACAATGGATTAGAAATGGATGTATGCCAATTGATTGTCAAAAGAATATGAAAATGGAGTGAAAGAGTTTGCAGTGAAGAATTCAAAAGACCCAAATCGAATTAGATGTCCTTGTTTAAAATGTTGTTTTGGAAAACGCGTTAAAGCAGATCAATTGGAAGGACATTTAGTATGACATGGAATTGATCAAAGCTATACATATTGGACAAGACATGGTAAGAGAAAAAAAAAGAGAACACTAATTTGGAGAATGGTGAGACATATGCATCAAATGATTCTAAAACACATACATATGAGCGGGATCTTGTTGAGGAGATTGCAAAAGCATTTGAAGAAGATCTTCGGGAATGTCCTAAAATATTTGAGAGTTTGTTGAGTGATGCAGATAAACCATTATATTATGGTTGTACTAAATTCACAAGATTGTTGGCGATATTAATGTTGTACAACTTAAAAGCGAGAAATGGATGGTCTGGTAAGAGCTTCACAAACTTATTAACCCTTCTAAAGGATATAGTGCCAGATCATAATGAACTTCCCAGTCTAACTGATGAGGCTAAACAAATTTTGTGCTCTATTGGCATCAGCTACGAAAGGATTCATGCTTGTCCTAACGATTGCATTTTATTTTGAAATGAATATGAATTGCTAAAGGTGTGTATGAAATGCAATGTCTCTCGATATAAGAAGAAAAAATCTACTCCAATGAAATTCGTGTGGTATTTTCCAATAATACCAAGATTTAGGCGCATCTATCATAGTGAAGAAGATACAAAACACTTGACATGGCATGCAAATGAAAGAATTAGAGATGGAAAGTTTCGACACCCTGCATATTCTCCACAATGGGCAAATATTGATCATGAGTATCCTAATTTCGGGAGAGAGTCAAGAAATCTATGAATTGCACTTTCTACTAATGGAATAAATCCACATGGTCTTCAAAGATCTCACACAGCACATGGCTTGTGATTTTGTTGATTTATAACCTACCTCCATGGTTATGTATGAAGCATAAGTTTGTGATGTTGTCTCTATTAATTTGTGGACCCAAACAACCAGGGAATGATATTGACGTATACTTGACTCCTTTAATTGAAGATTTAAAAAATATGTGGGAGACATGTGCAGAATTTTATGATGAGTATAAGAAAGAATGTTTCAATTTGAGAGCTATGTTGTTCGGCTCAATTAATGATTTTTCAGCATACGGTAATTTTTCAAGATATAGCATTAAATGTCAGTGTGCATGTCCTACATGTGAAGAGAGTACAAATTGGATGTGGTTGAAACATTGTAAGAAGAATATCTTTCTTTGACATAATAGATTTTTACCTTTTAGTCATCATTATCGTGAGTGGAGAAATGCATTCAATGGAAAATCAGAGGAAGGTATTGCTCCTTTAGCACCGACTGGATATCAAATATTTGAAAAGGTACAAGGTTTGACCAATAAATTTGGCAAACCTTTTGCAGTAGAGCTTGTCAAAACTGGGTGGAAGAAAAAGTCAATTTTCTTTGAATTGCCATATTGGAAGTCATTGTATATAAGACATTTTCTCGATGTGATGCATATTGAAAAAAATGTATTTGATAGTGTTATTAGTATGTTACTCAATGTTCTAGGAAAGTCTAAGGATGGCATTAATGCAATATTGCACTTGGTCGATATGGGAATAAGAAATGAATTGGGTCCTGTAGAGAAAGGAAATGGCACACATCTACCTCCAACCGCTCATACTCTGTCTAGAAAAGGAGAAAATTGTTTTATGTAAATTTCTTCATTAAGTTAAAGTTTCAGAAGGATACTCTTCAAACATTAGAAATTTAGTTTCTATGAAAAACCTCAAGTTAAAAGGTTTGAAGACTCATGATTTCCATGTTCTAATGGAGCATTTGCTATCAATAGGTATACGTTCCATTTTACCAAAAAAGGTTCGAAGAGCCATAACTAAATTATGTTTCTTCTTCAGGGAAATTTGTAGCAAAGTGATCGATCCTCAGAAAATACTGACATTGTATAGGGAAATTTGAAGTAGCAATGTCAATTTACAAGAAAGGGGGTTTGAATTGTAAATTCGCCCTTTTAAAATTTCCTATTAAAAACTTAAGAAAATAACTCAAGATTGATCTTGGTTGTGAAAACAGAAAACGGAGAACGTTCTTGGTTTTGACTAGAATACGGAGAACGTTCTTGGTTTTGACCAGAATACGGAGAACGTTCTTGGTTAGTTAAAATTAACAATTTAATTTATCTATTTAACTAAATAATCAAACATACTGAAAGTAAATAGATAAGGGAAGAGATACCACACAAAGATATATCCTGGTTCACCCAACTCGGGCTACGTCCAGTCCTCACAACGGTGAGACTTTCGCTAAGTGCTAAAATGGAGATCAATCTTGGTTTTACACACCCTATTTCAGATCAACTTTGATTTGTTACAAAAACAAATCCTTTCCACCCAGAAAGGAATTCAATCAAATCACTTATCAATCTTTAGATAGGATTTTACAGTTCACCTTTTAATCATAAAAGGATTTCCAACAAGCTTACTCAAAACTATACTTCAAACTATAGCCTTGAGTTTACATTGATATGATTTAAATTGTTTTGTCAGAATCTGAGAAGGCTCAACACTTGTTTGAGTTCTGATTCTTTGACAGAGAAATACATAAGAATGATTCTAGGAATTGAATAGGAAAAATCAGAACTAACTCAATGTATGTGACTGAGATAACTTCAAGTATGATTGAACTGAGTAATGAATTGCTTAGTACTTGAAGGTCTGATTTTGGATAGAATCTGAGCATGCTCAACTCTTGTTTGAGTTATGATTCTTTGACAAAAGAATTCAGTAGAATGATTCTGATATGAAGAAGAAAAACAGAACTGAATCTTTTGTTTGTGATTGAAAACCTTTCAAGTATGTAAGTGTAAGTAAGTGATGTATTGATTTGAACTTGAAGCTCTTGAATTTGATTATGAATGATGAAAAAATTGCTTTCATGAGTTCTGGTTGTTGCCTATATCTTGAGTTCTCTTTTATAGACTCAAAAAGTACTTTTGACAGCTCATTTGCCCGTTGGGAATAACTGGCTTTCCTTTGTCAGTGATAAGGTGAGAGCAGGTCAAAAAGCAAGAACGTTCTTCATTCTGCTTCTAATGTTCAAGAGCAGACATGGTTCTTCCTTTGTGTTGCAAATGAGTCTTGATCATAGTGATGCGTATTCTTGACTTTTAAATTATAGGGATCCTTTGGAGGTATTTTCTGGTATCCTCTAGTATCCTCTGGTGACGTTATCTGGAGGTATCCTCTGGTGACGACTTCTGGAGGTATCCTTTGGATGTATCTTCTGGTATCCTCTGGTGACGTCATCTAGAGGTATCCTCTGGTGATGACTTCTGGATTTATCCTCTAGATGTATCCTCTAGTGACGACTTATCGAGCTATCCTCTGGTGGAGTCATCTAGAGGTATCCTCTGGTGACGACTTCTGGAGGTATCCTCTGGGTGACATCCTCTGATGACGTCATCCTCTGGTGACATCAGAATGTTGTCCATAATGTTCTTGGATCTTCATATTTGCCTTGCTTCTCTCAACTGATTTTGATTCGAATTTCCTTCAAGTCTTCCATGATTTTTAAGTCAAATAATCTCTTTAATACTTTGATCAGATTTCTATCAAAAATCAATCAAGTCTTCTTTGAATTTTAATTAAGTCTTCACTTGATCATGATTTAAATCTGGACCATATGATCTGCTGATCTGGATCAAGTCTGGACCATGTGATCTGATGTGTACCATTTTGCTTCCTGATCTGGACAGTGTAACCTTATGATCTGGACTATGTGATATTCTGATCTGGACCTGTGATCTTCTGATCTGAACCATATGATCTGTTCTGGACCATGCTATCTTCTGGTCTGGACCAAGTCTTCTGTTCTGGACTGAGTTATCTTCTGAACTCTGTTTCCTTCTGATCTGACCAAGTCTCCTTCTGGACCGTGTTTCCTTCTGATCTGGGCCATGAATAATAACCTCTGATAATGTCACTGTTTCTTCCCTCTTATGATATCCTCTAATTGATGATATACTTCAAGATCGTTTAATGTTCTTGGCAGTCAAGTTGGAGAAGGATGTAACAAGGCTGGAGAATGATGTTCAGTATGCTGGAGAATGATTGTATCAATCTGGACTGATGTTATCATACTGGAGGATGACGTTTGATCATTCTGGAGATAGTCGTTAATCATGCTAGAGAAAGATGTTTGCTGCTGGAGATTATTTATCAATCTGGAGACTGATGATACACTACTGGAGAATGATGTTAAACATGCTGGAGATTGATGTTAAACATGCTGGAGATTGATGTTAACATGCTGGAGAATGATAATCATTCTGGACAGAAGATCATTTTGGACAGCAGATCATTCTGGACATTCTGGAGACTGATCTGATCATTCTGGACATATATGGAGACTGATCTGTCTTGTTGGAACGGTTTGATTCATATCCTTTTTCCTTAAAAAAAACTCAAGTGCAATAATTAGTAGATCACCATTCATAAAACTCAATCATTTAATTCAAAAGGTTTGTTGTCATTAAAACATATATCAAAACGTTTTTTCCTCAACAATCTCCCTCTTTTTGATGATGACAAATCTTTTCAATAAATCATAAGTTTTATGGATGGATATAAATAATGCAAGAATGTTCATAGATATGTAATTAAACTCCCCCTAAATTCATGCAAGAGTTTAATTCTTATCATTCTAATTAAACTCCCTCTAAATATATGCAAGAGGTTAATTCTTCATGTTCTTCATTAATTTCTTTCATCCTATATCCATCATATATTTTTCTCCCTCTTTTGACATCTATCAAAAAGGTTGGGGAATAGACATAGAAGTAAAAAAAATGGAGTAATAGCATGAGTGCACTACACATAGAAATCATGTGGTTGACCAATGCATTCATATATCAAACTAGTCAAGTTTGCATTCAACATTAAAGAACATAGAATGTATGTTGATCATATCATTGTACTCAATATTGCAATCAAGATATGGAATGATAAGAACAACAATATGACATAATTGTATGCAAGCATTTTAACACACTTTGAAAAATAGTCAATGAATATATACTCTTCTCATTTTTTAGAAAGAAAACAATGAGTAGACTGTTGAGAAAAAAATCTCTTTTAATGATAACAAAATTATCTTAAGATTATGATTACACTAATACGTGCATTTAAGTTTTGTATTAAGAGAGGAACAAGATCCAAAGATCGCAACCTCCTGTCCAGAAGATTGAATGCATGCAGGAAACAAAGTTGTTTAATCCATAAAGAAAATCTGAAGTTAAAACACCAGAAGCAAAACATCTGGAAAACACCAGAAGCAAAACATCTGGGAAACCAGAAGCAGAACATCCGAAAAACACCAGAAGCAGAACATCTAGGAAACCAGAAGCAGAACATCTGGAAAACACCAGAAGCAGAACATCTGGGAAACCAGAAGCAAAACATCTGGAACAAAAAACCAGAAGCTGAAGTAGAAAACCTGAGAGTTGAAAACACCAGATAATGCATCCAGAAGATACTAGAGGATGCATCCTAAAATCACCAGAGGATATCTTTGCTGGCCCATATCAGAAGGAAACAAAGTCAGAAGGAGACATGGACCAGACCAGAAGGAAGCCTGCCAGAGGAAGACTGGATCGAGACCAGAAGATATCATAAGTCAGACTTATTCAACAAGTTCTTCTGACCAGAAGATCACCTGACAGTGAAGTGAAAAAACAGTCCTGGATTAATCAGAAGATAAGCTAAAAGGTCCAGACTGAAATATCCTTTGTCCAGAACTAATCCAGACCCAGTACAGTGTTGGCCAAGATGAACATCAAAGGATAAAACTCAAAAGACGAACTTCACATGAAATACACCAGAAAATGAATACCAGAAATTCAGAAGACAAACTTCACATGATAAATATCAGAAGATGAATTCCAGAAAATACACACCAGAAGATAAATATCAGAAGATGAACTCTGGAAGGTAAACATCAGAAGTCATATACCATAAGGTGAACTTTAGACACCAAAAGGAAATTACCAGAGGATAATTTCTAGCTGCTCATTCATCCTTTCACATTAAGAACAACTAACAGTTCCAGAGTATCAAAAGCTGCATCATCCACGACCAGAGAAGGGTCATGACTTGGAACCAGAAAAGAGCACTGACCAGTTGTTAAAACCATATGGAATGATCTATCCTCCTGGAAAGCCAAGTAGAGAAGTAACCTCCCATGTGCCAGGCTGTAAAAGGACAGAATGCCAAGGCTGTAAATTTGCAACAATAGTGAGGTTCATTACATCTTGAAAAAACGGTCAGAAAGGAAAATTTTCTTGAAGAGAAAGTTTCCTTCTCCCTATAAAAGGAATGCTGCTCTTCTTCAGCAGACACACACAACTACACGAGCAAAAAACAGAAAAATATCAGAGGCTATCAAGAGCAATTATCAATCTCCTTTCAAGCTTTCTACAATCTTTCACTAGATCTTTGTTTCATCTTTATAGAAAGTAAATCCTGTCAAACTACTTCATATCATTTTTAGTCCTTCAAGTGAGTAACACTTGAAGAGAAATCAGAAGGAAAGAATTGTAAGCTTGGTGAAGCTTAAGAATACACAGTTTGTAATCAACCTCAGTGAGAGGCTAATAGCTTTTGATACTTAGTAAAAACTCACAAGAGTGTGAGGACTGGACGTAGCCATCTTTGGGTGAACCAGTATAAAAATTTGTGTGTCATTATTCTCTCTCTCAACTTTCAACATCAGATTATAAACAGCAGATTATAAATCATTCTCTGAAAGAGTACAGCAGATTATAAACAGTAACAGAATTTTAAAAACCTTGAATATCTCTATTCAACCCCCCTTCTAGTGATATTCTAGCCACTTCATAGACTTTAGTTTTAAGAAGAATAATATTTTCTAAAACATCCCCCTAAATATTATGAAATTAACATTCTTTAATATTTCAAAGTTCCATAAAACAAGGAAAATTTCACTTTGCCTTTGTCCTCTTTCACAAGAGATCATCTTTCAGTTTGAATATGATCAAGCTTATTGTTAGAAATAGATCCATTTTTCATTTTTAAAACTAGAGAGAATGAGCGCATACAAGGAAGTGAAATAAGATGGATGTGATATCATGTCAAATATAATTTCGCTCTTTACAAAACATTCTTATGCTAAAAATGTTTGTATTTTTCAAAAACTAATTTTTAAATGGATGATAAAAAATATGCCAAAGGATTTGCTCACATTAAAGAAATGTTTTTACCAAAGTTTTTTGTAAACACACAAATAAATAATAAGGCATATGTTCAAGCTTACTTTCATGAGACTTTTTTATTGTTGCTATTTTTATCTATCATGCTTAAAATAAATTTAAACACTTGAGATCAATTTTCAAAAAAGAAGTAAGCAACAAATAAGACTCATTTGCAAAGACAAATATTAATATGCTTCAAAGTGTTCACATATCAATTTTTGACTTTCATGGCATAATCTTTTTGGATTAGTTTTGAGTTTTAAAACCACAAGAGACACAAATCATTTTCATGAAAACCAAACACATGTTCTCTTGTTGAAATCCTTCAAAAATGAATCATAAACAAGGATACAAATTTAAAATATGTTGAAGAAAGATAATTTTTTTTTCAAAAGCCACATTATAAACTTAATTTTTTTTGGTTTTTTGAAAAGCCATGTTCAAAAAATTATACTCAGACAACAAGCAATGTATAAGATATTCAATATATTCAAAATATTTGGAGAGAACATGATAGAGAATACTTTCAAATTCATAAGAAGGTGAATGATGTTAATTCATTTAACATGATAATTTGAAAGATATTATTGTGCAAAATAAAAAAATTCAATGAAGTATACTTGACAAAACAGCCCTTTGTCTAATTATTAAAGACACTAATTTATTTTAAATGTCTTTATAACTAGAACAATAATTTTGAATGTCAAACAGGGTTTGCACACTTGTTTATCATAAAAAGTGTATGAACAAAGAGTAAAAACATGTTGAATTTAGAATAAAAAATAGGCATATGCACATACAAGTAATGACAAAGAGTAATGTAATCAGTTTAAACTTTAAAGTCATACTCGCATAAAAATAGCATGCATTTTTAATTTTACGAACACCCAATCAATCACATAATATAAAAAAAAATTCATTCTTATCATGATGCAAATATCATAAGAATTTGGGATTGTTGTACCTCCTTTAGTGGTCTAGTTCAACGACGAGAGATCTTTGAATATTTTGGAGCTTATATTCATTCTCTTTTATTCATCTTGATTGATGGTCAAAGTGGAACAATTTATCTTTTGTTGTTGAGAGAGTTCCTCCATTACTAGACTAGTTCTTGTGAACCTCATATTTTCATCCTTATTTTTGACACCATCCCCACTTAATTACAAATTATGTGTGGCATGCACTTAGTCATGCAATACGGCTCCTGGGCATTTTTAAGGAATAGTTTTAGTTCTTGCAGTGATGAATCAAAACTGTAATACACTCTCAAGGGTCTTCTTAACCACTTTGAAATTAATGCCTTATTCCTTTCTTCACACAAGCGTTTATCCAATAGGATGATTGCTCTATAATCAAATTTATGCCATATACAACGCCCTACTGCTTGATTTTTAAAGCTTGGAATGCTTGATGGCAGAGCCACTCATTTCCGCCTGCAACAGCAACAACTTTGGTACCAGTAAATTCCTCCCAATTAGTTCTTCTAATAATTTGATCATGAGGAGATGTTTTGGAGGAAAGGTTAATAGTGAGGTAGGTATAGGAGCAAATGGTTCAAGCTCATTGTTGATGTTCTTCAACCATATCATCATGATGTGCAACATTAGTTTTGATTGGATGAAATATATTTACTGTCAAGAACATTCTGCTCTTGTGGAGAACATTCTGCTCTTTGTGGAGAACATTCTGCTTTTGTGGAGAACATTTTGCTTTTGTGGAGCATGTTCTGGTGTATACCTTCTTGCTTAATTTGACTAATTTGATCTTTCTCTTAGATCCTTTTTGTTTTGCCATGATCAGACTTTGGAGTTTTCATGAATGATATTTGAACATTATCAACTTTGTTATTTATCCAAATTTAACATTGTAATTATTTATCTTCACCATTCTATCTTTCCTCATAAAAATCAACATATTCATCAAACATAATATGCATAATTTCATCTGTAATTTGGGCCTTGAGATTTTATATTCTATAATATTTATAGAATGTAGAGTATTCAATAATTAGACTTTGATGGCATTTTAAAACAAATTTGCCCATATGTTCAAGATATTTTCTAATAGAGCCAAGATTAAAAATATGGCAAACAATTTTTGTATGGCTTCTCCCCAAAATTATTTTTCAACACTAGATTCATTTTAAAATTGTTCTAGCCATTTCTTGTAACTAATTTTTTTAAAAACAACTTCATATTGTTGGAAATTCTTTGACAAGCAAATTATGTGAATATCATTTTCATCAAAGAATTATTTGAAGAATAATGTTTCAAATTTCCTTTGATCATTTCTTATAGAAATGACAATTCTTTTTCAAAAGTCTTAAAAGCATGATTTGGTTGGAAATTCATCTAAGTATAAAACATAAGGATTTTTCTTTAAAATGAGGATGTTTGTTTTACTTCAGCCATATGGGGTTTAAAAAAAAACTTTAAAAGCAATATCATAATGTTATATCAAACATCCTTAATCTAAGTAAAATTATTTCAACAAATGATACATGTACCTTCGATTTGTTAATGTTTCAAAAGTTTATAGACACTCCAATTTTTTGTAATGAGAGGAGGCATCATACTTTTCCATTCATGTGTATTGAGCATGCCTTGTTCATGTATCAATGTTCTTTCTGGATTATTGGATGGTGTTCCTGCATCACAAGTTAGCAATGACTTTGGTACCCGTATTTGTTTGGATCCTTGATGGTTAGTATATCTTCTTTTAGAAGATTTTTTAAAACTTGATCTCTTTTTAAAATAGCAAATTGACTCGAAGTAGTCATTCTTGGAATAATAGGAACACTTTGTTGTTCTTCTTGAAGAAGGTTTCAAAATCTGAGTTTTAAACGTCTTTGAAATGGATTTTGATGAAATTCCAGAACGTTCTCCTTTTTTCAAATTTTTTGGAGAAAGTTCAGCTTTTATTCTAGAACGTTCTCCATTTTGAGAACAACCTGGAGAACGTTCTCCTTTTTTCAGATTTTTCAAAACTGTTTCAGCTTTATTTGCAGAATACTCTTTCCTTTTAACAATCCTTTTGCTTTTAATTTATTTGCAGAATACTCCTTCCTTTCTTTCTGGAACAAAAAAGATTTTATAAATCTTTTCTTTTTGAGAAGTTTTGAAACATAAATTATCTTTCTCAAATATCCCTTCTTTAGATATCATGATCTTTTGAAATGTTTCAGTGTTTTTTACACAGTTGGTTAAATCATTTTTTAGTTCATGACCTTCTATTTTTAAAGAGGTACTTTCTTCCTTAGTTTCAGAACATTTTGGAAGATGATTTTTTATGGTATTCTCATTGAAAATCTTTTCTTGCTCAACCATTTTTAACATGAGATTGTTGCAGGCTTTGAATGACCTTTCTGAGTTCGTCATTCATCGCTTGCACTTTCTCTTTTTCTTCTTTTTCCTTACGGAGTTGATCTTTTACTAAACCACATTTTTGAGCAAGAAAGTTTGAATCACATAAAAGATTATGAAATTCTTTTTCCATTTGTTCACATGTAGGACAGAGTTCAGAGATGGTTACCTCATTATTTTTTAAGTTTTCCATTAAGCACATGTTCACTTCTAACATTTCCTCTAACACTTGTTAGGTGCTTAATCTTTAGAGACCAAGCTCTGCTGCCAATTAAAGTAGCAATGTCAATTTACAAGAAAAGGGGGGTTTGAATTGTAAATTCTGTTGGAACCAAGTTGGTTCTAAGTACTTAGGATTTTGATGTTTACAAAAGCACTCCATGTAATCTTATTTTGAACCTTGCATTATTACATTAAATGCCACCAGAAAATGAAGTTTCCAGAGGCAGAAGATGAAGACACCAGAAAATGCATCCAGAAGGTACCAGAGGATGCATCCTGGAATTACTAGAGGATATCTTTGCTGGCCCAGATCAGAAGGAAGCAAAGTCAGAAGGAGACCTGGACTAGACCAGAAGGAATCCTGCCAGAGGGAGACTTGATCCAGAGCAGAAGGAATCATAATTCAGACTTAGTCCAGAAGTTATTCTGACCAGAAGATGGTCTGGCAGTGAAATTATAAACAGCCCAGACTTGATCCAGACTTAATCAGAGGATAAGTTAATGGGTCTAGAACAAGAGAATCAATCCAGATGTGACCTAGACCAGAAGATAGCAGGGTTCAGGGTATGAAACTAAGTCCAGACCAGAAGAAATGATGTCCAGATTTGATCAAGACCTGATCCAAATCAAAACGTAAAATGTCCAGACTGAAATAACATTTGTCCAGATTTAATTTCAGTTCAATCCAGACCAAGTCCAGAATTGGTCCAGATTAGAGGGAAGATATTCAGATCAATGGTCCAGATTTAAGCATATGGCCCAGTGTTGGCCAAGATCAGAAGATCAGACCATGGCCCAGTGTTGGCCGAAATCAGAAGGTCAGAATGTGTGGTCCAGCATTGGCCGAGATCAGAGGATCACAACAGATCAAATTGCTAGACCAGGTTGGCTGAGATCAGAAGATCAGAAAGTGTGGTCCAGGGTTGGCCGAAATTAGAGGATCAAAGCAGATCTCTTATGTACCATATGTGGACTAGCGTAGAAGATCAAACAGTCCAGATTTATTCGAGAGGATTAACGGTGGAGATTTAATTTATTTTGATCAAAGTATTAAAAGGATTTGTTACAAAAATAAAGTGAAGTTGTATGGCAGTTCAGAAGCTGTTGGCGGGAAGAAAATAAAGACATGATTGGCCAGTTATTTTTGAAAGCAAATCTGAAGCTTAAAAAGATATGTTTTTTATTTAAGTGAAACCCGATTGGTCAAGATATTTTTGCAAGAGAATCCAACAAGATACAACTCAAAATTAAGCTTGGAAGAGACCCTAATTTGCATCTATAAAAGAAGGCTCAAGGCAGAATACTTAGCATCGAAAATCACAAAAGAGTCATACACTTCCAAATGCAAACACTCAAGTTTTTAGTGAGGTTAATTGTGAGTCCAGCTTTCCAGAAGCAAGCACTCGTGTTATTTTCTTTCCCTTGGGTTAGATGTAAGTTGTTGAAGTAGAGTCTACAATCTGAGGGAGTCAGAAGGGGTAGCAGATTACTTGGCAATTAGATTCAAGGCGTTGTAATTCCTTCTACAATCAGGGGTTGTCAGATTGGTAGGAGAAGACTTGACTTAGGAAGTCAAGGTGCTGTATTCCTCAAGAGTCTAGGATTGTTAGACTGTTTGAGAAGACTAACTTGGAGGGTCAGTGGAACTGTTGTAATTCAAGGTTTGAATTAGTGAAATCCTTCAAGGTGAAGGTTTTGGACGTAGCCTCGTTAACGATGAACCAGTATAAAATCTGTGTTTTTACAATCTGTGTTTTTATTTTTACTTTATATCCGCTGCTAACCCTGTTTTATTCATACATCAAGTTTTGTTTTAAAACTGCAAAAACAAAAAAAGTATTCAAGTTAGTCAAACACAATTCAACCCCCCTTCTCGTGTTTGCACCTTCAATTGACATCAGAGCTCGGTCTCAAGGCTGAGCACTTAATAGTGTTTGAGGAAAGGTCCAAGGGGTTCAACATGGCCGAATGCAAAGATGATTTGGGAGGCAACATCAATAGACCACCACTATTTGATGGAGAAAGATTTGAGTACTGGAAGGACAGAAAGAGAAGTTTCTTCATATCTCAAGATCCTGAATTATGGAAGATGGTAGTCAAAGGATACACTGCACCTACTGTTCCAGGAGATCCAACTAAAGAACTGGACATGGATGATATGAAACCAGACCAGAGCAGATTATACAAACTTCATCACAAGTCCAGAAACATTGTGATTAGTGCCATCACATTCAAGGAATTTGACAGATGCACAGATAAAGAAACAGCAAAAAGCATATTCGACGGTCTTGTTCTGACCTATGAAGGAAGCCAGCAGGTTCAAGAAGCAAGGGCTAACATACTAGTCAAACAATATGAGTTGTTCAAGATGGAAGATGATGAAAACATTGATGGAATGTTCTGCAGATTCCAGACTCTGATATCTGGACTTAAGGACTTGAAGAAAAGCTACACAACAGCAGATCATGTCAAGAAGATTCTAAGAAGCTTACCAACCAAGTGGAGACCAATGGTTACTGCAGTTCAGCAAGCCACAGATCTGGACAACTTAAAACTTGAAGATCTTATCAGCTCACTCAAGTCTCATGAAATAGTATTAGAAGCAGATGAACCAAAGAAGAAGAAGAATCTGGCCCTGAAGTTGAAACAGAAGAAAGCTGTAAGGGTAGCATCAGAATCAGAGGATAGCGACAATGACTGTGATGATATGGCTTACTTAACCAAACAGATGGTTAAGATCTGGGAAAACAGAAAGAGAAGAAGCTTCAAGAAGAAACATAACAACAAAGGAAAGGAAGAATCTGACAAGAAGAGTATCGTTTGTTATGGATGCAATGAACCTGGACATATCAAGTCAGAATGTCCAAATCTGGAAAAAGGCAAAAAGCACAAGAAGAATTCCAGATTCAGAAAGAAGGGTCTGATGGCAGCCTGGGATGCAACAGAATCAGAGGAAAAATCGTCTGATGAAGAAGAGGCAGAAACAGCAAAGATAACACACACCAGGTCTGCCTCTGGACTTCATAAAGGCAAGAATTCAAGAAGGAAATCAGGCAAAAGGAAGAATGATCGAAGCAGTCATTCAAGCAAGTTTGGAAGCACATCAGAGGGAGCAATTCTTGCTCTGATGGCTCATACAAACTCAAGTTCTGAATACAGGTCAGGCTCTGGAACAGATTCAGAGGATGAAGACGATGAGGTTTTTTCTTATCTTTCTAAATCCGAGTTAATCGATGCTTTAAAAGATTTTTTAAATGCAAACAGTAAGATGTCTTTAAAACTGAAAACTCTTAGGGAAGATAAGAAAAATCTGGCCAAAGAAATCTAAGTTTTAAAGAATCAAAATTCTGAGTATGCAATTGAAAACAAGGATTTAAAAACTGAAGTTGCAAGACTCAAATCTGAAAACCAAACTCTCAAAAGTAATATTTGTTCCACTTCCAAAACTGTTTGTGAATCTGATATGCATGAGCAATTTTTTCAAAACTTTATTTCGTATGGAATGGAAAGAAGTAAATATGCATCTATGATTTATGGAAACAGTAACACTGGAAAGAGAGGTATTGGTTTTACAGAACAATTACTGAAAACTAACAAACCTGGACCCAATCAGTTCTGGGTAACAAAAAGATCAAATTGTCTATGTTGCAGATATTCTGAGCAACCAGAAGGAGACACGAACAATGGTGCCTGGACAATGGATGTTGGCAATGCAAAAGCAGAAGAAGGTTTATGTTCCAACATCTACCAAACAGAAGTCAATTGAATCTGGTAGAATAAGAACTAGTCAACACAATACCTATCAGAACTAGAACCAGAACCATAGAAGGAACAAGAAATATCAAAGAAATCACACATATCACACGAATCAGAACAGGAACTGGAACCAGAATCAGAACTGGAACCAATATCAGAGGTACTGGAACCAGAACCAACGCTGGAACCAGAATCAGAACTGGAACCAGAACCATAACTGGAACCAGTATCAGAGGTACAGGAACTGGAACCAGAACCAACGCTGAAACCAGAATCAGAACAGGAACTGGAATCAGTATCAGAGGCACATGAACTGGAACCAGAATCAACACTGGAACTAGAATCAGAATCAGTACTAGAACCAGAACCAGAACAGGAATTATCAGAATCATCAAAATCACCAGAACCATCAAGGTTATCAGAATCACCAAATTCACCAAAGTTACCAGAACCAAAACATGTTCCAGAATCACCAAAGGAACATGGTGTATCAGCCAAAGCAGAAAGAGAAGAATCAGAATCAGGAGAGTTCTTCAAACACTCCAGTGAGATTCATCAAGACTACAAACTTGGAAGGGAATTAAAATCCTCTCATCCAAACCATGTAATCACAGAACATACATATTCGGAATCTGAAAATCAGAAGCAAGAGGATTTTCAGAGTATAACTAAAACTGTTGACATAGAGGTTACATCTTGCTGTAAATACTATTATTGTTTGATATTTATGTTTTCTGTGATAACAAGAAGCTTGATCTTAGAAAATCAAAGCTAGATAAGCATTCTGCAGGTTTTCAAACTATCAGAGGAACCAGATGATTCACACGAATAGAACACTTCAGCAGAAAGAGCATTCCAGTGGTTTCAAAAACAAACAGAAACCACCAGAAGCAGAATTAATGGTTTGGCTGTATTGAGTTCATTTTTAAATTATTTGATCTATATTATGTTATATGACAAATTGCTTGATCTTGACAAATCAAAGCAAGATAACGATAATGCAGGTTCACCAGAACCAAAGGGAGCAGAAGCAAGAAACAGAAGTACTTGGAAAGGTAGAGGATACAAGCAAGTCAGTAACACATGACAAATCTTCAAAAGATAAATCTGATAAAGTCAGAAACAGCCAAGATAAGTCAGAAGAGAAATATGGATATTTCCCAAAATCAAAAGCTGCTACAGATTTACTAGAACCAGAAGCTGATTTATCAGAATCAGAAGCTGTTAAAGATTTACCAGAACCAGAAGTTGATTTATCAGAATCAGAAGCTATTGCAGGCAAAAGAACTTGGAAAAGCAGAAGCTTCAAGCAAGAAAACGACAAATCTTCAAATCTGAAGTAGAAGGTTGGATACTTGCAATGCAAGAAGAGCTGAATGAATTTTAAAGGAATGATGTTTGGGATCTGGTATCCAAACCAAACAAAAACATTATTGGAACCAAGTGGGTGTTCAGGAATAAACTCAATAAAAAGGTGAAGTGGTAAGGAACAAAGCCAGACTTGTAGCTCAAGGATACAGTCAACAGGAAGGTATAGATTACACTGAGACTTTTGCTCCAGTGGCCGGGTTAGAAGCAATTAGAATTCTTTTATCATTTGCTGCTAATCATGATATAATGTTTTATCAAATGGATGTTAAAAGTGCTTTCTTAAATGGCTACATAAGTGAGGAAGTCTATGTCAAACAGCCCCCTGGATTTGAAAATTCTGATTTTCCAGACCATGTTTTTAAACTTAAGAAATCTTTATATGGTTTAAAACAAGCACCAAGGGCAAGGTGTAACAGACTTAGTAACTTTCTGCTTAAGAATGAATTTAATAGAGGCCAGATTGATAATACTCTATTTAGGTAATCCATTAAAAATGATATTTTGATTATTCAAGTTTATGTTGATGATATCATATTTGGATCGACTAATGGCACTTTATGCAAAGAGTTTTCTGACCTAATGCAGAAAGAGTTCCAAATGAGCATGATAGGAGAACTTAAGTTTTTCCTGGGAATTCAGATTCACCAAGGTAAGTCAGGTATACTCATTCACCAATCTAAATACACTAAAGAACTTCTTAAAAAGTTCACAATGAGTGAATGTAAGCCTATGGCCACCCCAATGCACCCAACCTGCTCACTTGAGAAAGATGAAACCAGCCAAAAGGTAGACCAGAAAACATACAGAGGTATGATTGGATCCCTTCTTTATTTAACTGCTTCTAGACCTGACATTTTGTTTAGTGTTTGTGTCTGTGCCCGTTTTCAAGCTGATCCTAGGGAATCCCATTTAAAGGAACCACCAACCTTACCCTGTTATACAAGAAAACCCCCACCTACAAACTAAAAGGTTTTTGTGATTCCGACTATGCTGGAGACAAGCTGGAAAAGAAAAGTACAAGTGGCAACTGCACTTTCTTAGGTGATAATTTGATCTCTTGGTCAAGCAAAAGGCAAAGCACAATTGTCATGTCAACAGCTGAAGCTGAGTATATATCAGTAGCAGGATGCAGTTCACAGTTACTCTGGATGAAACATCAATTTGAAGATTATAACATCTTTGAAACCAATATCCCTTTGTTCTGTGATAACACTTCAGCCATAAACCTAACCAAGAACCCGATCTTACACTCTAGAGCCAAACACATTGAAATAAAACACCATTTCATTAGGGACCATGTTCAAAAAGGGACTTTAAGCATCCAGTTTGTGGACACTGATCATCAATGGGCTGATATCTTCACCAAAGCATTACCAGAAGATAGGTTCGAGTTCATCAAGAAGCATCTCAACATTGTCTCCTTATCTGACAAGCTCAAGTAGTCACTTTAGGAGTTTTTAAATTTCTTGTAATTTTATTTTCTGTCTTTTATTTTTTGTTTTACTTTCTGTAATTTGTAAAGAGAAAAACAAAAAATACAAAAATAGTAGGACCTCTTTTTAGCTGATGACAAAAAGGGGGAGAGAGAGAGAGAAAAAGAAGAGATAAGTAGAAAAGGAGACATAAAAAGAAAGGAGGAGCGAAAAAGAAAGAGATGAATAGAGAAGGAGTTGAAAAAGAGAAGAAATAGGGAGAGAGAAAAATAAAGAGAGAAAAAGAAAGAGTGAAAAAGAGAACAAGTTGAAAAGGAGAAAAAACAGGGAGAGAGAAAAAGAAATAGTGAAAAGAGAAGGAGTTGAAAAGGAAAGGCAATGTGAAGAGAGAAAAGAAAGAGCGAATAAAGAAGAAGTTGAAAAGGAGAGGAGAAGAGAAGAAAAGAAAGAGTGAAAAGAGAAGGAGTTGAAAAGGAGAAGAAAAAGTCAGTATCAGAGTTAGGGGGAGAGATTGGTTTGAGGGGAAGTAATTCAAGTCTTCTAGTTATAAGCTAGCAAAATAAGTTAAGGTTTTGTCATCATCAAAAATGGGGAGATTGTTGGAACCAAGTTGGTTCTAAGTACTTAGGATTTTGATGTTTACAAAAGCACTCCACGTAATCTTATTTTGAACCTTGAATTATTACATTAAATGCCACCAGAAAATGAAGTTTCCAGAGGCAGAAGATGAAGACACCAGAAAATGCATCTAGAAGGTACCAGAGGATGCATCCTGGAATTACCAGAGGATATCTTTGCTGGCCCAGATCAGAAGGAAGCAAAGTCAGAAGGAGACCTGGACTAGACCAGAAGGAATCCTGCCATAGGGAGACTTGATCCAGACCAGAAAGAATCATAATTCAGACTTAGTCCAGAAGTTATTCTGACCAGAAGATGGCCTGCTAGTGAAATGATAAACAGCCCAGACTTGATCCAGACTTAATCAGAGGATAAGTTAATGGGTCCAAATGTGACCCAGACCAGAAGATAGCATGGTTCAGGGTATGAAACTAAGTCCAGACCAGAATAATGATGTCCAGATTTGAGCCAGACCTGATCCAAATCAGAAGGTAAAATGTCCATACTGAAATAACATTTGTCCCGATTTAATTTCAGTTCAATCCAGACCAAGTCCAGAATTGGTCCAGATTTAAGCATATGGCCCAGTGTTGGCCGAGATCAGAAGATCAGACCATGGCCCAGTGTTGGCCAAAATCATATGGTCAGAATGTGTGGTCCAGCATTGGCTGAGATCAGAGGATCACAGCAGATCAGTTTGCTAGACCAGGTTGGCCGAGATCAGAAGATCAGAAAAGTGTGGTCCAGGGTTGGCCGAAATCAGAGGATCAAAGCAGATCTCTTAGTATGGTCCAGATGTGGACTAGCCCAGAAGATCAAACGGTCCAGATTTAATCATGAGGATTAACGGTGGAGATTTAATTTATTTTGATCAAAGTATTAAAAGGATTTGTTACAAAAATAAAGTGAAGTCGTATGGCAGTTCAGAAGCTGTTGGCGGGAGGAAACTAAAGACATGATTGGCCAGTTATTTTTGAAAGAAAATTTGAAGCTTAAAAATATATGTTTTTTATTTAAGTGAAGCCCGATTGGTCAAGATATTTTTGCAAGAGAATCCAGCAAGATACATATCGAAATTAAGCTTGGAAGAGACCCTAATTCGCATCTATAAAAGGAGGCTCAAGGCAGAATACTTAGCATCGAAAATCACAAAAGAGTAATACACTTCCAAAAGCAAACACTCAAGTTTTCAGTGAGGTTAATTGTGAGTTCCAGCTTTCCAGAAGCAAGAACTCGTGTTATTTTCTTTCCCTTGTGTTAGATCTAAGTTGTTGAAGTAGAGTCTACAATCTGAGGGAGTCAAAAGGGGTAGCAGATTACTTTGCAATTAGATTCAAGGCGTTGTAATTCCTTCTACAATATGGGGTTGTCAATTTGGTAGGAGAAGACTTGACTTAGGAAGTCAAGGTGCTGTATTCCTCAAGAGTCTAGGATTGTTAGACTGTTTGAGAAGACTAACTTGGAGGGTCAGTGGAACTGTTGGAATTCAAGGATTGAATTAGTGAAATCCTTCAAGGTGAAGGAACTGGACATAGCCTCGTTAGCGGTGAACCAGTATAAAATTCTGTGTTTTTATTTTTACTTTATATCAGCTGCTAACTCTATTTTATTCATACATCATGTTTTGTTTTAAAACTGCAAAAACAGAAAAAGTATTCAAGTTAGTCAAACACAATTCAACCCCCCTTCTCGTGTTTGCACCTTCAAATTCGCCTCTTTAAAATTTCCTGTTAAAAACTTAAGAAAATAACTCCAGATTGATCTTGGTTGTGAAAACAGAAAATGAAGAACATTCTTGGTTTTGACCGGAATACGAAGAACGTTCTTGGTTAGTTAAAATTAACAATTTAATTTATCTATTTAACTAAATAATCAAACATACTGAAAGTAAATAGATAACGGAAGAGATACCACACAAAGATATATCCTTGTTCACCCAACTCGGGATACGTCCAGTCCTCACAACGGTGAGATTTTTGCTAAGGGCTAAAACGGAGATCAATCTTGGTTTTACACACCCTGTTTCAGATCAACTTTGATCTGTTACAAAAACAAATCCTTTCCACCTAGAAAGGAGTTCAATAAAATCACCTATCAATCATTAGTTAGGATTTTAAAGTTCAACTTTTAATCATAAAAGGATTTCCAACAAGCTTACTCAAAAATATACTTCACACTATAGCCTTGAGTTTACAATGATATGATTTAAATTTTTTTGTTAGAATCTGAGAAGGCTCAACACTTGTTTGAGTTCTGATTCTTTGACAGAGAAATACACGACAATGATTCTAGGAGTCGAATAGGAAAAATCAGAACTAACTCAATGTATGTGAGTGAGATAAATTCAAGTATGATTGAAGTGAGTAATGAATTGTTTAGTACTTGAAGCTCTGATTTTAGACAGAACCTGAGTATGCTCAACTCTTGTTTGAGTTCTGATTTTTTGACAAAAGAATTCAGTAGAATGATTCTGATATGAAGAAGAATAACATAACTAAATCTTTTTTTTGTGACTGAGAAGCTTTCAAGTATGTAAGTGTATGTAAGTGATGTATTGATTTGAATTTGAAGCTCTTGAATCTGATTATGAATGATGAAAAAATTGCTTTCGTGAGTGCTAGTTGTTGGCTATATCTTGAGTTCTCTTTTATAGACTCAAAAAGTACTTTTGCAGCTCATTTGCCCATTGGGAATAACTGGTTGTCATTTGTCAGTGATTCGGAGAGAGCAGGTCAAAAAGCAAGAACGTTCTTTATTCTGCTTCTAATGTTCAGGAGCAGACTTGGTTCTTCCTTTGTGTTGCAAATGAGTCTTGATCATACTGATGCTTATTCTTGACTTTTAAATTATAGGGATCCTTTGGTGATATCCTCTAGAGGTATTTTCTGGTATCCTCTAGAGGTATTTTTGTTAAGACAAAATCTCAATTAAAGAGTTTTGATGAAAACAAACAAAGATTAATTCAAGACTCTAATTATGATTCTAAGTTAATTGTTATTTAACATGTGCTTTTGAGTATATTAATCAAAGATAGGTACTAAGCGGAATCAATTTAAAGAACAAAGCAAAAAATGCACTGCCAAGAACCAAGAACGTTCTTGACGTTCTTCTGGAAAAACCAAAACGTTTTCTGTAAGACCCTTAAATTTAAAATTAAATTCAGATTTAATTTTAAGTGTATTTGGGAATATTTATGAAATATTCAATATATGTATGTTTTGTGTAAATATATATATATTTATAAATATTTGTTTTGGAGGTGGAATTAAAATTATTGGATGATGGATGAATTAATTTAATTTCCAGTAATTAAATTATCGGGCCGTTAATTAAGATTTTCTCTGCTAATTGCGACGAGACGGGTTAAGTACTGGAGGATCAAAAGATATTTTAATACAAGTGTTGGGTGAGGTGGCATATACCTACAGATATTTATTAAGAAAGAAACAAATTCTTCTTTCCTCTACTGTGTCAGTCTGCATTTATGTGGATATTTAAGTGAGAAGCTTTTTCTTCTTTCCTCTACTGCGCCAGATTCTACTTTATTATTTTCTTCTTCTTTTTCGGATATTTTTGGGTGTTGGTGAAGAAAAACAGTTTACTCAAAAGGCATTTTTCTTGAAAATCTGAATGTCGAAACAGGAAGTGTCGAGTACGAAAGTTATTCCTCTGATCATTACAGAGCTAAAGAACTAACTTTCGTAGCGGCGAACGCGAACGGGAGTATCGTCGACTTTTGTCGCAGAAGCTTAAACGAGTTAAGAGAACGTAATTAAGGTAAGGGCACCTTCCAACTTTCTAGATTGCATCTAGGGCTGTAAATGCATGTGTGGTGAATGATTATTAGTTTATGTTTGTGAAAAACATTGTGTTAGGTTTTGGAAATCAAACTGTTTTGATGTTCCTGCTGTTTTCAGTGAAGGAATTTATTGTGTTGATGATGTTTTGTTTGTTGTGTTGAGTAAGAAATCATTTTGTTGTGTTGAATGATAATTTGTTTGGTGTTGTTTTGGAGATGATCCACATGCTTGAGTTAGTTTGTGTGGGACTACTTTGTAGTTCACTTTCTGTGTTGGTGATTTAAGAAAATCAGTGACGTTATTCTGGTAGTGATGATTCTGTTTCTGATTGAGTTTTGTTAAAAATCTGTTGTTGATGTTTAATGAAAAATGTTCTGAGTTCTGAGGTGTCTACAGAGTGATAAATATGATTCTAGTGTTGGGTTGGTTTTTCAAAGGAAAAGGTTTTGAAAATGTGTTGAAGTTTCAGGAAAATTTCACTGAATTCGAAGGTGTATTCGAATACGGCTTGAGTGTCGTCGAATACAGCCTTCAAAGCTTCTGTTTTCTTCATATTTTTGAACTTGTATTCGACTACGACCCTCTCTGGTCGAATACATATTAGCAATTTTTGCTTCTGTTTTAGCATCTGTATTCGACTACGACCCTCTGTAGCCGAATACAGATTTGCAACTTTTGCCACTGACTTCGCATCTGTATTCGACTACGACAACCTCGTATTCGAATACAGAATGCTGATTTTTCACTGTTTTAGCTTCTGTATTCGAATACAAGGGAGCTGTACTCGAATACAGATTCGTGTTTTTCAGAAATTCAAGTTTTAAACATTGTTTTATAAACCTTAAGTGTTGGGGTACCTTGGGAAGCTTTTGTAGTGAATAAAAATGGAACTTTTGTGACAGTTTTGAAGTGGTAGTGTTGAAGTTTTTGAGACTTTACTGAAGTTGTGGAAATTCTGACTTTTGCACTGTGAAAGCTTCTGTATTCGAATACAAGGAGTCTGTATTCGAATACAGGGTGTTGATTTTGCCCTGTTTGGTTTCTGTATTCGAATACAATGAAGTTGTATTCGAATATAGATTTGTTTTTTTCAAAAAATTTCAGTTTTAAACACTGGTTCTGAATTTTGAGAGTTGGGTAAAGACTTTTGATAATTAAGAGTGGAACCTTGAGGTAATGCAAAGTGATAATGTTTGCTTGAATGGTTAATCATTGATGTGTAGATGATGATATTGATTGTGTTGAAATGTTTTGAAAAAAATGATGGAAATGCATGAATTTTACTGATGTTGTATACTGTTTCCAGTGAAGTGAAACACTGCATATTCATGCATTGCATAGTCAAGTGGTACCTGCGATGGGCCACAGAGTAATGCGCAACCACGTGCTGATCTGTGAGCGATTGCACGAGTGCTGATCTGTGAGCGATTGCACTAGGTACTAATCTGTGAGCGATTGTACCTTGGTATATAAGTGTTGGTCTGTTGAGCGACTGCACTGGTATTGGACTGTGAGCATTTGTACCCTGAAATGCGCAACCACGTGCTGATCTGTGAGTGATTGCACGAGTGTTGGTCTGTGAGCGACTGCACTAGGTACTGATCTGTGAGCGATTGTACTTTGGTTTATGTCAAACGTGCTGGTCTGTGAGCGACTGCACTGGTGTTGATCTGTGAGCGATTGCACCTTGGTCTTGAGGGCCGTTAAAGTCTTACATATGTAATGTGCTGGTATTTTGAGCGACTGCACCTTGGTGAATCCAAGAGAATGGATACATGAGCATATACATATTGCATCGGGGTGATTGACCGGTGGGTCACATTTTGGTTACTGATGATGGTTGAAAATTGTTGTGTGTGTAAGTACTTTATGAAATCTGGAATTTCTGATGAATTGGTGTGATTGTTGAATTGACTGTTGTAATTACAACTAGATTTTCATATTAATTTGGTTGCTGTTTTGCAAAGGCATACATGTCATGTATTTTTAAAATTGAGCATCCTTATTTATCATCATTGTTTTATGATGTGCCATGAATATGTTTGATATAAATGCTATGTGGTATTTGTTAATTTCGGTCGGTGACCCTTTACAATTATTGTGGAAAATTGGGCTTTGCCCTCAGATGTTAATCAAACCCGTACCCCCGACGGTCACACTAATGACAGGGAACGTCGTTAATTTTCCTGGATCTTTACTTTGTGGGCTACGTAAAGGGATGAACAGCTGGGTGAAGATAAGACTTGTAGATGATGCGGTGGAAACCGTGCTACTGTAGCTTAGTGTATGATCAGTTTAGACTTATGTATAGGGTTTTGAGCTCAGTGGTTGTAAATATTTATTTTGGGAATTATTGTAAAACTTTTCCGCACTCTGATAAATATTTTGGTGGATTGAGAATCCAGTTTTGATGTATCTGTATTTTAGTATATTTTAAAGATCAATTTCCCAAAAATATCTCATTCGATTAATCGTGATGTTGTTGTTTAATTACCTTACTATTTTGGATTACGATGTCGAATGATATTTAATTTGAATTGATTTTAATTCCCTTGAAATTAATTCTGAAAACTCTATTATTTATTTATTCGTTTTAAAAAAAAATACACTCGCGCTGTGTTTTAAACTCGGGGTGTTACATTTTCCAGGACTTTGCTCATTTCATCAAGGCTGTTGGAACCTGATTTTTATGCAAGGAAGAATCATGCTTATTTTAAACAAATTTCCAGTACATCAACATGAGATATGAAGCTTTAAAGATAGCAAAAGAAACACTCTAAAAGATCAAAGGAGAAAAGATTTAGAGCAAAGCAAAACAGATGAAACAGCTGAAAACGATCATTCTCCAGCTTCTGCTTTTCTGCACCAGAACATTCTCCAAATTCTGAACTTGTTCAAGAACGATTCTGATTTAATGTACAACATCACATTCTGGCACGTATTATTTTAATCAAACTAATGCTACAATGTGCACAGATCAGATGGCAAAACATTAAACAAATATAAGAAAGTCAAGAAGTCAAAAAAGGCAGAAAAGTTCAGTCAAAAGATTTGAAATAAATGATTATTTTATTCTTCCCCTTGATCAAGAGAACCTTCTCAAATGGTAATATCAAGCCCTCAATGACTTCCTGAATATCTATAAAAGGAACCTCGCTGATCAAGAGAGAAACAAGACATTCAAGTGCAAAGAAAATCATCAAATCACTCACATTAACACTTGAAAGCTTCTCAAAGAAATCAGTAACCCTCTATTTCGAATTCTCTATCTTTAGTTTACTGAAATCATTTGTAAAGAATCTAAACTCAAACAAGAGTTGAGTCAAAACAGATTTTGTCTTAAATCATATCATTATCATTCAACACTCAAAACTATAAGGCTTGTTTATAGCTTGAGTGAGTCATTTTTAGAAAAATCCTTTTAAGGTTAAAAGGTGAAGTTCTAAAATCCTATCAAGGGTTGATAGGTGATCAGATTGTATTTTTTTCTGGGTAGAAAGGAGTGATAAACTGTGACAGATCAAGGCTGATCTGAACTAGGAGTTGTAAACCAAGTGGTTACTTTGTTTTAAACACTTGGTGAAAAAACTCACTGGTGTGAGGACTGGACGTAGCCCAAGTTAGAGTGAACCAGGATAACTCTCTGCGTACTATCTCTTCCTTAACTCTATTAACATTCAGCTCTTTATTTACTTAAATTGAAAAAACAATTTTTTGTTTTAAAAGCAAACCAGAACGTTCTGCGTTTTCCAGAACGTTCTCCTTTTTCTGCCTTTACTTTTAAGATCATTCTGCCTTTTAAAACTAATCAAAAACGTTCTCCATTTTGTAACCAAGATCATTCTTGAGTTAAATTTTAAAGTGTTGACAGGAAAATTTATAAAAGACAGTTTTCCAATTCAAACCCCCCTTTCTTGTAAAGCAACATTTCCACTTCAATTTTCTGGTATCCTCAGGAGGTATTTTCTTGTATCCTCTAGTATCCTATGATGACGTCAGCTGGATGTATCCTCTGGTGACGACTTCTAGATGTATCTTCTGGTATCCTCTGGTGACGTCATCTCGAGGTATCCTCTAGTGATGACTTCTGGAGGTATCCCTTGGATGTATCCTCTAGTGACGACTTCTGGAGGTATCCTCTGGTGACATCCTCTGATGACGTCATCCTCTGGTGATATCATAATGTTGTCCATAATGTTCTTGGATCTTCAGATTTTCCTTGCTTCTCTCAACTGATTTTGATTCGAATTTCCTTCAAGTCTTCCGTGATTTTTGAATCAAATTTCCTTAATAATTTGATCAAATTTCTATCAAAAATCAATCAAGTCTTCTTCGAATTTTAATTAAGTCTTCACTTGATCATGATTTAAATCTGGACAATATGATCTGATGTATACCATTTTGCTTTCTAATCTGGACAGTGTAACCTTCTGATCTGGACTATGTGATATTTTGATCTGGACATGTGATCTTCTGATCTTAATCATTTGATCTGTTCTAGACCATGCTATCTTCTGGTCTGGACCAAGTCTTCTGTTCTGGACCAAATCTAGAACATGTCTTCTGTCCTGGACTGAGTTATCTTCTGAACTCTGTTTCCTTCTGGTCTAACCAAGTCTCCTTCTGGACAAGATTACCTTCTGGTCTGGACCAAGTCTCCTTCTAGACCATGTTTCCTTCTGATCTGGGCCATGAATAATATCCTCTGATAATGTCATTGTTTCTTCCCTCTGATGATATCCTCTAATTGATGATATACTTCAAGATCGTTCAACGTTCTTGGCAGTCAAGTTGGAGAAGGATGTAACAAGGTGGAGAATGATTGTATCAATCTGGAATGATGTTATCATACTAGAGGATGATGTTTGATCATTCTGGAGATAGTTGTTAATCATGATGGAGAAATATGTTTGCTGTTGGAGATTATTTATCAATCTGGAGACTGATGATACACTGCTGGAGAATGATGTTAAACAAGTTGTAGATTGATGTTAACATGTTGGAGAATGATAATCATTCTGGACAGAAGATCATTTTGGACAGCAAATTATTCTGGACATTCTGGAGACTGATCTGATCATTCTAGACATTTCTGGAGACTGATATGTCTTGTTGGAACAGTTTGATTCACAACCTTTTTTCTTTAACAAAATTCAAGTGCAATAATTAGTAGATCACCATTCATAAAACTCAATCATTTAATTCAAAAGGTTTGTTGTCATTAAAACATATATCAAAAAGGTTTTTTCCTCAACAAAATTGTTGTTACATTGTGTGAGCTTAAAATGTATGTCTCACCCTCGTTTTTTGATATAATAGTTCACCTTACTATTCATCTTGTTAAGCAGACACAACATTGTGGGCCAGCTTATATGAAATGGATGTATTTGATAGAACGCTATACGAAAATATTAAAAGGGTACGTAAAAAGTGAGGTCGACCAGAAGGTTGTATTGTTGAATGGTACATTGTCAAACAAGCTGCTGAATTTTGTACTGAATATCTATCCAATGTTGAATCCACAGGGTTTCCCATGAAGAATAACAGGAGAAAGGATAATTGGAAAGAGAGTAATGACTATATCAATGACATAATAGGAGCTGGCACAATTGTATGTTATGCATAATGCTGATGAGGTTCAACCGTATGTTACAATACACATGGATCAGTTAACGAGTTTGAACATGAATAGGAATAAAAATTGGATAACACGAGAGCACAATCAAAGTTTGCTATAGACCCTGCTTCAATTTCAGAGATATTGAGATGGCTAGCAAATGGCCCGAGTTTACATGTCTTTTCTTAAACTGGTTATGTAATTAACAGCTACACATTTTATACCATAAAACAAGATGATCAAACTACTATGCAAAATAGCAGAGTCACTCTAGTAGATGAGGCGATGCATATCTCAATATATGCAGATCTATCATATTTTGGGGTTATCGAGCACATATGGGAGTTAGAGTACACAATGTTTCATGTTCCCATATTTGGTTGCAAGTGGGTCGATAATAATAATGGCGTTTGGATTGATGAGGCAGGGTTTTTGCTTGTCGATTTTAATAGGGTGGGATACAATGATGAGCCTTTTATTTTAGCATCACAAGCTCAACAAGTGTTTTATGTCATTGATCCTGCCGATGATAAATAGTCCATTGTCCTATCGACCAATAAAATAAGTGATAATAACAATAACGATGAAGATGTTGGTAATGATCCTTTCTTTGCGACATCACAACCACGTGAAATTGATTCAATTGATGATGGCTTATATCTTAGAGATGATCATGATGAGGGAATTTGGATTAATCCATCGTTTCATATCGTTAAGGGACAAACAAATATGAATCCCACCAGGAAAAGAAGAAGGGCATCTTAAGGTCTTTAAGTGTTTTCTATGTTCTCTATTTGCATTTTAAAGTATCTTGTATTTTTATAATGGATGCTATGTATGTTTAATTGTATGATTATGTTTGATTGATTTTTTGCTGATTATGCTTATATCTCTGCTAATTACTATTATGCTTGTATTATGTTTTTGTGCTGGTTATGCTTGTATTCTGCTTGATTGATTTTCTGCTGCTTATGCTTGTATTCTGCTTGATTGATAATTTCCTTGTTCACTGCTACCTTAATTCATGTAACCTTGTATTGTAACTCTGCTACCTTATATTGTTCACTGCTAATTCTGCTACCTTGTAATGTTCACTGGTTTGTTAATTCTTGTATGTGCCTCTATTGTTTTTTATTAATTTTTGTATCTTCTTGTACTGCTTTTATAATTCTAATGTGTAGATAAATGGATTCTGATGATGATTGCGCTCGTCAAAATGAGGAAAATGTCACTACTCATAGTTATGAAAATGAAGTTAAGTGTGGGGTGACTATAATGCATAAGGTCATCAAAGCAAGAAGTAGTGGAATAAAATTTGAGGTATACTATACTTTGTTTAGAATTTATTTTGTATCTTTTCTGAAAGCATGCACTTAATCTATGAGTTTATTAGGTAGGATGGAATCAAAATGGCCAGCCAATTGAGCCCAACAGTTCCATGATGGTAAGTTATATTGGTGTAGTTGTTCGTCAGAATATCCTAATCACAATTGATGATTGGAGAGATAAAGCTTTGAAGGATGCTAAAGATATCATGTGGAATGATATACGTAACTTTTTTACTCCACTTATTTGTTAGTTAGCATTTTTTCCATTGAAATACTTTTACTCAAACTCTTTCTTTATTTTGTTTGCAGTTGGATTTTAACGATGATGATGTGCGCAAAAATTATGTACTTAGAGTTACTGACAAATTACATAGAGGGTTTAGATCTCACTTGACAAAATACTACTTAAGAGATGCTGGTGGAAATTTGAACGACAAAGCACCAAAAATATATAAACACTACATATCACCTGAAGAGTGGAGTGCTTTTGTAGTTAAACGTGCAGACCTCGCTTTTGTGGTAATATTAATTTATTAGCATGTGTTTTATTCATATTCTTAGCATGTTTTTTTACAAGACCGTTATTTTTTTTTATATAGAGTATAAGTACTACAAATCGAAAGACAACATTAAATCCCTTACACCCATACAAAAAGTCGCGTACAGGGTATGAACGTTTAGAGCAAAAAATTGTAAGTAAATATAAATTTATACAACGTGGTAGATTGTAACTATAGTTTCTAACTAATATGATTATATGTCATAACGAATAGCTTGAAGAGACGAAATCTGATTAACCATTAGGTTGTCATATTTTGTGGAAGGAGACTCATTTGAATAAGGATAGACTAGTTGATGATGAAAATGTTCAATAAGTGATAGAACAATGTATAAGTATATTATCACTTTAATTATTTTTTTTATTATTGTCTTTTAAAAATGATAATAAACTTATCTTTTTCATACTAATGTAATGTATGTTCCTTAGTATTTAATGTTCCTTAGTATTCTAACCATGTGAGGGGCAGGGAATTTGGCGTAACTCCAAAAAGCTATTTTTCTGATGATAAGCGCACAAATCCATCTAATGAGCAAGTACTTGAGAATTTAAAATTTCTTAATAGAGTTGGAGAATGTGCTAGAAGTGTGATTGCCAGATAAAAATACATTGGCAATCATTTTGTTGATAACACTATGAAAAACAAGAATCTTGCCTTCAAATTGAGCTTGATTTCTGCAATACCAAATAGTGTCAATAGTACTTGAGAATTTAAAATTTCTTAATAGAGTTGGAGAATGTGCTAGAAGTGTGATTGCCAGATAAAAATACATTGGCAATCATTTTGTTGATAACACTATGAAAAACAAGAATCTTGCCTTCAAATTGAGCTGGATTTCTGCAATACCAAATAGTGTCAATAGTAAAAGTTATGCTGGCCAAAATAACATCTCTACATTGATGGACCAACCTTTGTCACTAATGACAAGAATATTTTGAACTCAACTAATCAACTTCAGAGTGAAAAATAGTGCTTAACCAAAACCAAAACCTAGTGGCAAAAGAGCAGGATAAAAAGAGATGAGTGTTAGTCTCCATTTCACATTTACATAGTTCAAATCATGAAACAATTTGACAACCTCGAGAGATTAAATTATCATCAGTAGGTATCTTGTTATGCAGCATTCTCCAAAACCTAAGAGACTTGGAAGGATGAATGCTATTATACTAAATAGGTTTGGACCAAATGATTTATTTCCCTAAAGGCTATAGATTAGACAATCTTCTTTAAAGCTTAAAACTCCAGAGTTGTTTTCTCCAGACCAGATGATCCTTATATTCAAAATTAGGAATAGTAGTCTTGGCCAACAAAGCAGCCAACTGAAAGTAAGTATGTAATAGAACATAAGGTATTTTCCAATGACCATGAAATGATTAATCGTTGCATGAAGATGAGATTGCTTATAGTCGTCAATATTAAGAATATAAACCAAACAATCGTCCAACCAAGTATCAACCCATAAGTTAATATTGTCACATTTGCCAAGTTTCCATTTGTTGTTCTCGTATATGCTAATTAGCTTAGCTTTTAGTGCAATTAAGATGGAGGAATCAATGTGATATCTAAGATGCTCATGCATTCGATAAACTCACCCTCTAAGAAGAATAGCATAATGTTGACTAGAAGTAACTAGATCCCAGACAAGTTTAATAATAGCAACATTATTAATGTCTCTCAAAAATCTAATTCCAAGACCACCTTCATTAAGGGGATGAAAAATTTTATGTCAGACAATAGTAACCAATTTTCTATTCTCAATATTATCAGACCAAATGAAATTCCTAATTCATTTGTCTATATCCTTGAGAAGAAAAGTTGGCCAAAAATATGTAGAAACTATAACTAACTTACTATGAATGATATTTTTCACCAATTGAATTTTACGTGCCGTAGAGTGGAGAGATGCATTCCAAAATGCAATTTCACCAATTGATTGTAAATAAGCAACTTTAGACATTACCTTTAAGTATAATTGAAGAAAAAACTTTTTGAGCCATTTTAGTGTAAATAATTGTAGAAAAAACATATTAATTATTGTTTCCCTTTTTAATGCAAATAATTGAAGAAAGCTGTAGGAATGAATGTAAGCCTTTAATGTTTTATAAAAAGTTACGATATTAAAATTGCATGTGTTCTTATTTATGTGACCTAAACTCGTGGAAAAGATGTCCGTCTACATTGTTCACGTAGATATTCGATCTTTTTGAACTTATTCTTTGAGAAACAAAATGATTAAGTATTATTGAGTTGTTAATATCATAGATTTTATTGCTTAGTATTAGAAACATTAAAATTAAACTTAGAGATTTATTTTATTTTTTCCTTCTCTAATTTATGTTGGTAATTCATAAAAATGACTTTAATTAAATAATTTTGATAAGCTGTTCACATGAATAAATTTAATTATAGAGATGAAAGATTTATATAAGATTGCATAAATTATAAATTATGAGAATAAATTTTAACATTCAATAAGTTTATTTTTCATTGAATGTTAAAATTCATTCACACCAACAATATATTTGAATTAATATGAAATAAAAACATAATTATTTACATAATGTTGGAACAAATGTGTGAATTTAAAAATGGTTAAAGTCCCACATTGGTAAACTTTCATTTTGAATAGTTTTAATCACTATATAAATATTCTCAAAATTTTTTTGGAGTCTCACATTGGTTAGAAAACATATGTGGATTTGCTTCCATCATTATATAAAGAGTGTTAATTTATTGTGAAAAGTACACCAAAGTTGCATGCATTTTCCAACTTTTTCTTTTCTCCCTCGTATATTCTGCTCGATTGTTACCGAGCCACTTCTCCCCTTTCTTTCTGTCCCTTTGATATTTTAGAGCGGTATAGTACCATAGTCCCTTCGATATTTTAGAACGGTATTGTACCGTAGTCCCTTCGATATTTTAAAGCGGTTGTTATACTGTAGTCCCTTCGATTTTTAAAGCGGTTGTTATATCGTAGTCCCTTCGATATTTTAGAGCGGTTGTTATGCCGTAGTTCCGTCGAGTTTTGAGTGGTCCTAATACCACTATCCTTTTAGATCAGTTTTATACCGTTGTCCCGTCGATTTTTGAGTGGTCACAATATCACTATCTTTTTAAAGTGTTTTTATGCCACATATTGCGAGGCTTTAATCGCCTTATTTCTAGAGTGTAGTAATTTTGAGTTATGAGTAGTTATAGTACCATATTGTTAGGCAAGGCTTTAATTGCCTTATTAAGAGTGACTTTAACCATCATATTGAGAGTGGCTTTAATAGTCATATTGAAGGTGCAATTCTAGAACGGTTTTCTATGGTGTAGTGGAACTCCGATACAGTGAATCTGGGCTGTTTTATCCTGGGGACGTCGTGGTTGATAGTCTGCCTTGCACAATTTGGGCAGTGTCGCGAAACGTCTTAAAGAGAGCGACCTAGTACGCGACTCAACCCAGTAATATCTTCGATGGCACAAATTGTGATTTTTAAACAGTTTTTTCAAACTCAAATCTCAAAAATTTAAAACTTTTTTTCTGCCATGTCAACCGAAGATATGATTGGATCTGTTTCTTTGACGCAAACAGAAAAGGATAATGAAGTTGGAGAATTAACCCATGGGAGGGTAATGATTACCTATATAAGAATTATATTCTTAATAGACTTGCTGGTGATCTGTATGAATACTACAGTTCCAGCAATAGTGCTAGACAGGTGTGAGATGCTATAAAGAAAGGAAAGTTGGAGCTAAAAAGTGTGTTGTAGCCGCTACCTCAAGTATCAGATTACCGATGACAAATACGTGGAGAAATTCAGAAGATAGCTTAGGAGATCATCTTAAGGTATGACTTTAGATGAATTTCAAATTGATTGTTATTATCGACAAAATGCCTCTGTTTGGAAGGATTTCAAAATTCTTAAAACAAAAGAATGTTCTCTAAAGAGTATGATAACCTGTCTTTAGAAAAAAAATGTTGTTTATTATTTTTCTGAATTAGGCAGAGTTTACTTATATCCGAAGCATGTTTAAATTTAAATGTTGAAATTAAGAATGTCTCTTTCTGTTTACATGTTGTGTGATTTTAATATTTGACATGCTAGACTTTATCATGTGAACACATGTTATTTCAAACTTAAGTAACTTAGGTTTAATACCAATGTTATCTTTAAATAATTTTGAAAAAAAAATGTGATTTTTGTAGTCAAGCTAAAATAACAAAGAGTTCACATAAATCTATAGTTAGATAATCTGAGTCTTTAGATTTATTACACTCTGATAAATGCGAACTTGATGAGACGTTAATAAGAAATGAAAATTGTTATTTTATCACTTTTATTGACTATACTTTTGTATATCTAATGAAAAATAAAGTGAAGCGCTTGACATGTTTAGAATCTTTGTAATTGAAATTGAAAATCAATTTAGTAGAAAGATTAAGAGATTTTGTAGTATAGAGGAATAGAGTATGATTCTAGCTTATTTAATGAGTTTTATAAAACTCAAGGAATCATACATGAAACCACAACACCTTATTCACCTGAAATGAATGGTAAAGCTGAAAGAAAGAATAGGACTCTGACTGAACTTGTTGTTGCTATTATGCTTAACTCTGGTGCTGCATCTCATTAGCGGGGGGAAATTATTTTGACTGTTTGCTATGTTTTGAATAGAGTTCCAAAGTCTAAAAACAAAACATCTCCTTATGAGATAATAAAGAAAAGACAACCAAACTTGTCTGATCTTCGAACATGGGGTTGTCTGGCGTATGTCAGAATCCCCGATCCCAAGCGAATTAAACTCACCAGTAGAGCCTATGAATGTGTATTCATTGGATATGCAGTAAACAGTAAAGCATATAGGTTTTATGACCTAAATGTGAAAGTGATCATAGAGTCAAATGATGTTGACTTCTATGAAAATAAATTCCCTTTCAAATCGAGAAATAGTGGGGGCAGCGAACCAAGTCATACTCCCGTGACAGGAAGTGCTGAAAGCAACAAACAAGGTGATTTGGAAACTCGAAGGAGTAAAAGATTCAGAGTTGCTAAAGATTATGGACCAGAATATATGGCCTATAATTTAGAGGAGGATCCTGCAAATCTCAAAGAAGCCTTGTCATCTTTGGATGCAGATCTTTGGCAAGGAGCTATAAACGATGAAATGGATTCCCTAGAATCTAACAAGACCTGACATATAGTAGACTTGCCTCCTGGTTGCAAACCAATAGGTTGTAAATGGATTTTGGAAAAGAAACTAAAACCCGATGGAACTATTGATAAATACAAGGCACGCCTTGTAGCCAAAGGTTTTAGGCAAAGAGAAAATATAGATTTCTTCGACACTTTTTCTTTAGTCACTAGAATAACATCCATTAGGGTACTCATTTCTCTAGCAGCAATTCATAACTTGGTGATACACTAAATGGATGTTAAAACAACCTTTTTAAATAGTGATCTGGAAGAAGAAATCTATATGGAACAACCTAAAGGTTTTGTAATTCATGGACAAGAAAACAAGGTCTGTAAGTTAGATAAATCTCTGTATGGTCTTAAACAAGCTCCTAAGCAATGACATGAAAAATTTGATAACTTAATTATATCGAATGAGGTTAAAGTGAATGAAAGTGACAAATGTATTTATCACAAATATGAAAATGGCATTTGCACTATCATATGTCTATGTAGACGACTTACTCATATTTGGTTCAAACATTCATGCTGTAAATACTCTGAAATCATTGTTGAGTAACAACTTTGATATGAAAGACCTCGGAGAAACGAATGTAATCTTAGGAATCAAGATTACTAGGTCAGAAAAGGGAATTTCTTTAGTTCAGTCTCATTATATTGAAAAGATCCTAAAGAAATATAAATACTCTGACTGTAAACCTGCTTGCACACCATATGATCCAAGTATGAAACTTTTTAAGAACACTGGTGAAGGTGTTAGAAAAACTGAATATGCGAGCATCATTGGCAGCTTTAGGTATGCCACTAATTGTACTAGACCCGACATTGCCTACGTCATGGGACTATTGTTCAGGTTTACCAGTAGACCTAGTATGGAGCATTGGCACGCTATCGAAAGAGTCATGAGATACCTAAAAAGGACCTTGAATCTAGGATTACATTATCAAAGATTACCTAACGTACTTGAAGGATACAGTGATGCTGATTGGAACACCTTATCATATGACTCCAAAGAAACCAATGGCTATATTTTTAATATAACTGGTGGTGCTGTATCTTGGAAATCGAAGAAACAAACGATAGTGGCTCAGTCCACTATGGAGTCTGAAATGATAGCACTAGCTACTGCTAGTGAAGAAGCGAGCTGGTTGAGATGCTTGCTAGCTGAGATCCTTTTATGGGAAAAACCTATGCCAACTGTGTTGATCCAGTGCGATAGTACCGCGACTATTGCAAAAAATTGAGAACCGTTATTACAACGGTAAGAGACGACAAATACGTCGTAAGCACAGTACAATTAGAGAATTACTTACTAAAGGAGCTGTAATAGTGGATCATGTACGCGCTGATGATAATTTAGCAGATCCTTTGACGAAAGGATTGGCTAGAGAGAAAGTCATAAATACATCCAAAAGGATGGGACTATTGCCTATAGATAGATGAGTCACTCATGATGGGAACTCGACCTAAAAGACTGGAGATCCCAAGAATTAGGTTCAATGGGTAATAACAAGTCATAGTGATATGAGATGAACATGTTATTATATTTAACAGAAGCATGATTCCTGAAGCGATGGAAGGTTGAGATAATAGAAACTCTTAATGAGATATATACTCTATGTGGAGGGAGTACCTAGCTACAGGAGTACTCTTGATACACTCACCTATGTGAATGTGGAAATGAGGCCGTTTCCTATGGAATTTCGAGGCAAAAATTCCTAGAGCGTTCACTATACTGGGATAGACGTGCAGGGCCATAAATGCCCGGGCTTTTTAGAATACACCCAATGAAAAGATTGTGTGTGCGTTTGATGTCCGAGATAGAGTTCAAGACTACGAGTCACTCTTGTTAAATCAGAATCTTTCTTGCTATGCAAAGGTTCAAGTCATAGACACCTTTTTTTATGCACGATCTTATGGAAGCATTTGGCACTATTTCAGAACATTCATTTTTTTTAATTCAAGTGGGGGATTGTTGGAACAAATGTGTGAATTTAAAAATGGTTAAAGTCCCACATTGGTAAACTCTCATTTTGAATAGTTTTAATCACTATATAAATATTCTCAAAATTTTGTTGTAGTCCCACATTGGTTAGAAAACATATGTGGGTTTGCTTCCATCATTATATAAAGAGTGTCAATTTATTGTGAAAAGTACACCGAAGTTGGATGCATTTTCCAACTTTTTCTTTTCTCCCTCGTATATTCTGCTCAATTGTTACCAAGCCACTTCTCCGCTTTCTTTCTGTCCCTTCGGTATTGTACCGTAGTCCCTTCGATATTTTAGAATGGTATTGTACCGTAGTCCCTTCGATATTTTAAAGCGTTGTTATACCGTAGTCCCTTCGATTTTTAAAGCGGTTGTTATACCGTAGTTCCTTTAATATTTTAGAGCGGTTGTTATGCCGTAATTCCGTCGAGTTTTGAGTGGTCCTAATACCACTATCCTTTTAGATCAGTTTTATACCGTTGTCCCGTCGATTTTTGAGTGGTCACAATATCATTATCTTTTTAAAGTGTTTTTATGCCGTATATTGCGAGGCTTTAATCGCCTTATTTTTATAGTGTAGTAATTTTGAGTTATGAGTGGTTATAGTACCATATTGTTCGGCGATGTTTTAATCGCCTTATTAAGAGTGACTTTAACCGTCATATTGAGAATGGCTTTAATAGCCATATTGAGGGTGTAATTCTAGAACAGTTTTCTACAGTGCAGTGGAACTCCGATACAGTGAATCTGAGCTGTTTTATCTTGGCGATGTCATGGTTGATAGTCTGCCTTGCACAATTTGGGCAGTGCCGCGAAACGTCTTAAAGAGAGCAACCTAGTCCGCGACTCAACCCAATATATCTTCGATGGCACAATTTGTGATTTTTAAACATTTTTTTTTAAACTCAAATCTCAACACATAACAAGCAGATAAAATTTTGTGAAATAAAAGTAGATAAAATTTTATAAAAAAAAATATTTATTACAAACAAAGGACCGAGCTGTCACAACTTATTTTAAATATTAGTTTTTAAAAATAATTACTTTTACGAGTTTTCATTTGGTTGATACTTCTTTTAAAAAAATTAGAATATATAAATAAATTAAATATGCTGAAAATAAAAATTTATTTTGAACAGTTTATGATAAAAAATATTTTCGATAGATGGTATTTTTTATTAAAAAAATGATGGTTATTACAATATATGAATACAAAATAGCTCATGTTTTATTTTTAATAATCTATAAAAATTAATTTTTAAATTATTAAATATTTAAATTATATTTTACAGTCAACAAAAAATGATCCATAAATATAATCATCACATTAAATCCGCAAATTTACAAAAAGTTATACTAATATTTAAATTATAAACAATAAAGATTTGTATAACATACACTTTTATTTATGTAACAATAACAAGGTAAATTCTTAAATATCAAAAAAATTGGGTACATTATTTATTAGAAATGAACTTAAAATTTACATTTATTTTTAAAGTATTTAAATATAAAAGGATGATATAATATGAAATGATTAGATGTGGTTAAATATTAAATGCAACAAAATTCTGAGATATCAGTGTCGACTTAAAAACAATTGTGATCAAGTACAAAATACTGATGTCATTGTCTTAATTTAATCAAGATACTCGAAATATGCTTAACCACTTTATAGAAACTTAATTTTTTATTTTAAAAACATAATAATGTACAAAAAAGGTGGCGTGTGCATCCTAGACATAATTAAAATTTTATTTTGAATGATTTTATTTTATCAATTCGTTTTTTATTGTTCAATTGTCATTTTTGTTTTTTCAATTTTAATCTTAATTACTTCTTTTCTAATGGTAAATAATCATGAGTACAATAAAAATTGCTAAGGATAATTTTTTAAAGTAATATTGTTTCTTTTATTTATACATATTTTAATTTGTGTAAAATTAATGGATCACTAATCTCTTTGAAATAAAATATAAACATAAATAGTATTTAAAAAATTAATGTATTTGATTTAAATTTAGATTAAATACATTATCGATATAAAATTTTGACTAGTTACACCATCTTTTAAAATATTGATTTTTTGTTTACATTTTGTATAATAAAAAGACAAATACAAAACATAATTGAAGAGATTAGTGTTTATAATTAATTACAAAAGTAACTTTATTTACCAAAATATAATTTAATAAAGAATATACTTCATTTATTATTATAAAAAAAATGTTAACAAGTTTTCTTACCCACTTAAATTTAATGGTTAAAATAAGTTTTTAGTATCTATAAAATTTAATTATTTTTTAGTCTCTAAAAAATATTAGATATTTTATTACCTACAAAATTATTTTACAAGTTGTTTTAGTCCTTACCGAAATGAAACATACTTCCATTTTTCAATTGTTGAATGATTTTTTATAAGAATGTTTATAAAATTATTAAAAATTCATCCACACAAATATAATTTTTTTTAATATAAAATAATTAAATATGAATTTTTTAAATGTCATATGATCAAAATAAAAATTCTTAAAATATGAACTTTTAAATCAACTTTAAATTTATTTTTTGTGAAAGAACTTTTCAATCATTGGAAAACACTTGTTGATGCAAATATTATAGTTGCTTGCATAATGATTTTGTAAAGACTAAAATATGTGATTTTATTTTATAGGGATTAAAAACAATATTTTAAAATTTTATATGAACGAAAAACTTATTTAACCATAAATTTAAAATATAGATGATTTAGAAAATGTAAATATGTTTTATTGTATTAAGAAAATAGGTGCAGTTAAACACTGTTTTTTGAGATGTGTAATTAGTTACTTTTAGTGCAAAACTTAATTTCCTTCCATCTGTTATCTAATAATAATGATTAAGCAATGTAAGTGTACAAACTAACCAAGATGAACCTAGAACCAATTCATTCTTATTCTTTTTTTAAAACTCATACTTCATGGGGTTTGAATTTTCCGCTAAGAACCTGGTTGATATTGTGTAGTCACTTTAATTAAAAATAACTGTTTGTATAAAAAAAAAACAATTAAAAAAAATATAATAAGGCTTTGGATGGAAATGCCCATTTGTTCCCGGTCGTTTTTTTTTTTTTTTTATATAACAAAATTAATCTTGTTCCAAGTCCAACACCTTTCGTCTACTTTCTGTATCCCAACCACTTTATAAATCTCTGGCTCAATTCCTTCACATATATGGCACAACTTGGTGCTACACTTTACTTAAATAACTACCTCCCACTTTTCTTACATCTCCGTGCTACATGCCATCAGGTATGAATATGAACATGGAAATTGACATGGAAATGGTCATGGATGGAGTCCCCAATTTCCTGGAACTCTCCAATTACAGTTACAGTACAACAACCACGCATACATCTGATGACGAAGCCACATGGAACAACAACTTGTCCCCACTCCTCGACTTAGATTTCTTCACCGCCGATCAAAATCACTTCCATGACTTCATTGATTCCCTCACCAACGATGGAATCACAGCCGTTGATCCAAATTTAGTTAATACTATCGCAGACCAAGAAGAAGAAGAAGAAGAATCCATCGGCGATGCGTCCAACTCCAATTCCTCAACCGAGGAAGATCACGACAGAAAGGGCCTCCGTCTAGTGCACCTGCTTATGGCGGCGGCGGAGGCCCTGACAGGCACCAACAAGAGCCATGATTTGGCTCGAGTAATATTGATTCGGCTCAAAGAATTAGTGTCCCCCACTCACGGTACCAACATGGAGAGACTCGCGGCGTATTTTACCGAAGCCCTCCAAACTCTACTAAACAGCACCCACTGTGCCCACTCCACCAACCACCATAAGCTTTGTGTCCTCACAGGACCCCACCAAAACGACATACTCTATGCGTTTCAGCTTCTTCAAGACATGTCTCCCTATGTAAAGTTCGCACACTTCACAGCCAATCAAGCTATCCTCGAAGCTGTGGTCCATGAACGAAGAATTCACATCGTGGACTATGACGTCATGGAAGGGGCCCAATGGGCTTCACTTATTCAATCACTTTCATCACGAAAGGACAGCCTTCCAGGCCCACATCTTCGCATCACTGCATTGTCTAGAAACAGCGGACGTGGCAGTGGGCAGAGATCCATTGCCACTGTTCAAGAAACTGGACGACGGTTAACGGCGTTTGCTACTTCTGTTGGTCAACCGTTTACTTTTCATCAATGTAAGTTGGATTCGGAAGAAACATTTCGAACGTCTTCGCTGAAGCTTTTTCGCGGTGAGGCGTTGGTGTTTAATTGTGTGATGCATCTGCCTCATCTCAGTTACCGTTCATCAGATTCGATTGCTTCGTTTTTTAATGGTGCTAAGGAGTTAAGACCAAAGCTTGTGACATTAGTTGAGGAGGAGGTGGGGCCCATTGATGATGCTGGCTTTGTGGGTCTGTTCATGGATTCGCTTCACCGTTATTCGGCGTTCTATGATTCACTTGAGGATGGGTTTCCTATGAATAATTGGGCCAGGAGTTTGGTGGAGCGAGTGTTTTTGGGCCCACTGATAACGGGCTCAGTGGCCCGATTGTACATCACCGGTGAAATGGAGGAACAAGAGAGGAGATCTTGGGGGGAGTGGTTGAGTGCGTCGGGGTTCAAGGGTGTTGCTTTAAGCTACGGTAGCTTTTGCCAAGCGAAGTTGTTACTTGGTCTTTTTAATGATGGGTATAGGGTGGAGGAGGTGGATAACAATAAGTTGGTGTTGGGTTGGAAATCAAGGCATTTGCTTTCAACTTCTATTTGGAGTTTTATGTTAGAGTCAGAGATTGATTTTTAGTTTTCTTTTTTCTTTTCGTTGACTTTTGAAAACTAAAATTAAAATAACAAGCTTCATATGTGGGACTATCTTACAAGTACAATCACATTTTTACAAATCGTGACCTTGTTGGGACTATCCTTCAACTTATTTGTTCTGCTTGTTTGTTTGTTTGTGTTTGTTATTTCCCAAGATTTTGTTGTGTTTACTTTCTTCTCAATTCAATTAGGTGTTTTCTTCGTTAATTAAATGGAAGTTAGAAGAATAGCTAAACCATGGTTGGTTGACTACTATTAATCTATGGTAGGTTTCAACTTCCTTTCAATAGAGAGTAGAGAGATGATTACAGTTCCACTTGGGTTTTCTAACTTAAAAATGAATTAATTTTCATTCAAATTCTAATGGGCTCGGTGCCTACAATTTAAAGAAAAAGATTAATTAATCCTTAAAATAACATCTCTGTCATCCAAGTATGAACAAGGAACTTTAGGGAAATACAAACAAACATAAGATAAATAATAAGAGTTACTCAATACTAGTTTTTCTTAACAAGAAAGTCTGTGTTGGGAATAAGGTATGGAGGCATAAGAGTCTCGTGAGGAAATACTTAGGTGGTGTACGTTGGGGATGCATGATAAATGGTGTTGATGAGCATAGGATTGGAAGAGAGTCTTGGGATAACGTGGTTGAGCTGGAAGGCGTGTAGTGGAACTCCTTGAAATTTGTGTATACTTTGAATGGCTTTAATGGGTGCACAAAGGATAAAACTCTATCATATCGGGTAACCTCATTTTCTATTGGAACCGCGTTAGTTTAAAGAACAATGGTCAATAATTATTTTGATGATCTTAAAGAATATCATAAGAAAAATTTAATCTCTAACGTGTGTTCAAGTGTGTATATAATAAATGATAAATTTTTATTTGATTTTTTGATCACTCTGTCTGATGGAAGCTACATAGATAAGATCACTTTGTCTAATGAAATGGACACACATGAGTTACGATCCTGATGAAATCAAAACGTGAAAATAAAGATTGCTATGTGCAAGTGAAGATTCCTTCATTTTTCCAAACTGAGTTGACGATAAAGATGTGTCTATTAACCAAATCCTAAGCTTTCAATGTAGCACATCTTCTAATTATGTTCCTTTGGTGAATGTCATTATAGATCGTCTGGTCATGCAACTTCATCTCATTGATGAAGTATATTTTTATCATAAAACGCGTTTAATGCTACACTTATAATTTGAGGGGTTGTTGCTATATAAGATTACACACGTCTCAATGTTTTCATATTGTCTCAAGGTCATACATGGTTCGGACTTCTACAATGAAACTAAACGACAACCAAACAATCCTAAGGCCTTTGACCTTAGTAAAACAACGATTAGAAAACAACTCAACAAATATATTTTTGCTTGGATATATATATATATATATATATATATATAACATAGATAAAATCTCAATTAATTGTTTTGATGAAAGCAAACAAAGATTAATTAAAGACTCTAATTATGATTCTAAATTATGTGTTATTTAACATGTGTTTTTTGCACCTTCAAAAGGTACTAAGCAAAAACAAGCAAAATTAGTTTAAAAAATAAGCTAAAAATGAACTGCCAGAAACCAAGAACGTTCTGAACATTTTTCTGAAAAAACCAAGAACGTTCTCCACGTTTTTCACTTCATCAAGACTGTTCAAGCCAACTTTTAATACAAGAGAAGATCATGCTTATTTCAAATGGATTACCAGTACATATATAAGGGATACACAACTTTCATAATAGCAAAGGAAGTGCTCCAAAAGATCTAAGAAGAAAAGATTTGAATCAAGACAAAATGATAGAATCACTAATGGTCAATCATTCTCCAAGTTCCAGAACATTCACCAGATACAGCTCCAGAACATTCTCCAGGTTGTGAAGCCCATACTCATAACATTCTTGAAACTTCAGCATGACCTTATGACACATGTTCTCGTGATTAAGTAATCCTCAAGCACTGTACAGATCTGGAAAAAAAAGAATACACAAAGACCAGAAAGTCTTAAAGTAAAAAAAAAGGAAAAGTTCAGTCAATAATCTAACTTTGAAAGACTGATTATTTTAATCCAATCATTGACCAAGGAAACCCTTCCAACAGTCACATTAAGCTGACTTGGACCTCCTCAAGTGTCTATAAAAGGAATCTCACAACTTAATGGAAATCACGACTTTCAAGTGCAAAGAAAAATCATCAATCATTCGCATTGATACTTGAAAGTCTCACAAGAAATCAGTAGCATTCAGTTTCGAATTCATTATTATTAGATTACTGGAATCTCTTGTAAAGAATCTAACCTCAAACAACAATTGAGATTAAACAGATTATGTCAAACACTTTAAATCATTATCGTGTAAACTCAAGACTATAAGGTGTGTTTATAACTTGAATGATTTGTTTAGAAAATCCTTTTAAGGTTAAAAGGTGAGTTGTAAAAATCCTATCAAGGGTTGCAAGGTGACCTGATTGAATCTCTTTTTGGGTGGAAAGGATTGAAGTGTGTAACGATTAAGGCTGATCAGAGCTAGGTGTTGTAAAATAAAGAAGGTTCTTTGTTTTTAACACTTAGTGGAAAATCTCACGGTTGTGACGACTGGACGTAGCCCGTGATGAGTTAACCAGGATAAATCATTATGTGATATCTCTTCCATATCTCTATTTACTTTCAGTCCTTCATTTACTAAAGTTAAAAATCAATTTATGTTTTCAAACCCAAACGAACCTTACTAAAGTTAAAAATCTTCAAACAGACCACCTTACTTTGATAGAACAAATTACTATTTCTGGAAAAACAGGATGCAATTATTTCTGAAATCACAAAATACAGGAATGTGGCGTATCATAACTGACGGTGATTACATCCCAAGAGTAAATCAAGATGATCCAACATCAGCTGAAGACAAAACAAAGGTACTCCTAAACTCTAAAGCTCAATTATTTCTATCTTGTGCTTTAAGTAGGGAAGAAAGCGAAAGAAAAGATGATTGCAATACTGCTAAAGAAATATGAGATACATTACAAACTCATCATGAGGGAACAAGTCATGTAAAAGAAACCAGAATTGACATAGGCATAAGAAAATTTTAACTCTTTGAGATGAATGAAGGTGAGACCATTGATGAGATGTACACAAGATTTACAACTATTGTAAATGAAATGCGCTCCTTAGGGAAAACATACTTGGTACAAGATAGAGTCAGAAAAATCATGAGATGCCTTCCAACAATATGGAGACCAATGGTGACCGCTTTAAGCCAAGCCAAAAATCTTGACGTATTGGCACTAGAAGAACTGATTGGAACGTTAAGAGCACATGAAGTGTTACTGCAAGAAGACAAACCAATCAAACAGACCAAAGCAATAGCCTTAAAAGCATCGTAGCAAAGTCCACCATCACAAATAGATGAGGACTTAGAAGAAACTGAAGATGCTGATGAAGAAATATATCTTCTCACTAGAAAGATCCAAAGAATGATGAGAAGAAGATGTTGGAACCAAGTTGGTTCTAAGTACTTAGGATTTTGATGTTTACAAAAGCACTTTATGTAATCTTATTTTGTACTTAGAATTATTATATAAAATGTCATCAGAAGATAACGTCACCAGAGGCAGAAGATACATCCAAAGGAAGCAACCAGAGGATAGAAATGTCACCAGAAGGTTAGGCCAGATAATGCATCCAGAAGGTACCAGAGGATGCATCTTGAAGGCACTAGAGGATTATGAAGATTAAAGTATCGAAAATACTTGAGAGTCAACTATAAATAGAGACTTAATGCTAAAGAATAAAGTATCGAAAATACTTGAGAGTCATACACTTCCAAAAGCAAAATACTTGAGTTTTTAGTGAGGTCAATTGTGAGTATCCGCTTTCCAGAAGCAAGTACTCTAAGTTTTTCTTACCCTTGTGTTAGGTCTAAGTTGTTGAAGTAGAGTCTACAATATGAAGGAGTCAGAAGGAGTAGCAAATTACTTAGCAATTAAATTCAAGGTTCTTTTCCTCGAAAGCCTAGGGTTGTTAGACTTTTTGAGAAGACTGACTCGAAGGGTCAGTGGTACTTTGTAATTCAAGGTTTTTCAATTAGTGAAATCCTTCAAAGTGAAGGGACTGGACGTAGCCTAGTTAACGGTGAACCAGTATAAAAGTATGAGTTTTTATTTACATTATATCCGCTGCTAACTTTGTTTTAATTCATACATAACAAGTTTTGTTTTAAAACTAAAAAGTATTCCAGTTAGGCAAACACAATACAACCCCCCTTCTCGTGTTTGCACCTTCAATTGGTAGAGCTCGGTCTCAAGGCGGAGCACTTAACTAGTGTTTGAGGAAAGGTCCAATGGGTCAACAACATGGCAGAATCCAAAGATGATTTTGGAGGCAACATCAACAAACCACAACTATTTGATGGAGACAAGTTTGAGTATTGGAAGGAAAGAATGAGAAGTTTCTTCATATCTCAAGATCCTGAATTATGGAAGCTGGTAGTCAAAGGATACACTGCACCTACTATTCCAGGAGATCCAACTCAAGAACTGGATATGGCAGATATGAGTCCAGACCAGAGCAGAATATACAAACTACACCACAAGTCCAGAGCCATCATGATCAATGCCATCACATTCAAGGAATTTGACAGATGCACAAATAAAGAAACAGCAAAGAGCATATTTGACAGTCTAGTTCTGACCTATAAAGGAAGCCAGCAACTTCAAGAAGCAATGGCTAACATACTGGTAAAACAATATGAGATGTTCAAGATGGAAGATGATGAAGACATTGATGGAATGTTATGGAGATTCCATACTCTGATATATGGACTGAAGGTCTTGAAGAAAAGCTACACAACAGCAGATCATGTCAAGAAGATTCTAAGAAGCTTACCAATCAAGTGGAGACCAATGGTTACTGCAGTTCAGCAAGCCAAAGAACTGAATAACTTAAGACTTGAAGATCTGATCAGCTCACTCAAGTCTCATGAAATAGAACTGGAAGCAGATGAACCAAAGAAGAAGAAGAATCTGGCCCTAAAGTCAAAACAGAAGAAAGCTGCAAAGGCAGCACCAGAATCAGAGGATAGTAACAGTGATTATGATGATATGACTTAACCAAACAGATGGTTAAGATCTGGGAAAACTTGAAGAGGAGAGGCTCTAAGAAGAAACATAACAACAAAGGAAAGGAAGAATCTGACAAGAAGAGCATCATCTATTACGGATGTAATGAACTTGGACATATCAAGTCAGAATTTCCAAATTTGGAAAAAGGCCAATAGCACAAGAAGAGTTCCAGATTCAAAAAGAAGGGTCTGATGGCAGCCTGGGATCCGTCAGAATCAGAAGAAGAATTGTTTGATGAAAAAGATGAAGGTGCAAACACGAGAATGGGGGGTTGAATTGTGTTTGACTAACTTGAATACTTTTTCTGTTTTTTCAATTTTATAACAAAACCTGATGTATGAAACAAACAAAGTTAGCAGCCGATATAAAGTAAAAATAAAACACAAAATTTTATACTGGTTCACCGTTAACGAGGCTACGTCCAGTCCCTTCACTTTGAAGGATTTCACAAATTCAAAACATTGAATTACAACAATACCACTGACCCTCCAAGCCAGTCTTCTCAAACAGTCTAACAATCCTAGACTTTTGAGGAATACAACACCTTGACTTCTCAAGTCAAGTCTTCTCCTACCAATCTGACAACCCCATATTGTAGAAGGAATTACAACGCCTTGAATCTAATTGCTAAGTAATCTGCTACCCCTTCTGACTCCCTCAGATTGTAGACTCTACTTCAACAACTTAGATCTAACACAATGGAAAGCAAAACACGAGTGCTTGCTTCTGGAAAGCTGAAACTCACAATTAACCTCACTGAAAACTCGAGTGTTTGCTTCTGGAAGTGTATGACTCTTTTGTGATTTTCGATGCCAAGTCTTCAGTCTTGAGCCTCCTTTTATAGATGTGAATTCGGGTCTCTTCCAAGCTTAAATTCGAGTTGTATCTTGCTGGATTCTCTTGACAGTCTGGTTCTGACCTATGAAGGAAACCAGCAGGTTCAAGAAGCAAGAGCTAACATACTGGTCAAACAGTATGAGATGTTCAAGATGGAAGATGATGAAGACATTGATAGAATGTTTTGTAGATTACAGACTCAGATATCTGGACTGAAGGTCTTGAAGAAAAGCTACACAACAGCAGATCATGTCAAGAAGATTCTAAGAAGCTTACCAACCAAGTGGAGACCAATGGTTATTGCAGTTCAGCAAGCCAGAGATTTGAATAATTTAAGACTTGAAGATCTGATCAGCTCACTCAAGTCTCATAAAATAGAACAAGAAGCAGATGAACCAAAGAAGAAGAAGAATCTAGCCTTGAAGTCAAAACAGAAGAAGAAGAAAGGCAACACGAGAATCAGATGATAGTGACAGTGACTGTGATGATATGGATTACTTAATCAAACAGATGGTTAAGATCTGGGAAAACAGGAAGAAGAAGAAACATAACATCAAAGGAAAGGAAGAATCTGACAAGAAGAGCATCATCTGGACATATCAAGTCAGAATGTCCAAATCTGGAAAAGGCCAACAACACAAGAAGATTTCCAGATTCAAAAAGAAGGGTCTGATGGTAGCCTGGGTTGCATTAGAATCAGAAGAAGAATCGTCTGATGAAGAAGAGGCAAAAACAACAATGATGGCACACATCAGGTCTGCCTCAGGACTTCATAAAGGCACAATTTCAGGAAGGAAAGCAAGTAGAAGGAAGAGTGATCAAAGCAGTCATTTAGGCAAGTCTGGAAGCACATAAGAGGAGGCAATTCTGGCTCTGATGGCTCACACCAACTAAAGTTCTGGATACAGCTCAGACTTTGGAATAGATTCAGAAAATGAAGACAATAACGTATTTTCTGATCTCACTAAATCTGAATTAATTGATGCTTTAAAAGATTTTTTAAATGCAAACAATAAGATGTTTTTAAAACTGAAAACTCTTAGGAAAGATAAGAAAAATCTGACCAAAGAAGTCCAAGTTTTAAAGAATCAAAATTCTGAGTATGCAACTGAAAACAAGGATTTCAAAACTGATGTTGCAAGACTCAAATCTGAAAACCAAACTCTCAAAAGTAATATTTATTCCACTTCCAAAACTGTTTGTGAATCTGATATGCATGAGCAATTTTTTCAAAACTTTATTTCTAATGGAATGGAAAGAAGTAAATATGCATCTATGATTTATGGAAACAGTAACATTGAAAAGAGAGGTCTTGGTTTTACAGAAACTATTGCTGAAACTAAAACTGTTCATTCTGATGTTTTATGCATTGTTTGTGCTAAGAAAGGTCACTTTGAATTATATTGTCCAATGGTAAAATCTGAACAAGATTAGAGAGCTGTTAAAACTAACAAACCTGGACCCAATCAGTTCTGGGTAACAAAAGATCAAATTGTCTATGTTGCCGATATTATGAGCAACTAGAAGGAGACACCAACAATGGTGCCTGGATAATGGATGTTGGCAATGCACAAGGAGAAGAAGGTTTATGTTCCAACATCTACCAAACAGAAGCAAATTGACTCTGGTAGAAGAAGAACTGGTCAACACAATACCTATCAGAACCAGAACTAGAACCAGAATCATAGGAGGGACAGGAAATATCAAAGAAATCACCCATATCACACGAATCAGAACAGGAACTGGAACTAGAACTGGAACAAGTATCAAAGGTATAGGAACTGGAACCAAAACTAACGTTGGTACAAAAATCAAAACAGGAATTGGAACCAGAATCAAAACTGGAACCAGTATCAGAGGCACAGGAACTGGAACCACAACCAACTCAGAACCAGAATCAGTACCAGAACCTGAACCAGAACCAATATAATTACCAGAATCACCATAAGTTCCAGAATCATCAGAGGAACATGGTGTATCAGCCAAAGCAGAAAGAGAAGAATCAGAATCAGGAGAGTTCTTCAAACACTCCGCTAAAATCCATCAAGACTACAATCCAGGAAGGGAATTCAAATCCCTTCATCCAAACCATCTAATCATAGAACATACAGATTCAGAATCTGAAAATCAGAAACAAGAGGATTTTCATAGTAAAATTGAAACTGTTGACGTAAAGGTTACATCTTACTGTAAATATTATTATTGTTTGATATTTTTGTTTACGGTGATAACAAGAAGCTTGATCTTAAAAATCAAAGCTGAATAAGTATTCTGCAGGTTTTCAAACTGTCAAAGGAATCAAGTGATCCGTATAATATGAACACTTCAGTAGAAACAACATTCCAACGGTTTCAAAAACAAGCAGAGACCATCAGAAGCAGAACTCATGTTCTAGTTGTATTAATTTCACTTTTAAATTATTTAAGTTGTATTATGTTATATGACAAATAGATTCACTTGAAAAGACAAAGCAAGATGAGGAAATGGCATGTGAACCAGAGGCACACGAACTAGAAGCTGGATCAACAGCAGAACCTGAGAAAGATGAAAGCAAGGAAGAAGAACATGTTGACTCTGAAGACAAGTCAGAGGGAAAGAATGGATGGAAGTACAAGTCTTCACATCCAGAAACTCTTATTATTGGCAATGCATTAGAACCATTGAAGACCAGACCATCAAGTAGAGAAACCAGTCTTTTTGGTTTACTCTCAACAATTGAACCAAGCAATGTTGATAAAGCTTTGGTAGAGGATAGTTGGATACTTGCAATGTAAGAAGAGCTAAATGAATTTCAAAGGAATGATGTTTGGGATCTGGTATCCAGACCAAACAAAAACATTATTGGAACCAAATGGGTGTTCAGGAATAAACTCAATGAAAAAGGTGAAGTGGTAAGGAACAAAGCCAGACTTCATGCTGACCGTTGGGAATCCAATTTAACTATTGTCAAAAGAATCTTGAGATACCTTAAAGGAACCACCAACCTTACCTTGTTATACAAGAAAACCCCCACCTACAAACTAAGAGGTTTTTGTGATTCTAACTATGCTGGAGACAAGTTGGAAAGGAAAAGTACAAGTTGCAACTGCACATTCTTAGGTGATAATTTGATCTCTTGGTCAAGCAAAAGATAAAGCACTATTGCCATGTCAACAGCTGAAGCTGAGTATATATCAGCAGCAGGATGCAGCTCACTATTAATCTCGATGAAACATCAACTTGAAGATTACAACATCTTTGAAACTAATATCCCTTTGTTCTGTGATAACACTTCAGCCATAAACCTAACCAAGAACCTTATATTACACTCTAGAGCCAAACACATTGAAATAAAACATCATTTCATTAGGGACCATGTTCAAAAAGGGACTTTAAGCATCTAGATTGTGGACACTGATCATCAATGGGCTGATATCTTCACTAAAGAATTACGTGAAGATAGGTTCGAGTTCATCAAGAAGCATCTCAACATTATCTCCATATCTGACTAGCTCAAGTAGTCATCTTAGGAGTTTTTAATTTTACTTTCTCCATATCTGAATTGTGTAAAGAAAAAAACAAAAATACAAAAATAGTAGGACCTCTTTTTGTCTTATTACAAAAAGTGGGAGAGAGAGAGAAAAAGGAGAAATAAGTAGAGAAGGAGAGATAAAAAGAAAGGAGGAGTGAAAAAGAAAGAGATGAAAAGATAGGAAACAGGGAGAGAGAAAAATAAAGAGAGAAAAAGAAAGAGTGAAAAGAGAAGGAGTTGAAAAGGAGAGGCAATGTGAAGAGAGAAAAGAAAGAGACAATAAAGAAGGAGTTGAAAAGGAGAGGAGAAGAGAATAAAAGAAAGAGTGATTTAAGAAGGAGTTGAAAAGGAAAGGAAAAAGTCATTATTAGACTTAGGGGGAGAGATTGGTTTGAGGGGGAGTATTTCAAGTACTTCGAAATTTTTTTTTTCAAGCTTTTCAAAGTCTTTTTAAATAAGTTATAAGTTAACAAAATAAGTTAAAATTTTGTCATCATAAAAAAGGGGGAGATTGTTGGAACCATGTTGGTTCTAAGTACTTAGGATTTTGATGTTTACAAAAGCATTCCATGTAATCTTATTTTGTACTTTGAATTATTATATAAAATGTCACCAAAAGATGACGTCACCAGAGGCAGAAGATGACGTCACCAGAAGCATCAATCAGAGGATGACGTCACCAGAAGATGACGTCACCAGAAGCAAAATCAGAGGATGACGTCACCAGAAGCATAAATCAGAGGATGATGTCACCAGAAGATGACGTCACCAGAAGCAAAAATCAGAGAATGACTTCACCAGAGGATGATTCATCAGAGGAATCTCTCAGAGGAATATGTTAGAGGAAAATGCTAAAAAAGGATTGGAGAAAAAGACTCGAGAAACAGAATCTAGCTAGAAATATTCTTAAAACATAATATGAGATTCAAAGATGATATCATCAACATAAACTTAAATAATCAAAATACCATTTTTAATGGATTTCCTAAATAGAGTATTATCAATCTGGCCTCTATCAAATTCATTCTTAATTAGAAAATTACTAAGTCTCATACCATGCCCTTGGTGCTTGTTTTAAACCATATAAAGATTTTTTTTAAGTTTAAAGGTTTAAAAACATGGCTTGGAAAATCAGAATTTTCAAATCCAGGGGGCTGTTTGACATAGACTTCCTCGCTTATATAGCCATTTAAGAATGCACTTTTAACATCCATTTGATACAAAATTATATCATGATTAGCAGCAAATGATAAGAGAATTCTAATTACTTCTAACCTGGCCACTGGAGCAAAAGTCTCAGTGTAATCAATACCTTCCTATTGGCTGTATCCTTGAGCTACAAGTTTGGCTTTGTTCCTTACCACTTCACCTTTTTCATTGAGTTTATTCTTGAACACCTACTTGGTTCCAATAATGTTTTTGTTTGGTCTGGATACCAGATCCCAAACATCATTCCTTTGGAATTCATTCAGCTCTTCTTGCATTGCAAGTATCCAACCTTCCTCTTCCAAAGCTTCATCAACATTGCTTGGTTCGCATCAACTTCTGGTTCTGGTAACTCTGTAACAACTTCTAATTCTGATAAATCAGCTTCTGGTTCTGGTAAATTTGTAACAGCTCCTGATTCTGGTAAATATCCAGATTTCTCTTCTGACTTATCTTCGCTGTTTCTGACTTGATCAGATTTATCTTTTGAAGATTTGTCATGTGTTGCTGACTTGTTCGTATCCTATACCTTTCCATGTACTTCTGTTTCTTCTGCTTCTGCTCCCTTTTGTTCTGGTGAACCTGCACTATCTTTATCTTGCTTTGATTTGTCAAGATCAAGCACTTTGTCATATAACATAATATAAATCAAATAATTTAAAAATGAACTCAATGCAGCCAAACCATTAGTTCTGCTTCTGGTGGTTTCTGCTTGTTTTTGAAACCACTAGAATGTTGTCTCTGCTGAAGTGTTCAATTCGTGTGAATCACCTGGTTCCTTTGACAGTTTGAAAACATGCAGAATAATTATCTAGCTTTGATTTTTTTAAGATCAAGCTTCTTGGTATCACAGTAAACATAAATATCAAGCAATAATAGTATTTACAGCAAGATGTAACCTCGATGTCAACAGTTTCAATTTTACTCTGAAAATCCTCTTGTTTCTGATTTTCAGATTCTGAATCTGTACGCTTTATGATTAGATGGTTTGGATGAAGGGCTTTGAATTCCCTCCCTGGTTTGTAGTCTTGATGAATTTCACTTGAGTGTTTGAAGAACTCTCCTGATTCTGATTCTTCTCTTTCTGCTTTGGTTGATACACCATGTTCCTCAAGTGATTGTGGAACTTATGGTGATTCTGGTAATTCTGCTTCTTCTGGTAATACTGAAGCTGATGTGTGTGATTATGCTATTTGTGGCTGAACCTCTGATTTTGATACTTATACTGGTTCTGGTTCTGGTTCTGAATCTGATTCTGGTTCCAGTGTTGGTTCTTGTTCCAGTTCCAGTGCCTCTGATACTGGTTCCATTTCCTGTTCCTCTGATATTGGTTCCAATTCTGATTCTGGTTCTAGTTCATGTTCTGATTCGTGTGATATGTGTGATTTCTTCGATATTTTCTGTTCTTCCTATGATTATTGTTCTGGTTCTGATAGGTATTTTGTTGACCAGTTCTTCTTCTACCAGAGTCAATTGGCTTCTGTTTGGTAGATGTTGGAACGTAAACCTTCTTCTGCTTGTGTATTGCCAACATCCATTGTCCAGGCACCATTGTTGGTGTCTTCTTCTGGTTGCTCAGAATATCTGCAACATAGATAATTTGATCTTTTGGTACCCAAAATTGATTGGGTCCAGGTTTGTTAGTTTTAACAACTCTTTGATCTTGTTCAGATTTGACCATTGGACAAGATTATTTAGAGTGACCTTTCTTAACACAAATAATGCATAAAACATCAGAATGAACAATTTTAGTTTCAGCAATAGTTTCTGTAAAACCAAGACCTCTCTTTCGAGTGTTACTGTTTCCATTAATCATAGATGCATATTTACTTCTTTGCATTCCATTAGAAATAAAGTTTTGAAAAAATTGCTCAAGCATATCAGATTCACAAACAGTTTTGGAAGTGGAACAAATATTACTTTTGAGAGTTTGGTTTTCAGATTTGAGTCTTGCAACTTCAGTTTTAAAATCCTTGTTTTCAGTTGCATACTCAGAATTTTGATTCTTTAAAACTTGGATTTCTTTGGTCAGATTTTTCTTATCTTCCCTAAGAGTTTTCCGTTTTAAAGACATCTTATTGTTTGCATTTAGAAAGTCTTTTACAACTTTAATTAATTCAGATTTAGAAAGATCAGAAAATACCTCACTGTCTTCATCTTCTAAATCTATTCCAGAGCCTGAGATGTTTCCAGAACTTGAGTTGGTATGAGCCATCAGAGCCAGAATCGCTTCCTCTGATGTGCTTCTAGACTTGCCTGAATGACTATTTTGATCATTCTTCCTTCTGCCTGCTTTCCTTCCTGAAACTGTGCCTTTACAAAGTCCAGAGGCAGACCTGATGTGTGCCATCATTGTTGTTTCTGCCTCTTCTTCATCAGATGATTCTTCTTCTGATTCTGATATATCCCAAGCTGCCACCAAACCTTTCTTTTTGAATCTGGAACACTTCTTGTGTTGTTTGCCTTTTTCTAGATTTGGACATTCTGACTTGATATGTCCATGTTCATTGCATCCATAACAGGTGTTGGCCTTCTAGTCAGATTCTTCCTTTCCTTTGCTGTTATGTCTCTTCCTAGAGCCTATTCTCTTCCTGTTTTCCCAGATCTTAACCATCTGTTTGGTTAAGTAAGCCATATCATCGCAGTCACTGTCGCTATCCTCTGATTCTGGTGCTGCCTTTGCAGCTTTCTTCTGGTTCGACTTCAGGGCCAGATTCTTCTTCTTCTTTGGTTCATCTGCTTCCAGTTCTATTTCATGAGACTTCAGTGAGTTGATCAGATCTTCAAGTCTTAAGTTATTCAGATTTTTGGCTTGCTGAACTGCAGTAACCATTGGTCTCCACTTGGTTGGTAAGCTTCTTAGAATCTTCTTGATATGATCTGTTGTTGTGTAGCTTTTCTTCGAGACCTTCAGTCCAAATATCAGAGTCTGGAATCTATAGAACATTTCATCAATGTCTTCATCATCTTCCATCTTGAACATCTCATACTGTTTGACCAGTATGTTAGCCCTTGCTTCTTGAACCTACTGGCTTCCTTCATAGGTCAGAACCAGATTGTCAAATATGCTCTTTTTTTGTTTCTTTATCTGTGTATCTGTCAAATTCATTGAATGTGATGGCACTGATCATGATGATTCTGGCTTTGTGATGCAGTTTGTATAATTTGCTCTGGTCTGGTTTCATATCTACCATGTCCAGTTCTTGAGTTGGATCTCTTGGAACATTAAGTGCAGTGTATCCTTTGACTACCAGCTTCCATAATTCAGGATCTTGAGACATGAAGAAACTTCTCATTATGTCCTTTCAATACTCAAACTTGTCTCCATCAAACAGTGGTGGTCTATTGATGTTGCCTCCCAAATCATCTTTGGATTATGCCATGTTGTTGACCCCTTGGACCTTTCCTCAAACACTGTTAAGTGCTCAGCCTTGAGACCAAGCTCTGATGCCAATTGAAGGTGCAAACACGACAAGGGGGGTTGAATTGTGTTTGACTAACTTGATAACTTTTTCTGTTTTTGCAGTTTTATAACAAAACATGATGTATGAATCAAACAGAGTTAGAAGTGCATATAAAGTAAAAATAAAACACAGAATTTTATACTGGTTCACAGTTAACGAGGTTACGTCCAGTCCCTTCACTTCGAAGGATTTCACTAATTCAAAACCTTGAATTACCACAATACCACTAACCCTCCAAGTCAGTGTTCTCAAACAGTCTAACAATCCTAGACTTTTGAGGAATACAGCAACTTGACTTCTCAAGTCAAGTCTTCTCCTACCAATCTGACAACCTCAGATTGTAGAAGGAATTACAACGCCTTGAATCTAATTGCTAAGTAATCTGCTACCCCTTTTGACTCCCTCAGATTGTAGACTCTACTTCAACAACTTAGATCTAACACAAGGGAAAGAAAAACACGAGTGCTTGCTTCTGGAAAGCTGAAACTCACAATTAACCTCATTGAAAACTCGAGTGTTTGCTTTTGGAAGTGTATGACTCTTTTGGGATTTTCGATGCCAAGTCTTCAGTCTTGAGCCTCCTTTTATAGATGTGAATTCGGGTCTCTTCCAAGCTTAAATTCGAGCTATATCTTGCTGGATTCTCTTGCAAAAATAACTTGTCCAATCGGGTTTCTCTTAAATAAAAAACATATCTTTTTCTACTCCAGATTGCCTTCGAAAATAACTTTGACCAATCCTGACTTTATTAATTCTGGAACAAATCTTTCTTCCCGCCAATAGCTTCTGAATTCCACAAGACTTCACTTTATTTTTGTATCGAATCCATTTAATACTTTGTTTAAATATAATCACGACTCCACTGATCATGATTCAATCTGGACCGCTTGATCTTCTGCTCTCGTCCACATCTGGACCATACTGAGTGATCTCTTGTGATCCTCTGATTTCGGCCAACCCTGGACCACACTTTCTGATCTCGATCACTCTGGACTTGCAATCTGATCTGCTGTGATCCTCTGATCTAGGCCAACACTAGGCCACACGTTTAGATCTTCAGATCTTCTGATCTTGGCCAACACTGGGCCATATGGTTTGATCTTCTAATCTCGGCCAATACTGGGCCATATACTTAAATCTTGACCATTGATTTGAACCTTTTCCCTCTAATATGGCCAATTCTGAACTGGGTCTAAATTATACAGAAATTAATTCCGGACATAGGATATTTTAATCTGGACATGTACCTTCTGATCTGGATCAGTTCTGGATTCAATCTGGATATCATTTCTTCTGGTCTGGACTTAGTTTCATACTCTAAACCATGCTATCTTCTAGTCTGGGCCAAATCTGGATTAAATCTCTTGTTTTGGACCAATTCTTTTATGCTCTGATTAAGTCTGGATCATGTCTGGACTGATTATCATTTCACGACCAGGCTATCTTCTGGTCAGAATTAATTCTGGACCATGTCTGACTTATGATACCTTCTGGTCTGGAACAAGTCTCCCTCTGGTAGACTTCCTTCTGCTTTGGTCCCGGTCTCCTTGAAGACTCAGCTTCCTTCTGATCTAGGCCAGGAAAGATATCCTCTAATGGTGTTTTGACATCTGAAAACAAGGATTTTAAGACTGAAGTTGCAAGACTCAAATCTGAAAACCAAACTCTCAAAAGTAATATTGTTTCACTTCCAAAACTGTTTGTGAATCTGATATGCATAAGCAATTTTTTCAAAAATTAATTTCTAATGGAATGGAAAGAAGTAAATATGCATCTATAATTTTTGAAAACAGTAACATTGGAAGCAGAGGTCTTGGTTTTACAAAAACTATTGCTGAAACTAAAACTGTTCATTCTGATGTTTTATGCATTGTTTGTGCTAAGAAAGGTCACTCTGAATCAACTTGTCCAATGGTAAAATATGAACAAGATCAGAGAGCTGTTAAAAGTAACAAACCTGGACCCAATCAGTTATGGGTACCAAAAGATCAAATTGTCTATGTTGCAGATATTCTGAGCAACCAGAAGAAGACACCAACAATGGTGCCTGGACAATGGATGTTGCCAATGCACAAGCAGAAGAAGGTTTATGTTCCTGCTACAACGAGACAGAGGCAAACTGAGTCTAATGATAGAAGTTCTGATAAATTAAAGCAGAATCAGAATCAGAACCAAAATCAAAACCAGAACTGGAACTAGAATCAAAACTGGAACTAGAATCAAAACTGGAACTAGAATCAGAACAGGAACTAGAACCAGAACCAGAACTAGAACCACTATCAGAGGCACAGGAACTGGAACCAGAACCAACACTGGAACCAGAATCAGTATTGGAACAAGAACAAGAAGTGGAACCTGAACATGTATCAGTATCAAAGGTTCAGGTATGATTATCAAAATTACTTCAATTATCATAATCATAGGAGGAACAGGAAATATCAGAGAAATCACTCATATCAACAGAACTGGAACTACCAGAAGAATCATAATTACCATCAGTTCCAGATCTAGAAGAATCAGAATTGTCATCAATTCCAGAATTATCAGAGGAACCAGATATATCACCATAAAGAGAAGAATCAGAATTAGGAGAGTTCTTCAAACATTCCGGTAAAATTCATCAAGACTACAATCCAGGAAGGGAATTCAAATCCCTTCATCCAAACCATCTAGTCACAAAACATACAGATTTAGAATCTGAAAATCAGAAACAAGAGGATTTTCAGAGTAAAACTGAAACTGTTGACATAGAGGTTACACCTTTCTGTAAATACTATTATTGTTTGATATTTATGTTTACTGGGATAACAAGAAGCTTGATCTTAAAAATCAAAGCTAGATATGTTTTTTTCCTTCCAGGTTCTCAAAGATTTAAAGGAATCAGGTGATTCACACGAATTGAACACTTACGCAGAAACAACATTCCAGTGGTTTCAAAAGCAAGCACAAACAACCAGAAGGAGAATTAATGGTTTTGCTGTATTGATTTTATTTTTAAATTATTTGATTTGTATTATGTTATATGACAAATAGGTTGACATGAAAAGTCAAAGCAACATGAGGAAATTGCAGGTGAACCAGATGCACAGGAACCAGAAGCTGGACTAGCAGCAGAACCTGAGAAAGATAAAGATGAAAGCAAGGAAAAAGATCATGCTGACACTGAAGATAAGTCAGAGGGAATGAATGGATGGAAGTACAAGCCTTCATATCCAGAAACTCTCATTATTGGCAGTGCAGCAGAACCATTGAAGACCAGATCATCAAGTAGAGAAACAAGTCTGTTTGGTTTACTCTCAACAATTGAACCAAGCAATGTTGATGAAGCTTTGGCAGAGGAAGGTTGGATAATTGCAATGCAAGAAGAGCTAAATGAATTTCAAAGGAACGATGATTGGGATCTGGTATCCAGACCAAACAAAAACATTATTGGAACCAAGTGGGTGTTCAGGAATAAACTCAATGAGAAAGGTGAAGTGGTAAGGAACAAAGCCAGACTTGTAGCTCAAGGATACAGTCAACAGGAAGGTATTGATTACACTAAGACTTTTGCTCCAGTGGCCAGGTTAGAAGCAATTAGAATTCTTTTATCATTTGCTACTAATCATGATATAATTCTGTATTAAAGGAATGTTAAAAGTGCATTCTTAAATGGCTATATAAGTGAGGAAGTCTATGTCAAACAGCCCCTTGGATTGAAAAGTCTGATTTTCCAAACCATGTTTTTAAACTTAAAAAATCTTTATATTGTTTAAAACAAGCACCAAGGGCATAGTATGACAGACTTAGTAACTTTCTGCCTAAGAATGAATTTGATAGAGGCCAGATTGATAATAGTCTATTTAGGAAATCCATTAATAATGATATTTTGATTATTCAAGTTTATGTTGATGATATCATCTTCGGATCCACTAATGGCACATTGTGCAAGGAGTTTTCTGACCTAATGCAGAAAGAGTTCCAAATTAGCATGATGGGAGAAGTTAAGTTCTTCCTGGGAATTCAGATTCACCAAGGTAAATCAGGTATACTAATTCACCAATCTAAATATACTAAAGAACTTCTCAAAAAGTTCAAGATGAGTGACTGTAAACCTATGGCCACCCCCATGCACCCAACCTGCTCACTTGAGAAAGATGAAACCAGCTAAAAGGTAGACCAGAAAACATACACAGGTATGATTGGATCCCTACTATACCTAACAGCTTCTAGACCTGACATTTTGTTTAGTGTTTGTGTCTGTGCTCGTTTTCAAGCTGACCCTAGGGAATCCCATTTAACTGCTGTCAAAAGAATCTTGAGATACCTTAAAGGAACCACCAACCTTACCTTTTTATACAAGAAAACCCACACCTACAAACTAAGAGGTTTTTGTGATTCTGACTATGCTGGAGACAAGTTGGAAAGGAAAAGTACAAGCGGCAATTGCACATTCTTAGCTGATAATTTGATCTCTTGGTCAAGCAAAAGACAAAGCACCATTGCCATGTCAATAGCTGAAGCTGAGTATATATCAGCATCAAGATGCAGCTCACAGTTAATCTGGATGAAACATCAACTTGAAGATTACAACATCTTTGAAACCAATATCCCTTTGTTCTGTGATAACATTTCAGCCATAAACCTAACCAAGAACCCTATCTTACACTCTAGAGCCAAACACATTGAAATAAAATACCATTTCATTAGGGACCATGTTCAGAAAAAGACTTTAAGCATCCAATTTCAGGACACTGATCATCAATGGGCTGATATCTTCACCAAAGCATTACGTGAAGATAGGTTCGAGTTCATCAAGAAGCATCTCAACATTATCTTCATATCTGACTAGCTCAAGTAGTTATATTAGGAGTTTTTAATTTTCTTGTAATTTTACTTTATGCATTTTATTTTCTTGTTTTTACTTTCTGTACTTTGTAAAGAGAAAAAAAAATACAAAAATAGTAGAACCTCTTTTTGGCTGATGACAAAAAGGGGGAGAGATAGAAAAAGGAGAAATAAGTAGAAAAGGAGAGATAAAAAGAAAGGAGGAGTGAAAAAGAAAGAGATGAAAAGAGAAGGAGTTGAAAAGGAGAGGAAACAAGGAGAGAGAAAAATAAAGAGAGAAAAAGAAAGAGTGAAAAGAGAAGGAGTTGAAAAGCAGAGGCAATGTGAAGAGAGAAAAGAAAGCGAGAATAAAGAAGGAGTTGAAAAGGAGAGGAGAAGAGAAGAAAAGAAAGAGAGATTTAAGAAGGAGTTGAAAAGGAGAGGAAAAAGTCATTATTAGACTTAGGGGGAGAAATTGGTATGAGGGGGAGTATTTCAAGTACTTCGAGTTTTTTCAAACTTATTTAATAAGTTATTAGCTAACAAAATAAGTTAAGGTTTTGTCATCATCAAAAAGGGGGAGATTGTTGGAACCAAGTTGGTTCTAAGTACTTAGGATTTTGATGTTTACAAAAGCACTCCATGTAATCTTATTTTGTACTTAGAATTATTATATAAAATGTCATCAGAAGATGACGTCACCAGAGGGAGAAGATGACACCACCAGAAGATACATCTAGAGGAAGCAACCAGAGGATAGAAATGTCACTAGAAGGTAAGGCCAGATAATGCATCCAGAAGGTACCTTTGGATGCATCCTGATGGCACCAGAGAATACACCTCCAGAGGATATCATCAAAGAAGAATAGATCAGAGGATGACGATACCATAAGCAGAAATTAGAGGATGACGTCACCAGAAGCAGAAATCAGAGGATGATGTCACCCGAAGATGACGTCACCAGAAGCATAAATCAGAGGATGGTGTCACCAGAAGCAGAAAGTATGACGTCACAAGAGGATGATCATCAGAGGAATCTGTCAGAGGAATATGTTAGAGAAAAATGCTCAAAACAGAATTGGAGCAAAAGACTCGAGAAACAGAATCTTGCTAAAAGCATGCTCAAAACAGAAGCAGAGCAAAATGCTCAAAACAGATTAATCTAAATACACTCCAGAAGTAAAGCATCAGTGAGTAAAAGACTCAAAACAGAATCTGAGCAAACTACTCCAAAATATTCTCAAAACAGATTAATCTAAATACACTCCAGAAGTAAAGCATCAGTGAAGTCCTAAAGGTCAACTATATATAGAGACTTAATGTTGAAGATTAAAGTATCGAAAATACTTGAGATTCATACACTTCCAAAAGCAAAATACTAAAGTTTTCAGTGAGGTCAATTGTGAGTATCAGCTTTCCAGAAGCAAGTACTCTAAGTTTTTCATTCCCTTGTGTTAGGTCTAAGTTGTTGAAGTAGAGTCTACAATCTGAGGGAGTCAGAAGGAGTAGCAGATTACTTAGAAATTAGATTCAAGGTTCTTTTCCTCAAAAGTCTAGGGTTGTTAGACTTTTTGAGAAGACTGACTTGGAGGGTCAATGGTACTTTGTAATTCAAGGTTTTTGAATTAGTGAAATCCTTCAAAGTGAAGGGACTGGGCGTAGCCTAGTTAACGGTGAACCAGTATAAAAGTCTGAGTTTTTATTTACTTTATATCCGCTGCTAACTCTATTTTAATTCATACATAACAAGTTTTGTTTTAAAACTAAAAAGTATTCAAGTTAGGCAAACACAATTCAACCCCCCTTCTCGTGTTTGCACCTTCAGAAGAGACCAGATAAAAATGGAATTCCTAAGTAAAAGGGAAAATCCCAAAACATAAGTGGATAAAAGTCAGGTCACATTCTTCAGATGCAACAAACTTGGACATTACAAAGCTGAATGTCCATTAAACAAAAAGACACCAAAAATATTTCCATTCAAATTGAAATCAATGATGGCCACATGGGATGATTCAGAAGAATCAGAGATAGAAGAAGAAGAAGCCAACATATGCCTGATGGCGAACACCGAAGAAAATGAGGTAACTGAATCTGAACACTACTCTCTATGTGAACAGATGGGAAAAGAGTTTGATAATTTACTAAATGATTCAAACTTTCTTGTTAAAAAATGTAGCTCTTTAAAAGAACAATTTTATAAAGAAAACAAAGAAAAAGAGAAAGCTTGGGATACGAATGATGAATTTAAAAAAATCATTCGCAATCTGAAACAATCTCAGTTTGAAAACTATAAAACTAAAAGTCAAGAAAAACAATAATGTTCTGCAGCACAAAAGGAGAACGTTATCCTTAAAACTGAAGTCAAACTTCTTAAAAATGATTTATCAAAGCTACTGAAACCTTTCAAAAAATCATGGGATCTCAAGTAGGTGCTTTTGATAAAGCAAGACTTGGTTTTGATAAGACTAAAAGAAAATGTATGAAAACTTCTTTTGTTCCGGAAAGTAAAGAGGATAAATGCAAAACAAAGTGTTCATATTGTCAGAAAATTGGACATGTAGAATTTGCATGTTATTTCAAAAAGAGAGATGATAAAATCAAGAACAAAAGGAGTTTTACAAAACTAGAACGATCTGGAACAATGACAAAAAATTTTCAAAACCAGAAAAAAAAAAAGAAAGAATGTTCTCTAGGATACTTGAAAAAAGGAGAACGTTCTAGAATTCTCCAAAATTTTTAAAAGGAGAACATTCTGGAATTTTACCAACACCTGTTAAACCTCAGTTTTCCAGGAATTTTCCAACACTAAAATGTTCTCATTGTTCCAAAGTTGGTCACTATAAATCAACCTGCTATATCAAAAGACAATCCAATTTTAAAACTAATTCTCAAGGACCCAAGACCAAGTGGGTACCTAAAGTGAATATAACACCTTATGTAGGTTGGATTTCAACATGTCAAGAAAAAGTCATGGTTCTTGGACAGTGGCTGCTCAAGACATATGACATGATATAAAAACTGTTGCATGTCATTTGAAAAGAAGGAAGGAGGTTCTGTAACCTTTGGAAACAACAATCAAGCTAAAATCAAAGGTAAATGAACCATTGGTAACAAAAACTCAGCTTAAATATATGATGTTCAATATGTAGAAGGTTTGAAACATAATCTTCTAAGCATAAGGCAATTATGTGACAATGGCTTTGAGGTTATCTTCAAACCTGTAAGACCCTTAAATTTAAAAAATTAATTTTGGAATTAATGTCAAGGGTATTTTGGGAATTTTTGTAAAATATTTAATATATGTATGTTTTGAGTGAATATATATATATATATATATAAATATTTATTTTGGAAGAGGAATTAAAATTATTGGATGAAGAATTAAATTAATTTAATTTCGAGTAATTAAATTAATTGGACCACTAATTAAGGATTAGTGGTTAATTAAAGGATTAAGTGCTGAAATGATACAGCATTATTTTATTAGTATTTTCAAGAAAGAAGGCACTCAAGTAATTCTATAAGTGCACGGCAGGGAGACTGAACCAAGACAAGAACTCACACCTCCCTATATTGCTTGTAATGAGTGATTGCATGCAACAGTAAATTTTCTCCCATTTCTGCCCCTGGTTTATGAAAAAACAGCTTCACAGGTTCTTTAAATTCAGAAGAGGGAATTCCTCCAAACACAAAAAAAAAACTGGAAATCCAAACCTCAAACCAGAAAACCCACAATAGTAAAGTTAATCCCCACTTCATTACGAAGCCAAAGAACCAGTTTGGTAGCAGCACACTCAGGCAGCAGCTTCCACCTGTTTTTGGACGCAAAAAGGGGAACGACGGCTGAAACAAGAACAGAAGCAGAACACGCAACAAGGGTAAGGTAACCTTCCATCTTTTAGCTGCATTAGGACCACGAATGTGTGTTATTTCAGTTCTGTGTTTAAAAGAAAAACTGTTTTTCAAAAATGACACTTTGAAAGGAAATGCATTATGTTGATATGTGATTATTCTGATGATTGTTGCTGGCTGTTTTTCTCATAAAACATGTTGTTTTGCTTACGTGTGAAAGCTGAAAATGTTTGTATGTTATTTTAATTATGATTAAAATGCATGTCTTAAAACTGTTTTGAAAATGGTCTTAAAATGCAAAAATGCATTCTGTTGGTGTTTTGTTGCTCTGTGATGTGTGCATGTTATTTTGATGTTTGAGGATGCTGAAATGCTTCGCATGTTTCTGATGTTTGAGAAAACTGAGTATTTGCATGTTCTGATGTTGGAGAAAACTGAGTATTTGCATGTTCTGATGTTTGAGAAAACTGAGTATTTGCATGTTTCTGATGTTTGAGAAAAACTGAGCACTTGCATGTTTGTTCTGAGGAGTGAGAAGTCTGAAATGTTGCATGATGTGCTGATGGTTTGAAAAACTGGATGATTCTGATTCTGGTGATATTGAGGATTCTGATTCTGGTTGTTTTGTGTGATTCTGGTGATATTGATGATTCTGACTCTGGTTTTTTTTTTGTGATTCTGGTGGTGTTGATGATTTTAAAGGAAAAAGGGATTTTAAATGAGGAAAGGGTTTGTTTTGAAAAAGTGCAGAATCTGTTTGATATTTGGTTGTCATTTTTAAAGAAAACAGTTTGAAAAGGGTTGAACTTTCACTGGTTTTCGAAGGTGTATTCGACTACAACATGTGTGTATTCGAATACAACCTTCCAGGTTTCTGTTTTATTTAAAGTTTTCAAACCTGTATTCGAATACGAGCCCCTGTATTCGAATACAGAGGAAAGATTTTTGCTTCTGTATTCGTATCTGTATTCGACTACGATCATGTCAAACGTGCTGGTCTGTGAGCGACTGCACGAGTGCTGGTCTGTGAGCGACCGCACGAGTGCTGGTCTGTGAGCGACTGCACTGGTGCTGATCTGTGAGCGATTGCACCCTGGTCATGAGGGCCGTTAAATTGTGCTGGTCTGTGAGTGACTGCACCTTGGTGATTCCAAGAAAATTATGCATGAGCATATATGCATTACATTGAGGGATTTGACCGGTGTGTCACGATTGTTTATATGATGAATGTTGGAAATTAATGTGTGTGAGTGTTGTCCAGAAATTTGAAATTCTGAATTAATGATTGTGTTGTTGACGTGTGTTTGTACTTACCGCATACTTCATAATCATTGACTGCTGTTTTGAAAAGGAATGAAAGTCATAAATTTTCAAAGGAGCATTATTATTTTCCTCATCATCATACGTTATACATAATTATAATCGTTGCTGTGTAATACATGCTATGTGAATATTTGTTATTTTCGGTTGGTGACCCCCTTGCTATTATATTGTGGACTTTGGGCTTTGCCCTCAGATGCCTCCCAAACCCACACCGCCCGTGGGCACTCAAACGACGGAAACGTCGTTGAATTTCCTTGATCGCTACTCATGCGCTGCTTGGGCTTTTGACCCCCTCTCAAGCAGAGCGACTTATACGGGGTGGCTGGAGCGGACAAGTAGGACCGACGGCGTGGAAGACTTCGTAGAGCGCACTCATGCGAGCATAGATTTTCCCGTGCCTTCCAGCCTGGTGTTAGAGGCGCATGGAGTTTTCGACGACGCTGAGGGGTCTGCTGAAAGGGTTGAGACGGAGACCACTGTAGGAGTGGTGACTCCTAACCCTGTGATTGGAAGAGAGATACATGAGTCTGATGCGGTAGAGAAGCGTGAAGAACTGAGACCAGTAGCGACGGAGATTCCGGGTCCATCTAGGATCTGCGATGATTGCTACGAGATTCTGGCACTGCCGAAGCGGCCGCGAGTGTGTATTGACTTGACTTCTGAGGAGACCGATCCCTCTATGAACGAGGAGGAGGAGGAGGTTACGTCGAAGCGAGTTGCAGAGTCAAAAGAGACTTGCGTGGGATGCGGAGGGAATCCGTGCTACTGCAGCTTCAGCGCATGATCAGTTAGACTTAATGTATTAGGTTTTGGGTTGAAATTGTAATTTGTCTTATTTTGGAAACACTACTATTTTCCGCTGAACCATGTACTCTGATATTTGCTGTTGATGTATTATCACAATGATATTTTGGGATGTATTAATGTTTAAAAACTAATTTCCAAGATAAGTACTTAGTGATAATCTTGATGAAGTATTTGGTTTACGTTCATCGAGTAATCTATAACGTACTATTTTACGAAGAACTTTATTTTAATTCTTTTGGGAAAACTCATTTTAATTATTAAGTTAAAAAAAAAATGCACCCGCGCTGTGTTTTAAACTCGGGGTGTTACAAAACCCAACTTATGTAAAGTTAAAACCAAAACTGGTGAACTCCTCTTTTCTGGAACAAGAAAAAAAGAAAAATCATTATGTTTTATACCTTGAAGAACTACCTGATGAATCCTGCTTAATGGCCATAAACAAAGATAAATGGATTTGGCACAAGAGGACATGACACATAAATATGAAAACTATTTCAAAGATTTCAAAATTAGAACTTGTTAGAGGACTGCCAAAAATCAATTTTGATAAAGATAAAATATGTGAAGCATGTGCTATAGGAAAACAAGTTAAAAGTAGTTTTCATCCAAATGATTTTATTTCCACAAATAGAATCCTTGAGCTACTTCACATAGATCTTTTTGGTCCTATTAAAACAAGTTTAGGTGGAATGAAGTATGGTTTTGTTATTGTTCACGATACACTTGGGTTTTATTTTTGAAACAAAAAGATAATGCATTTGATGCATTTAAAAACTTTTACAAAAAGGTACAAAATGAAAAGGATTCCAATATCATTTCTATAAGAAGTGATCATGGAGGAGAATTTATAAATGCCTATTTTAAAACCTTCTTCGATGAACTTGGCATTTCTCATAATCTATCTTGTGCAAGAACTCCTCAACAAAATGGAGTTGTTGAAAGAAATAATAGAACATTACAAGAAATGGCAAGAACAATCTTGGAAGAGTCTAATGTTGAAAAATATTTTTAGGCTGAAGCTATCAATACTTCATGCTACATTTTAAACCGTGTATCAATAAGGAAAATTATCAACAAAGCACCATATGAAATTTGGAAAAACAGAAAGCCAAACATTTCATATTTTCATATTTTTCGTTGTTATTGTTACATTTTGAACAACAAAGAAAATCTTGGAAAGTTTCATGCAAAATCAGACAAAGCCATATTTTTGGGTTACTCAACCGACACTAAAGGATATCGAGTTTTCTGTTTTCTTAACCAAGATCAATCATGAGTGATTTTTAAGTTTTAACAGGAAAATTTTAAATAGGCAACTTTACAATTCAAACCCCTCATTTCCTTGTAAAGTGACATTTCTACTTCATCATCAACATTTGAATAAGTAAAAATCACCCAAAAGCGAAATTTTGATTCCATATCACGATGAAAAGTCAGTGAAATATGCTCAAACTATCTCATACTTTCTTTGAAAGTTTATCACTGTGTATTTTAGGCTGAAAGATTTTATCCTCTCTAAGAGTTATATGATTATATTATCTCATACACTTACCCAATCTTGTAACTTGGCCTAGAAATGGTCGTTTGTTCTCTTTATAGGCTTGGCACTCCTGTGTTGTTTTGAGTAGATTTCTCCAAAAGAATTGATAAAGCTCGATTTTAGAATGCCAGAGTATAGTTAAGTTGACATGAGTATACTTTGGTGGTGCAAATAAGTTGATTTAGTAGATTAAGTCTTTTAAGCGAAGAAGACAAAATCTTACCATAACGAGAGAACTACATGTAGCTACCCAGTCTATGGTGAACTAGGATAAAATATCTGTGTGGTTTTCTTCTTCTCTAAACTCTTTGTTTGATATAATTTTTTGAAAGTACTTTCGAAAAGGTTTTGTAACCTATATTGTTATTGTAAAATCCTAAAAACTCTTTTTAAACCAAAATGATTTTTAAAACACAATTCAAACCATTTTTCTTATGTTTTAACTACATTCTCTTTTCAATGGGAGTTTTGCCTTTGTACTGGTACAAATCCATCAATGGTATGGGAACTTGAATATTTTCTTGGGGGAATTGACGATTCACTTTGAATAAGCCATTTAGATGGGCTCAATTTAGCATTAGAAGACAATAATTATAAAAAAGTATTGAATTTCCATAATCGAAAAAGGGAATTATAAAATACTAGACTTGTATTATCCTCAAAACCTTGTTACTTTGCATTACGCTTGATGTCGTCCCATTCAGAAGAAAAGGAACCATTTTCTACTTCATCAAAAAACAACATTGAGGATGGAAGGAATAGGGATGTTATGGACTTGATAATTGTCAGCATGATATAATCTCAAGATAGAAGCATGAATGACACGACAAATACAAGAGGATAGAGGAAGGTACAACTCGTAAACCACAACACAGATGCAACATGTTACCTAGTAAGTCCCTTGATAATGCTTGGAAAGCTTTGGATATGTCTATTGTGCACCATTGTCTAGGTTAAAAGACTATAACTTATCTCTTTTTGTTTTCTAGATCTTCTGTTATGTGTCTATTCTGTTTTAAGTTATCTTAAAGAATTCTAAGCATATGTTCACGTTCTTGTAGATTATCATCCAATGATCCAATAATTGTTGTGTCAAGGGCCTAATCTAGAATCTCCGATGGTAGGTGACCATAAAGTTCTCGAAAGGATGTTGGTAAAACCAAGATGGTTTGAAGAACAATTTCTTATCTTGTTTTGATGATAACAAAAGGTCTTTGGTGGGAACAATTTAATGCACTAATGTTTTAATTAAGTGTATATTTCCAAGATCAAGTGTTTGTGTAGGATATTATACTATATCCTCTGATTATCATATTAATACAAATGAAAACCAAGACTTCGCTTCTATGTTCTAAATTTCTAAGTCTGGTGATACGCGCCTCTGTTGGTATAAGCAATGGTCTGCTACGGTTGCCTCTGGAGATGCAAGCAAGCGTTTGACTCAATTGCCTATAGAGATACAAGCAAACGTCTAACTACGCTGCCTCCGATGACCACATCAAGCGTTTAATTCGTCAGCCTATGAAGAAAGTCAACGCCTCTAATAAAGTCAACACCTATGGAGAAAGTCAACATTTAGTCAACGTTCATGAAGAAGTCAACATTCTAAAAAAGTTAATGCTTCGAATAAAGTAAAGGACTCTGAAAAAGTCAACGTTTTTGTGAGAGTAAATTATCTAATGACAGTTAATCCTCTAAGAAGACAAGTTTTGCGCATCCTCTAGTGATCATCTAGAATCTACATGCTCCAATGGTCTGTAAGACAATGCTCTAATTATCCTATCCTCTGATCCCTTACTACTCTGCTTCCTCTGATTTAATTCAAGTTACGAGGAGTAACTCCTGGGATTCAGTTTTGAGCTCAACTAGTTAATTTATCTTCAACGGTTCAATTTTTGAAACCCATGAAGATACATGTTGTATTTATGAAAGAAAGTACAAAGGCTTTACCCTTAAGGACACAAAACATAACGTGAAGAACTCTATCAAAGGACATGCTTCCTTACTTCAAAAAAGAAGAACAATGCACCACAATTACATGCAACACAATAAGTACTACAGTATTCTGCAATCATTCAAAATTTATCGAAGTGATGAGAAAGAAAAATTTGAATGTAATACATTGTAAACAATTTATTGAGAGATATTTTTCAAAAAAACCCAATCTCATTCATTTGTAACCTAACCCGATAGTGGTTGTTTTTCCTTAACGATTTGTAGGTGTAAACTGGAAGTTGAGAAGACTTAACTGGTTGAGGTTAAGTGATGTAATTCCATTTGAATTATTTCAGAAAATCCTTCTGGGTGAAGGGACTTGACGTAGCTACCAGTTTAGTGGTGAACCAGTATAAATCTCTGTGTGATTTACTTCTTTTCTCTGTTTATTCATTATGAACTTTTCAATTATCAAGTTTGTCCAAACGAAATTATTAAAAACTATAAAACACAATTCAAACTCTCTTTTTTGTGTTTTGTCAACCTTCAAGTGTTACCTGGATAAAAGCATGAAAAGTTAAGCTATGCCATAGCTTAGCAAGGTGTATAAACTTGTACCATTGACGAGGGTGATCATATGAAAACATTTTAAATAGACCTCTAACCCCCTATTTACAACCTCTATTTGATTGTCTATCTCTGGGTAATAAGTTGTGTTTTATCAAAGAGTTGTACTCTGTATTTGAAATAGTTTCTTCAAAAAGGTGTTGAGGAAAAAGTGGATCTCCATCAAAGATAATAGACTTGGGTATACCATGAAAGCGGCAATTTGAACTACCCTAAATTTGACTATTTGTTTGTGCTTTTACTATTCATTATTTTTCCCTCTACTTCTGTCTTACAATATTGCACGAGTCTATTTAAAAATACTAGCATTGGGATGATATTATTGCGAGCAAGATGGGTTTTATAATGAATTGATAATTCAGGACATCTATGACTTGGTTAAATTTTCCAGGTTTGTAAAAATGTCAAGACTAAAATTCTTGTAGTTTTTTTGCCCATTTGGTGTTTGTATGATTTTCACCAACAAGATTTTAAAACATTTTTTGTCTGCAAAAATGTTGAAGTTCATTTTAATGAGATATTGACGCGAACTTTTTACTGCTTCAGTGACGACATACATTTCCCTAACTTAAACTAAAGAGGCTTGTATGCGTAAACACATTTTCTTGCTAAAAATAACTAAGGGATATCCTTCTTGAGACAAGATTACGAAAATGGCAACCAAGTTGGCATCAATTCAACAATAATTATAGCAAAATCTGGCAATGCTAGCACGAGAAGATGAATTATTTTTTATTTTAATTTTGTAAATGTGTTTATGAGCTACTCTATGAAAATTTAGTTAAACACAACAAATTAGTGAAAGAAGTGTTAAGCATGTTGTAATGACACTAGTGGAAAATGAGGATTAAAAGACGCCGATTTTTACGTGGTTTTTGGTGATAATTGTATTAAGTTCGTGATGCATAGACATTTTTGCTATTACATTGATATCGTACAACATTTTGAAGCTGATTAATATATTAACTACCTTGTAATACCTTGAAATACATTGGACGCACTGAAATTTTTAAACTTAAGTTGATGTCATGAATCACTTTAAGACTTTAAGACAGTTGTTTATATAACTAGAGTATAATTATCTTAAGCCGATTTTATTATTAATGGATTGCTTTATATATTTTGCTGATATATACCCTCGACGTTCTACATTTTCACTTATCAATGAGAGAGAACTCTAAACATCGTTATCTTATATTCACAGACATATCTCTTATTATCAGTATAATGATTCTCAAGCACCATCATTGTTTTCATCACAATGTTCTTTTTCCTTATCTATTCTTTTTTATGACACCATTTTTGTTGTTATTTGTTATTTAACTTAGAATAAATAATTATTATTTATCTGCAATTGGAATTTATATATTTCATATATATGGATATTTTCTTCCTTTAATTGAATATGAAATATTATTTTATCTGCAATTGGTATCTTACATGAATCAATAGTCATAGGTTGGAATTGTCGCCCATTCTTGCAACATCTAGCAAAATATTCAATCTTTCCACATCTAAGGCATGTAATTCGTGTCGCTGAATAGGATTGATCTCTATGAATGAATCCACACTTTTTGCACCCCTTACTCTTACTAGTTGAAGCTTGCCCTTGCTTGTCCTTTGAAATTGTGGATACAGAGTATAGATTCTTCTGAAATGTCTTTGTTGTAGAATTTTTTACATCAAAGTTAAACTTCTCTTTAGGTTTCTCAGCTTCCAGCATTTGCATCTTCTGCTCAGCCACACTAGACTTGTTTACCAAGGTGGGCTAGCCATAGATCTCGATAACTCCAATAAAAGTTTGTAGCTCACGCTTAAGTCCTTGCTCAAATTTAATTGCCTTCCATTCGACTTGTGGATTGTCCTTAAGATATCGAGAGTATCTTGATAAAACTTCGAACTTGGAGACATACTTTGCAATTGACATATCTCCATGACGAATATGAAGAAACGTTATTTCCTTCTATATACTGTGGGGAAAGTACTTTTCCAGAAATACCTCCTTAAACCTATCCCAAGTAATATGAACTCCTTGTGTGAGTAGACCTCATCTAGCACAATTCTACCAATGCTCAAGATCACACTTTAACATATAAACAACGAGGTCCACTTTCTTAGTGTCAGCTCAATACATTGTTGGAACCAAGTTGGTTTTATACTAAGAGTTTTGATAATAATAAAAGTATTTTATGACAACAATATATTTGACTTCAAAGAGTATGAAAGAAGATTCGTGTTTTTGAAGAAAATCTAAAATAAAATTTGATTCAGATTTATAAATTGAAGAAAATCTAAAATAATATTTATTCAAATTTATAATTGAAGAAAATCTAAAATATGATTTGATTCTGATTTATAATTGAAGAAAATCTAAAATAAGATTTGATTCAGATTTGTAATTTAAGAAAATCTAAAATAAAGTTTGATTCAAATTTATAATTGAGTAAAATCTAAAATAAGATTTGATTCAAGTTTATAATTGAAGAAAATCTTTGACCAAGTTGAAAAGAAGATATGGTCAAGATTTGATCAAGATTTGTAGAAGATTTTGTCAAGATTTATCTACAACAAAATATGAACAGAAACAATCTGACAAATTTACAAACTCAATCTGAACAAAATATAAACATAATCAATCTGAAGAATTTACAAACTCAACATGAAGAAGTTAATGTTTTAAAGAATCAATGTGTTGAATTTAAAACAGAATACGCAACTATGGAAACTGATATTAATGAATTTAAAACAGAAAATACAACTCTGAAAACTGATATTACTGAACTTAAGACAGATAATGCAACTCTGAAAACTGATATTACTAAACATAAAATAGAGAATACAAATTTGAAAACTGATATTGGTGAACTTAAGGCTGAAAATATAATTCTGAAAATGTTATTATGGTTCAACATCAATTGAAAATACCACATGTAACACTATAAGCATGAAGAAGTATTTCAAGATTTTCTTGATAATGGTATGGAAAGAACCAAGTATGCATCTATGATTTATGGTGTTAGTAGGAATGTTAAAAGAGGAATAGGATTTCAAGAAAAAGTAACTAAACCTAAGTTTGTTCCCTCCGATGATTTATGTACTATTTGCTATGAAAGGTCACAAAATATCTTGTCCTATGCTAACCACATGGAAACACAAGAAACCTTTAAGAACTAACAAACCAGGACCCAACCAGATTTGGGTACCAAAGGATAAATTTTTTATGTTACAGATGTTCTAAGCAACTAAATTGAAACACCAATCATGGTGCCTGGCCAAAGGATGGTTGCAATATATGAAAGAAAGAAGGTCTATGTTCCAAGACTTAACAAACATAAGCCAACTAACATTGGTGGAAGAAGGACTGGTCAACACAGTACCTATCAGAACCAGAACCATATGATGAACCATAAATATCAGAAAGATTTAAAGTATCAACTGAATCAAAACTGGGAGAGAAATCACACATATCAACAAAATCAAAACTGGCAGGGAAATCACATATATCAACAGAACAAAAACTACTAGAAGAATCAGAATTACCATCAGTTTATAAAAAGTAAGTTCAAAATTTGATTTCCAGGTCCATATTTTCGTTTTTTTCATCTTGTGATTACGACATGTAAAAAATTCATATTTAATTCATCTTAACCTTAAAATTTCTAATATTTTGTTGAAAAACTTTTTATAATGTTTTAAATATGTATGCAAAAAATCATTCAAAAAATTTAAAAAATCAAAGACAAGTAAATATGTTTATTTCAAATAGAGACTAAAAATGTTTATAAAAAAAATTTATAAAGACTACAAAATATAGTGTTTTTTACATAAACTAAAAACAAAATTTTTAAATACTAAAAACTTAATTAACTTAAAAAATAAAAAAATAAAAGGCGACTGGAGCGTTTGATAGGTGGCATGTTAATTCTTTTTTTTTCTTAATGTGTAAGCATATCTCGAATAAGTAGGAAGATTCGTATGAATATTCCATTATAACAATAAACTATTATTGATTGAATAAGCAAAGATTTTTTTTCTCCTGTCATACTAAAAATAGTAAAATAATCCATGAGATACCGTCATTATAACCCTGTATTTTATTTTGTCAAAAAATAACCTATATTATATTTCTCTCTTTTGGGGTCAGAAACAACACTACTTTTTGTCTTATCTCAAATGACAAAAGTAACGATCATTCTTCTTATACTAATTGTCATTAATTGACAAATAGCAATATTATCACATGATTTCAATTTATTGTACCATAAAAAGAACATGATTTCGATTCAAGCGGTCTTTAAAGAAACTATTTTAAGCGACTTTTCTAAGCGATTTTATCTGCATAAATGTTTTGGAGGTCTTGAAATCATTTTAAGATGTAATGACAAGTGAAGCCATTCACCAGATATGTGAATTAACTCACAAAAATTCCATGAAATTTTATGATTCGATTCACACTGCATCATTTTTCAAATCATAGACTTTGAAGAAATTTATTAATCGAGTCACATGTGTGTAAATCGAATCATACACTACAAAATAATTTTTTTACTGTTATAAATCAGTTACGAAGCATTGTACTTGTTAGTGCAAAAGTGGTTTTAACTACAATCATCTATTTGATATTTTGATGATAACAGAACAAACAAATAAAAACAATTATACTCTAATTGTATTTGCTAAGTGTGCAGACTAAATTTGGAAGACAAAGATTTATATTAATGACTATCTATTTTAAGGTAACTTAAATTATGAGTAAATTAGAGATAATAATCAAAGTATTTTTAACACAGAATATTATGACCTAATAAACACGTAATTATGTTTACTAATAGAGTAAGTCATAATATAGTAATAAGAAGCATTGAAACAAGCATATGATTATCTACAATCTATGTCAAAGAATTAAAGACAAAGGAAATACAAGTCATTGATTGACCATCAAATCACAAAAGAAAAGAACGCTACAATGATTATCTGCCTCCGACTAAAGACCCCTGTTGATCCTCTAACTCAAGGTCAAAAGATGAAAACGCTAAATGAAGCCAATGATATAGTCAACCCTCTGATTAAGTCAACGCTCTAATAAGAAGTCAATATTCCAACATCCTCTACTCATCATAGTGGACTTATCCTTTAATTGATGAAGCGCATGACATCATTTGAGACCGTCATCCTCAGAGATATGTCTTATTAAATCAAGATATGTTGAATTAATTATGAAGATATATATGGATATATCGTAAAGGTTGGTTTGCCTTAAATGCTAATTCAAGATCTCCGACGATAACATTCTCAAACAAATACATTTCTCAGTATTTAACTAGAAACTGGTCAATATGAAACAGAGGCTTAGAGATTAAAAAAGACAATGTGTTAAAAAGAATTTATGTAAAAGCCTAGAACACATCAAAATAAAAGACAGAATGAAAAATCCTCACAGTAAAGAGTTACTATAATTAATGTAAATTAGTCAAAGTGTTTTATACACTTGAATTAATATAATACTTGAAATGTAATATCCTCTCTATGAGAGTTAGAATCCTAGAAACCAACTTTGTGTCAATTCAGACACAAACTGAAACTGATGAAATCGGTCCAATAGTGACAACAACTCTTTTATCCATAAGAGGTACCTGAAGAGGTATAACAATACTCATGATCGTCAACGGAAGCCAGTTAGAAAGTTGAGAAGGATGCCAATAATAACTGCCTGAAGAGGCATAAGATAAATACTCAAAGCTTGAAGAGGCAGAGTAAATAATACTTGTATGTTATTGCTTCAGTAGTGAATTAAGTCCTCGACTGCAATGAGGCATAATCTCTTTGTAATGGAAGGACAAGATGTAGCAACAATCGATTGAATTAATTGATAAAGAACATATCTTTTGGCTAAGCAACTCAAATAATTTTCGGAAATGGGAACACAATTCAAACCCCTATTCCTTGTGCTTTCCAACACCTTTGTTCCATTATTCTAAGGTTACAAAATTTCACTCATTATTCATCATTTATTTATTCATGATCGCAAAGAAGATTTAAAACTTTTTCAAATTCACATATTATGTGACTGAGTTCTTGGGAGAAAAACATAAAAGGTGAGGTATCCTTTGTTCGAGTGATTGTTCCTTATGGGCGTGATGAAGGGGATATCTATCAGATGCATGTTGAAGGTTTAAAAAGTTTTGACTTTTTAGTTCTAGAGTTCTATTTACTCTAAGGGTATCAACTAAGGGTTTGTCACCACGAATAGATAAGATCAGATCACTGCCGGTGCCAACTAAGGGAGAAGCCATCGTCGTAGACATGGTCGTCTCTCTCATCGTGTGTTCTTTTTCAGATTGTGTCCCTAATTGTGCGTTCTCTTCATGTTGCATCCCTGATTATGTTAGCCGTGCGTTTGATTCTTGTTGCAAGTGTGAGCCATTTTTAGATTCTTCTCGTTGTTCTCTGTAGGTTGTCTTATCGTATTTTTGTTGTGTGGGTTTGCTGTCATGAATGGTGTAACATCCTCTAAATTTATTATTTAAAATAATTAAGACCTATAAATATATATATTTTTCAATATTAATTTAGGTGTGATAATTATTTTCATTGTTCGACTCATTGTAGTTGATAAAATTATTAGTAAAAACTATTTAATCAATGGAGAAGTTATATATATATATGTTTTTTTTAGTACAAGAAGAATTTGGGCTAAGAGTTTGTGGCTTGGTTTGACCCCACCCATAATAGAAATTTGGACTTGGAGTTTGTGGCTTGGTTTTTGTATGATCATGGTTAAGAAAAAAAAAATTTTCTCCCTTCTATTCTTTAATTGGGCCAAACACTATCTACCTAATAATTTCCACTTTAAATTAATAATAAACAGAAAGGAATACCGAAACCCTCGCCGCCATCACTTTCCACCTCCTCTTCTTCGTTTGTCAAAAGCTTGGAATTTCTTTTCTTGAGAACAACTTCGTAGGGGCTTAGAGCTTTGTATTAGGAAGAAAAGCGGCCAAGGTAAGGGCTTTTCCCCACACAAATTATAGTTAGACCGTTAGTTGGATGACATGAAATTAATAATTGTGATCGCTTGCTTTTTGGAAGGAATAAAATGTAGACTAATGAATTAAAATAATGAAACCTAAATCCTTTGCATTGAGTCAATATATAATATACGATTTTTTTAAGAAGTAAAGTACGGATTTTTATGTTATATATAATAAAGTTTTAATTTTTATGAAAGATATGAAGTAAAATATGAATTTTTATGTTATATATATGAGGTTCTAATTTTGATGATGTATTTGAGTTGGAGTTTGAATTTTTTTTGTTATATATGTTAAAGTACTAATTTTTATGGTGTGTATAATATCTGTTAAGACAAAATCTCAATTAAAGTGTTTTGATGAAAACAAACAAAGATTAATTAAAGACTCTAAATATGATTCTAAGTTAATTGTTATTTAACATGTGTGTTTGAGTGTATTATTCCAAGATAGGTACTAAGCAGAATCAGTTTAAAGAACAAAGCTAAAAAATGGACTGTCGAGAACCAATAACATTCTGGACGTTTTCTGGAAAAACCAAGAACATTCTCCATGACTCTATTCACTTCATTAAGACTGTTTGAACCTGATTTTTATGCAAGGAAAATCACGCTTATATTAAACGGATTTCCAGTACATCATCGTGAGATATGAAGCTTTAAAGATAGCAAAGGAAACACACTAAAAGATCTAAGGAGAAAAGATTTAGAGCAAGGAAAAACAGATGAAACAACTAAAAAACGATCATTCTCCAGCTTCTGCCTTTCTGCACCAGAACATTCTCCAAGTTCTGAATCAGTCCAAGAACGATTCTGATTTGCTGTATAGCATCACATTATGACACGTATTATTTTGATCAAACTAAACCTATAATGTGCACAGATCAAATGGCAAACAATAAACAAATATGAGAAAGTCAAGAAGTCAAAAAAGCAGAAAAGTTCAGTCAAAAGAATTAAAATAAGAGCTGATTATTTTATTCTGCCTCTTGACCAAGTGAACCTCCTCAAATGGTAATATTGAGCCTTCAAGGACTTCCTGAATATCTATAAAAGGAACCTCACTGATCAAGAGAAATTCAAGACATTCAAGTGCCAAGATAATCATCAATCACTCACATTAACACTAAGCACCCATATGTGGCATCAAGACTCAATCTTCTGATCGCCAATCCAAATCATCACTATTCCACGTCTTTGATGTTATTGAAATTCCTGCGCAACTCAAAACACTAAGAACCTGGGGCATAAGCTTAGTCCATAATGATAGTAGAGGGTGACGATCTAAAAACAACATATATACAAAAATACAAAGCACATAAACATAACATGGCATGGTATCAAATGATAAACAAACATGCATATAAATATATCATCATATAACAAACATGACTGATGTGAAAAAGCACCCTAATGCAATGCATATATGTCAGTTCACATGATTTCTTAATTTCAAACTCTCCTCGAGGGGCGTAAATCATAAATGTACAATCTCCCATATACCAGTGTTAAAGTGACTAAAATATCACTAGAAGGAAGTTGAATAGAGATATTAGTGTTTTAAATTTTTTTCTAAGAAATCTGTTTTTAAAACGTATCCTCTACGAGGGGATGATTAAAAAAGTATATAAGCAATAAATCAAGAAACATAATATGTAAAGTAGAAACAGGACACACATAAATTTATACTGGTAAGAAGATTCGAATTCACCGTCTTTAGTTTACTGAAACCATTTGTAAAGAATCTAAACTCAAACAAGAGTTGAGTCAAAACAGATTATGTTTTAAATCCTATCATTATCATACAACACTCAAGATTATAAGGTTTGTTTATAGCTTGAGTGAGTCGTTTTTAGAAAAATCCTTTTAAGATTAAAAGGTGAGTTGTAAAATCCTATCAAGGGTTGATAGGTGATCTGATTGAATCTCTTTCTGGGTGGAAAGGATTGACAAACTATAACAGATCAAGGTTGATCTGAACTAGGTGGTGTATAACCTAAAGAGTACATTGTTTTAAACACTTAGTAGAAAAACTCACTAGTGTGAGGAATCGACGTAGCCCAAGTTGGGTGAACCAGGATAAACCTCTGTGTGATATCTGAAGGTGCAAACATGAGAAGGGGGTTGAATTGTGTTTGACTAACTTGATTACTGTTTATGTTTTTACAGTTTTATAACAAAACCTGATGTATGAATAAAACAGAGTTAGCAGCGGATATAAAGTAAATATAAAACACATAATTTTATACTGGTTCACCATTAACTAGGCTACGTCCAGTCCCTTCACTTTGAAGGATTTCACTAATTCAAAATCTTGAATTACAACAATACCACTGACCCTCCAAGTCAGTCTTCTCAAACAGTCTAACAATCCTAAACTTTTGAGGAAAAGAACCTTGAATCTAATTGCTAAGTAATCTGCTACTCCTTCTGACTCCTTCAGATTGTAGACTCTACTTCAACAACTTAGATCTAACACAAGGGATGGAAAAACTTAGAGTGCTTGCTTCTGGAAAGCGGATACTGACAATTGACCTCATTGAAAACTCAAGTATTTTGCTTTTGGAAGTGTATGACTCTCAAGTATTTTTGATGTTGAGTCTTCTGCCTTGAGCCTCCTTTTATAGATGAAGATTAGGGTTTCTTCCATGCTTATGTTCGAGCTGTATCTTGCCAGATACTCTTGCAAAAATAACTTGGCTAATCGGGTTTCACTTAAATAAAAAACATATCTTTTTAGCTCCAGATTTGCATTCAAAAATAACTTTGGCCAATCCTGTTCTTGATTAATTCTGGATCAAATCTTTCTTCTCGCCAATAGCTTCTGAATTCCCACACGACTTCAATTTATTTTTGTATCAAATCCTTTTAATACTTTGATCAAATTTAATCAAGTCTCCACTGATTATCATCATGATTAAATTTGGACCGTTTGATCTTCTGCTCTTGTCCACATCTGGACCATACAAACTGATCTGCTGTGATCCTCTAGTCTCGGCCAACACTGGACCACACGCTCTGATCTTCTGATCTTGGCCAATCACTGGAACATATAATCGGATCTGCTGTGATCCTCTGATTTCGGTCAACACTGGACCATATGTTCTGATCTTCTGATCTCGACCAACATTGGGCCATGATGCTTAAATCTGGACCATTGATCTGAATATCTTGCCTCTGATCTGGACCAATTTTGGACTGGGTCTGGATTGAACTAAAATTAAATCTGGACATATGATATTGTAGTCTGGACAATTACCTTCTGATCTGGATCAGGTATGGATTAAATCTGGACAATCATTTCTTCTGTTCTAGACTTAGTTTCATACTCTGAACCATGCTATCTTCTGGTCTGGGCCAAATCTAGATTAAATCTCTTGTTCTGGACCAATTCTTTTATGCTCTGATTAAGTCTGGATCATGTCTGGACTGATTATCATTTCACGACCAGGCTATCTTCTGGTCAGAATTAATTCTGGACCAAGTCTGACTTATGATACCTTCTAGTCTGGAACAACTCTCCCTCTGGTAGACTTCCTTCTGCTTTGGTCCAGGTCTCCTTCAAGACTCTGCTTCCTTTTGATCTGGGCCAGGAAAGATATCCTCTGATGGTGTTTTGACATCTTGGTGTATCCTCTGGTTCCTTCAGGATTCATCCTCTAGTACCTTCTGGATTGATTATCTGGTATCTTCTGGAGGTGTATCCTGTGGTCTGATTTTATCCTTTGGTAACTCGAAGTACTTGAAATACTCCCCCTCAGACCAATCTCTCCCCTTAAGTCTAATAATGACTTTTTCCTCTCCTTTTCAACTCCTTCTTAAATCACTCTTTCTTTTCTTCTCTTCTCCTCTCCTTTTCAACTCCTTCTTTATTCTCTCATTCTTTTCTCTCTTCACATTGCCTCTCTTTTTTAACTCCTTCTCTTTTCACTCTTTCTTTTTCTCTCTTATTTTTCTCTCTCCCTGTTTCCTCTCATTTTCAACTCCTTCTCTTTTCATCTCTTTCTTTTTCACTCCTCATTTCTTTTTATCTCTCCTTTTCTTCTTTATTTTCTCTCTCCCTATTTCCTCTCCTTCTCTTTCTTTTTCACTCCTCATTTACTTTTATCTCTCCTTTTCTACTTATTTCTCCCTTTTCTCTCTCTCCCCTTTTTTGTCATCAGCCAAAAAGAGGTCCTACAATTTTTGTATTTTTGTTTTTTCTCTTTACAAAGTACAGAAAGTAAAAACAAGAAAATAAAAGACATAAAGTAAAATTACAAGAAAATTAAAAACTCCTAAGATGACTACTTGAGCTAGTCGGATATGGAGATAAGGTTGAGATGCTTCTTGATGAACTCGAACCTATCTTCAGGTAATGCTTTGGTGAAGATATCAGCCCATTGATGATCAGTGTCCACAAACTGGATGCGTAAAGTCCCTTTTTGAACATGGTCCCTAATGAAATGGTGTTTTATTTCAATGTGTTTAGCTCTAGAGTATAAGATAGGGTTCTTGGTTAGGTTTATGGCTGAAGTGTTATCACAGAACAAAGGGATATTGGTTTCAAAGCTGTTGTAATCTTCAAGATGATGTTTCATCCAGATTAACTTTGAGCTGCATCCTGCTGCTGATATATACTCAGCTTCAGCTGTTGACATGGCAATGGTGCTTTGTCTTTTGCTTGACCAAGAGATCAAATTATCACCTAAGAATGTGGAGTTGCCACTGAAGGTGCAAACACGAGAAGGGGGGATTGAATTGTGTTTGACTTAACTTGAATACTTTTCCTGTTTTAATACTTTCGAAACAAAACTTGATGTATAATTAAAACAGAGTTAGCAGCGGATAAAAATAAAAATAAAAACTCACAGATTTTATATTGGTTCACCGTTAACGAGGTTACGTCCAGTCCCTTCGCCTTGAAGGATTTCACTAATTCAATCTTGAATTACAACCTTGCTACTGACCCTCCAAGTCAGTCTTCTCAATAGTCTAACAATCCTAGACTTCTTGAGGAAAACAACTCCTGTTCTTCAGCCAATCTGACAACCCCAGATTGTAGAAGAAATCACAATCTAATTGCCCAGTAATCTGCTACCCCTTCTGACTCCCTCAGATTGTAGACTCTACTTCAACAACTTAGATTTGATCTTTAGCCAATCTGACAACCCCAGATTGTAGAAGAAACCACAACACTATGAATCTAATTGCCAAGTAACCTGCTACCTCTACTGACTCCCTCAGTTTGTAGACTCTACTTCAACAACTTAGATCTGACACAGTGGAAAGAAAATAACAAGAGTACTTGCTTCTTGAAAGCTAAAACTCACAATTGACTTCTATGAAAATTTGGGTGTTTGTTGCTTTGGAAGTGTATGACTCTTTTGTGATTTTCGATTTTTTTATTCTTCAGCATTAAGTCTCTATTTATAGTTGAACTTTAGAACTTCACTGATGCTTTACTTCTGCAGTATATTTATATTAATCTGTTTTGAAAATATTCTGGAGTATTTTGCTCAGATTCTTTTTTGAGCCTTTTGCTCACTGATCTGTTTTGAGCATTTTTCTCAGATTCTTTAATTCTCATGATCAAATCTGCACCATTGGATCTTAATGCGATAGTCCACATCTGGACCAGCCTATTTGATATTCTGTGATCCTATGATTTCGGCCATTCCTGGACCACACTTCTTAACCCTCTGATTTCGGCCACCACTGGGCCATGGTCTGATTTTCTGATCTGGACCATCACTGGACCCAATAATTATTTATGAACCATTGATCTGGAAATTTTTACTCTGATCTGGACATATTCTGGACTTTGGTCTGGAACAAACTGAAATTAACTTGAACAAAAAATATTTCAGTCTGAATATTTTACCTTTAATTTTGGACCAGGTCTGGATTGATTCTAGAACTCATTTCTTTTGATCTGGACTTAGTTCCATCCCCTGAGTCATGCTATCTTATGATCTGGGCCAAATATGAATTTATCCTCTTGTTCTGGACTCATAAACATACCTTCTGGTCAAGTCTGGAACAAGTCTGGACTGTGTAATTTTTCACTGCCAGGCCATCTTCTGGTCAGAATAACTTCTGGAATAAAATTGATATTTGACTCTTGTTTGTCTGGAACAACTCTCCTTCTGGCAGGCTTTCCAATGGTATGATCCATGTTTCATTATGATTTTTCTTCCTTCTGTTCTAGGCCACCAAACATATCCTCTGGTGATGTTTTGACATCCTGGAACATCTGTTGGAAATTCCAGAATTCATTTTCCTTTGATCTCTGCTTCTATTTCCTTCAGTTTCTGGGGCATTTAACTTAATAATTAAAAGTACAAAATAAGTTTACATTGAGTACATTTGTAAGCATCAAAATCCTAAGTACTTAGAACCAACTTGAATCCAACAGCCACTTGTACTTTTCCTTTCCAACTTGTCTCCAGCATAGTCAGAATCACAAAAACCTCTTAGTTTGTAGGTGGGGGTTTTCTTGTATAACAAGGTAAGGTTGGTGGTTCCTTTAAGGTATCTTAAGATTTGTTTGACAGCAGTTAAATGGGATTCCGTAGGGTCAGCTTGAAAACTGGCACAAATACAAACACTAAACAAAATGTTAGGTCTAGAAGTAGTTAGGTAAAGAAGGGATCCAATCATACCTCTGTATGTTTTTTGGTCTACATTTTGGCTGGTTTCATCTTTCTCAAGTGAGCAGGTTGGGTGTATGGGGGGTGCCATAGGCTTACAGTCACTCATCTTGAACTTTTTGAGAAGTTCTTTAGTGTATTAAGATTGGTGAATGAGTATACCTGATTTACCTTGGTGAATCTGAATTCCCAGGAAGAACTTAATGTTGGAACCAAGTTGGTTCTAAGTACTTAGGATTTTGATGTTTACAAAAGCACTCCATGTAATCTTATTTTGTACCTTGAATTATTGCATTAAATGCCACCAGAATTTGAAGTTTCCAGAGGCAGAAGATGAAGACACCAGATAATGCATCCAGAAGGTACCAGAGGATGCATCCTGAAATTACCAGAGGATATCTTTGTTGGCCCAGATAAGAAGGAAGCAAAGTAAGAAGGAGACTTGGACCAGACCAGAAGGAAGCCTGCCAAAGGGAGACTTGATCCAGACCAGAAGGAATCATAAGTCAGACTTAGTCCAGAAGTTATTCTGAACAGAAGATGGCCTGAAAGTGAAATGATAAACAGCCCAAACTTGATCCAGACTTAATTAGAGGATAAATTAATGGGTCCATAACAAGAGATTCAATCCAGATTTGACCCAGACCATAAGATAGCGTGGTTCAGGGTATGAAACTAAGTCCAGACCAGAAGAAATGATGTCCAAAATTGATCCAGACCTGATCCAGAATCAAAGGTAAAAGTCCATATTTAAATATCCTTTGTCCATAGTTAATTTCAGTTCAATCCAGACCAAGTCCAAAATTCGACCAGATCAAAGGGAAGATGTTCAGATCAATGGTCAAGATTTAAGTATATGGCCCAATGTTGGCCGAGATCAGAAGATCACACCATGGCCCAGTGTTGGCCGAAATCAGAAGGTCAGAACGTGTGGTCCAACATTGGCCGAGATCAGAGGATCACAGCAGATCAGTTTGCAAGTCCAGGTTGGCCGAGATTAGAAGATCAGAAAGTGTGGTCCAGGGTTGGTCGAAATCAGAGGATCACAGCATATCACATAGTATGGTCCAGATGTGAACTAGTGCAGAGGATCAAACAGTCCATAATTAATCATGATGATAATCGGTGAAGATTTAATTAAATTTGATCAAAGTATTAAAAGGATTTGTTACAAAAATAAAGTGAAGTCGTATGGGAGTTCAGAAGCTATTGGCGGGAAGAAAGGTTTGTTTCAGAATTAATTAAAGACAGGATTGGCCTAAGTTATTTATGAAAGCAAATATGGAGCTAAAAAGATATGTTTTTTAATTATATGAAACCCAATTGGTCAAAGTATTTTTGCAAGAGAATCCAGCAAGATACAGCTGGAAATTAAGCTTGGAAGAGACCCGAATTCACATCTATAAAAGGAGGCTCAAGGTAGAAGACTTAGAATCGAAAATTACAAAAGAGTCATACACTTCTAAAAGCAAACACTCGAGTGTTCAGTGAGGTTAATTGTGAGTTCCAGCTTTCTAGAAGCAAGCACTCGTGTTATTTTCTTTCCCTTGTGTTAAATCTAAGTTGTTGAAGTAGAGTCTACAATCTGAGGGAGTCAGAAGTGGTAGCAGATTACTTAGCAATTAGATTCAAGGCGTTGTAATTCCTTCTACAATCTGGGGTTGTCAGATTGGCAGGAGAAGACTTGACTTGAGAAGTCAAGGTGCTACATTCCTCAAAAGTCTAGGATTGTTAGACTGTTTGAGAAGACTGACTTGGAGGGTCAGTGGATTTGTTGTAATTCAAGGTTTTGAATTAGTGAAATCCTTCAAAGTGAAGGGACTAGACGTAGCCTCGTTAACGGTGAACCAGTATAAAATTATGTGTTTTTGTTTTTACTTTATATCCGCTGCTAACTCTGATTTATTTATACATCAAGTTTTGTTTTAAAACTGCCAAAACAGAAAAAGTATTCAAGTTAGTCAAACACAACTCAACCCCCCTTCTCGTGTTTGCACATTCACTTAAGTTCTCCCATCATGCTAATTTGGAACTCTTTCTGCATTAGGTCAGAAAACTCCTTGCACAAAGTTCCATTTGTGGATCCAAAGATGATATCATCAATATAAACTTCAATAATCAAAATATCATTTTTAATGGATTTCCTAAATAGAGTATTATCAATCTGGCCTCTATCAAATTCATTCTTAAGCAGAAAGTTACTAAGTCTGTCATACCATGCCCTTGGTGCTTGTTTTAAACCATATAAAGATTTTTTAAGTTTAAAAACATGGTTTGGAAAATCAGAATTTTCAAATCCAGGGGGTTGTTTGACATAGACTTCCTCACTTATATAGCCATTTAAGAATGCACTTTTAACATCTATTTGATACAGAATTATATCATGATTAGCAGCAAATGATAAAAGAATTCTGATTGCTTCTAACTTGGCCACTAGAGCAAAAGTCTCAGTGTAATCAATACCTTCCTGTTGACTGTATCCTTGAGCTACAAGTCTGGCTTTGTTCCTGACCACTTCATCTTTTTCATTGAGTTTATTCCTAAACACCCACTTGGTTCCAATAATGTTTTTGTTTGGTCTGGATACCGAATCCCAAACATCATTCCTTTGAAATTCATTCAACTCTTCTTGCATTGCAAGTATCCAACCTTCCTCTGCCAAAGCTTCATCAACATTGCTTGGTTCAATTGTTGGGAGTAAACCAAACATAATGGTTTCTCTACTTGATGATCTGGTCTTCAATGGTTCTGCTGCACTGCCAATAATGAGAGTTTCTAGATGTGAAGACTTGTACTTGCATCCATTCTTTCCCTCTGACTTGTCTTAGAGTCAACATGTTCTTCTTCCTTGCTTTCATCTTTATCCTTTTCAGGTTCTGCTGCTGGTCCAGCTTCTGGTTCCTGTGCCTCTGGTTCACTTGCAATTTCCTCATCTTGCTTTGACTTTTCAGAGTCAAGCTGTTTATCATCAAACTTAATGTGGATTGATTCTTCCACAGTGTTAGTTTCTTTGTTAAACACTCTATAAGCTTTTGATCTCTCAGAGTAGCCAATAAAGATACAATTTTGAGATCTAGAATCAAACTTAGCTAGATTATCTTTAGTGTTCAATATAAAACAGATGCAGCCAAATTGCTGAAAGTAGTAAATATTAGGTTTCTTACCTTTCCACAGTTCATAGGGAGTTTTATTTAAGACTGACCTGATGTAGACTCTATTCTGAATGTAGCAAGCTGTGTTGACAGCTTCTGCCGAAAGGTAGGTGGCAACCTTCATATCATTCAGCATGGTTCTGGCCATCTCCTGCAGTGATCTATTCTTCCTTTCTACCACTCCATTCTGTTGAGGTGTTCTGGGGGATGAGAAGTTGTGAGAGATGCCATTCTCATCACAGAATTCTTCAAAATACTTGTTCTCAAATTCACCTCCATGATCACTTCTGATGGTTATGGTCTTAATACCTTGTTCATTCATAACTTGCTTACAAAAAGAAATAAACACTTTGTGAGATTCATCTTTGTTCTTTAAAAATTTTACCCAAGTCCACCTTGAGTAATCATCAACAATCACAAAACCATATTTCTTACCACTGAGAGAAGATGTTTGAACAGGACCAAACATATCTAAGTGAAGCCATTCAAGTGGTTGAGAGGTAGGAACACATTTTTTAGTTTTAAAAGAGCTTTTAGTTTGTTTACCTCTTTGACATGCTTCACACAGAATCTCAGTTTTGGAAGTTTACCTTGGGCCAACTGGAGTTTGCTCAACTCAGATATAAGTCTAGGGTTTGCATGCCCTAGCCTCTTGTGCCAAATCAGATTCTGCTCACTTACAGATAATAAGCATTTAACTTGTTGCTTAGCAAGACTAAACATATCATTTTTATAAACATTATCCTCTCCAATGCCAGTAAATAAAACAGATCCATCAAGTTGACTAACAGCTTTGCAAGTTTTCTGATTAAAGATAACATCATATTTGCAATCACTTAATTGACTTATACTCAACAGATTATGTTTCAGTCCTTTAACTAACAGAACATTTTTAATAGAAAGGGATGAACATTTATAAATTCAGCTTTTTATTTACTTAAGTAGAAAAAACAACTTTCTGTTTTAAAACAAACCAGAACGTTCTGCGTTTTTCTAGAACGTTCTCTGTTTTCTGTCTTTACTATTAAAATCATTATGCCTTTTAAAACTAATCAAGAACGTTCTTCCTTTTCTGTTTCCAGAATCAAGAACGTTCTCCATTTTCTGTCTTATTAACCAAGATCATTCTTGAGTTATTTTTAAAGTGTTAATAGGAACATTTTAAAAGACGGCTTTACAATTCAAACCCCCTTCCTTGTAAAGCAACATTTCTATTTCAATTGGCTTCAAAGCACGGTCTCTAAGATTAAAACACGTAAACAGTGTTAGAGAAAAGATCTAGAATGAAATATCAAAAGCCAAGTACATAGTTGAAGAGGCATCTTCAAACAGACCACCTTACTTTGATGGAACATACTATTATTTCTGGAAAAACAAAATGAAGCTATTTCTGAAATCTCAAGGCACATGAATGTGGCGTATCATAAATGATGGAGATTACATTCCAAGAATAAATCAAGATGATCCAACATCAGCTGAAAAAAGAGAAGCTGACTGGACAGCTGAAGACAAAACTAAGGTACTCTTAAACTCTAAAGCTCAATTATTCTTATCATGTGCCTTAAGTAGGGAAGAAAGTGAAAGAATTGACGAATGCAATACTGCTAAAGAAATATGGGACACACTGCAAACTCATCATGAAGGAACAAGGCATGTTAAAGAAACCAGAATTGACATTGGCATAAGGAAATTCGAACTCTTTAAAATGAATGAAGGTGAGACCATTGATGAGATGTACGCAAGGTTTATAGCCATTGTAAATGAGATGTGCTCCTTAGGAAAAGCATACTCAGTACAAGATAGAGTCAGAAAAATCATGAGTTGTCTTCCATCAATCTGGAGGCCAATGGTGACTGCCATAAGTCTAGCCTAGAACCTTGATGTATTGGCGCTAGAATAGCTGATTGGTACATTAAGAGCACATGAAGTGTTACTACAAGAAGACAAACCAATCAATAAAAATAAAAGCAATGGCATTAAAAGCAGCACAATAAAATTCACCATCACATTAGAAGACGACTTAGAAGAAACTGAAGATACTGATGAAGAATTAGCTTCGCTCACCAGAAAGATTCAAAGGATGATGAAAAGAATAGATCAGTTAAAAAGAGGATTCCCAAGCAGAAGAGAAAATACCAACACAGAAGTCGATAAAAATCAGATCACATGCTTTGGCTGCAACAAACTTGGACACTACAAAGCAGAATGTCCATTAAACAAGAAAACACCAAAATGATTTTCTTTCAAAAAGAAATCAATGTTGGCCACATGGGATGATTTAGAAGAATCAAAAACAGAAGAAGAAGAAGAATAAGCCAACATATGTTTGATGGCAAGCACAAAAGAAAATGAGGTAAATGAATCTGAACCTTGCTCTCTATGTGAACAAATGGGAAATGAGTTCGATAATCTGCTTAATGATTCAAATTTTCTTATTCAAAATGTAGCTCTTTGAAAGAACAATTTTATAAAGAAAAAGAAGAGAAAGAGAAATCTCAAACTATGAATAATGAATTTAAAGAAATCATTCAAAATCTGAAGTAATCTCAGTTTGAAAATTATAAAACTGAAAATCAAGAAAAACTAGAATGTTCTGCTGCACAAAGGAAGAACGTTCTCCTTAAAGCTGAGAATGAAATTATGAAAAATGATTTATTACAATTCATCAAAGCTACTGAAACCTTTCAAAAAATTATGGGATCTCAAGTAGGTATCTTTGATAAAGCAGGACTTGGTTTTGATAAATTACAAAAAATGAAACTATATGAAAATTTCTTTGTTCCTGAAAGTAAAGAGAATAAATGCAAAACCAAATGTTCATGTTGTTATAAATTTGGACATCTATAATTTGCATGTTATTTCAAAAAGAGGGATGATAAAATCAAAAACAAAAGAAATTTTATAAAATTGAAACAATCTGAAGTAAAAACAAACAATTTTCAAAATCAGAAAAAGGGAGAACGTTCTGGACATAAACATTCTCCAAAAATTTTAAAAGGAGAACATTCTGGGATTTTACCAACACCTATCATACCTCAGCTTTCCAGAAATTTTCAAACACTGAAATGTTCCCATTGCTCTAAAAATGATCAAAATGAATCAGCCTGCTATATCAAAAGAAAATCCAAACTTAAAACTAGCTCTCAAGGACCCAAAACCAAGTGGGTACCCAAGTTAATATAACACCTTATGCAGGATGGATTTCAACTTGTCAAGAGAAAGCCATGGTTCTTGGACAATGGTTGTTCAAGACATATGATAGGCGATAAAAATTGTTTTATGTCATTTGAAAAGAAAGAAGGAGGTTCTGTAACCTTTGGAAACAACAATTAGGCTCAAATCAAAGGTAAAGGAACCATTAGTAAGAAAAACTCAGCTCAAATTTCTGATGTTCAATATGTAGAAGGTCTGAAACATAATCTCTTAATCATAAGTCAATTATGTGACAATGGCTTTGAGGTTATCTTCAAACCAAATTTCTGTGAAGTTAAAAACAAAATTGGAGAACTACTTTTTTCAAGTATAAGAAAGAAAAATGTTTAGGTTTTATACCTTGAACAACTTCCTGATGAATCCTGTTTTATGTCCATAAACAAAGATAAATGGATTTGGCACAAGAGGACAGGACACATCAGTATGAAAACAATTTCAAATATTTCAAAATTATAACTTGTTAGAGGATTACCAAAAATTAATTTTGATAAAGACAAAGTATGTGAAGCTTGTGCTAAAGGAAAACAAGTTACAAGTAGTTTTCGTCCAAAGGATTTTATTTCATCAAACAGAATCCTTGAGCTGCTTCACATAGATCTTTTTGGTCCTATTAAAACAACCAGTCTAGGTGGAATGAGATACGGTTTTGTTATTGTTGACGACTATTCACGATACACTTGGGTTTTATTTATAAAACACATAGATGATGCATTTGATGCTTTCAAAAACTTTTGCAAAAAGGTACAAAATGAAAAAGGATCCAATATCATTTCTACAAGAAGTGATCATGGAGGAGAATTCATAAATGCCTCTTTTAAAACCTTCTTTGAAGAACTTGGCATTTCTCATAATCTATCTTGTGCAAGAACTCCTCAACAAAATGGAGTTGTTAAATGAAAGAATAGAACATTACAAGAAATGGCAAGAACAATCTTGGAAGAATCTAATGTTGAAAAATAATTTTGGGCCGAAGCTATCAATACTTCATGCTACATTTTAAACTGTGTATCAATAAGAAAAATCATCAACAAAACAGCACATGTAATCTGGAAAAAGAGAAAGCCAAACATTTCATATTTTCACATTTTTGGTTGTTATTGTTACATTTTTAACAAGAAAATCTTGGAAAGTTTGATGCTAAATCAGACAATGCCATATGTTTTGGTTACTCAACCGAATCTAAAGGATATCGTGTGTTTAATCTCAAAACAAAGGTTGTTGAAATTAGTATAGATGTATTATTTGATGAATTTGATGATCTGGAAATAAGCAAGAAAGATGATGAAGAAGAAGAACATTCTGGACAGCAGCAGCAGACTGTTCCTCAAGAAACCTAGATTGATAAACAATCCCCACTTCATTCTCCTCCCAAAAGCTGGAGAACAATCAGTGACCATCCCCAAATCAGATTATTGGAAATACAGTGATGGGATTCGAACCAGAATGTCTTTCAAAGAAGATGACAACAACAACATGGCAATCATCTCCCAAGTCGAACCAAAGTAAATCAAAGAAGCCATTGTTGATCAATCTTGGATAGATGCAATGAAAGAAGAAATTTTTCAATTTAAAAAGAATCAAGTCTGGAATCTTGTTGCAGATCCTCAGAACCAAACAATCATAGGAACAAGATGAGTATTCAGACACAAAATGGATGAAGGAGGTAAGGTTGTTCGTAACAAAGCTAGGCTGGTTGCTCAAGGTTACAATCAACAGGAAGGCATAAATTATGATGAAACTTTCGCGCCAGTTGCATGGTTAGAGGCTATACCAATCCTTCTTGCATATGCATCTCATAAACTCATAAAACTTTTTCAAATGGATGTTAAAAGTGCATTTTTAAACGGATTTTTAAATGAGCAAGTTTATGTACGACAGCCTCCTAGTTTTGAAGATCAATCAAAATCAAATCATGTTTTCAAACTTACCAAAGCTTTCTATGGTTTAAAACAAGCACCAAGAGCTTGGTATGAAAGATTGAGTTCCTTCTTAATCAAAAATCGATTTTCCAGAGGAAACATTGACACTACACATTTTAAGAAAAATGATAAAAATGATTTCCTCATAGTTCAAGTGTATGTTGATGATATCATCTTTGGTTCAACAAATAAGAAAATGTGTGATGCTTTTTCAAAACTCATGCAAAGTGAATTTGAAATGAGCATGATTGGGGAGTTAAGATACTTTCTTGGTTTACAAACCATGTAACATGATAATGGCATTTTTATTATTCAAGAAAAGTATATAAAAGATCTATTAATAAAATATAAAATGAATGAAGCCAAAATCATGACTACTCCCATGCAACCATCTTCTTCATTGGAGAAAGATGAAAATGGAAAATCTGTTTCTAAGAAGGAATATAGAGGCATGATAGGATCGTTGTTATACCTAACTGCCAGTAGACCTTGTTGGAACCAAGTTGGTTCTAAGTACTTAGGATTTTGATGTTTACAAAAGCACTCCAAGTAATCTTATTTTGTACTTAGAGTTATTATATTAAATGCCACCAGAAGATGAAGTTATCATAGGCAGAAGATGAAGTCACCAGAGGCAGAAGATGTATTACCAGAGGATAAAATCAGACCAAAGGATACACCTCCAGAAGACACCAGATAATGCATCTAGAAGGTACCAGAGGATGCATCCTGAAGGCACCAGAGGATACACAAAAATGTCAAAACACCATCAGAGGATATCTTTCTTGGCCCTGATCAGAAGGAAGCAGAGTCCAGAAGGAGACCTGGACCAGACCAGAAGGAAGCCTGTAAGAGGGAGACTTGTTCCAGACTAGAAGGTATCATAAGTCAGACTTGGTCCAGAATTAATTCTGACCAGAAGATAGCCTGGTCGTGAAATAAGGAACAGTCATGACTTGATCCAGACTTAATCAGAGCAGAAATTAATTGGTCCAGAACAAGGGATTTAATCCAGATTTGGCCCAGACCAAAAGATAGCATGATCTGGAGTATAAAACTAAGTCCAGATCAGAAGAAATGATTATCAGAATTAATCCAGACTTGATCCGATCAGAAGGTAATTGTCCAGATTAAAATATCCTCTGTCCAGATTTAATTTCAGCTTAATCCAGACCCAGTCCAGAATTGGTCTAGATTAGAGGGAAAATGTTCAGATCAATGGTCTAGATTTAAGCATCATGGCCCAATGTTGGGCGAGATCAGAAGATCAGATCATATGGTCCAGTGATTGGCCGAGATCAGAAGATCAGATCATATGGTCTAGTGATTGGCAGAGATCAGAAGATCAGAACGTGTGGTCCAGTGTTGGCCGAGATCAGAGGATCACATCAGATCAGATTGTTTGGTCCAGATGTGGACGAGATCTGAAGATCAAACGATCCATATTTAATCATGATGATAATCAGTGGAGACTTGATTAAATTCGAATAAGACTTGATTAAATTTGATCAAAGTATTAACAAGATTTGATACAAAAATAAATTGAAGTCTTGTGGGAATTCAAAAGCTATTAGCGGGAAGAAAGATTTGATCTAGAATTAATCAAAAACAGGATTGGCCCAAGTTATTTTCGAATGCATATCTGGAGCTAAAAAGATATGTTTTTTATTTAAGTGAAACCCGATTGGCCATGTTATTTTTGCAAGAGTATTTGACAAGATACAACTCGAACTTAAGCATGGAAGAGACGCTAATTCTTCATCTATAAAAGGAGGCTCAAGGCAGAAGACTCAGCATCGAAAATCACAAAAGAGTCATACACTTCCAGAAGCAAACACTCGAGTTTTCAGTGAGGTTCAGTGAGTTAATTTTGAGTTTCAGCTTTCTAGAAGCAAGCACTCGTGTTTTTCTTTCCCTTGTGTTAGATCTAAGTTGTTGAAGTAGAGTCTACAATCTGAGGGAGTCATAAGGGGTAGCAAACTACTTAGCAATTATTCAAGGTGTTGAAATTCCTTCTACAATCTGGGGTTGTTAGATTGGTAGGAGAAGACTTCACTTGAGAAGTCAAGGTGTTGCATTCCTCAAAAGTCTAGGATTGTTAGACTGTTTGAGAAGACTGACTTGGAGGATCAGTGGTATTGTGGTAATTCAAGGTTTTGAATTAGTGAAATACAAGAAAGTCTGGAAGCACATCAGAGGGAGCAATTTTGGCTCTGATGGCTCATTCCAACTCAAGTTTTGGATACAGCTTAGGCTGTGGAACAGATTCAGAAGATGAAGACAATGAGGTATTTTCTGATCTCACTAAATCTGAATTAATTGATGTTGTAAAAGATTTTTTAAATGCAAACAATAAGATGTCTTTAAAACTGAAAACTCTTAAGGAAAATAAGAAAAATCTGACCAAAGAAGTCAAAGTTTTAAAGATTCGAAATTCTGAGTATGCAACTAAAAACAAGGATTTTAAAACTGAAGTTGCAAAACTCAAATCTGAAAACCAAACTCTCAAAAGTAATATTTGTTCCACTTCCAAAACTGTTTGTGAATCTGATATGCATGAGCCATTTTTTCAAAACTTTATTTCTAATGGAATGGAAAGAAATAAATATGCATCTATGGTTTATGGAAACAGTAATATTGGAAAGAGAGGTCTTGGTTCTACAGAAACTATTGCAGAAACTAAAATTGTTCATTATGATGTTTTGTGTATTGTTTATGCTAAGAAAGGTCACTCTGAATTATTTTGTCCAATGGTAAAATCTGAACAAGATCAGAGAGCTGTTAAAACTAACAAACCTGGACCCAATCAGTTCTGGGTACCAAAAGATCAAATTGTCTATGTTGCATATATTCTGAGTAACCAGAAGGAGACACCAACAATGGTGCCTAGACAATAGATGTTGGCAATGCACAAGCAGAAGAAGGTTTATGTTCCAACATCTACCAAACAGAAGCAAATTGACTCTGGTAGAAGAAGAACTGGTGAACACAATACCTATCAGAACTAGAATCATAGGAGGAACAACAAATATCAAAGAAATCACACATATCACACGAATCAGAACAGGAACTAGAACCAGAATAAGAATTGGAACCAGTATCAGAGGTACAGGAACTGGAACCAGAACCAACGCTGGAACCAAAATCAGAACAGGAACTAGAACCAAAACCAGAACTGGAACCAGTATTAGAGGCACAAGAACTGGAACCAGAACCAACACTGGAACCAGAATCAGAATCAGTACCAGAACCCGAACCAGAACCAGAACCAGTATAATTACCAGAATCATCATAAGTTCCAGAATCACCAGAGGAACATGGTGTATTAGACAAAGCAGAAAGAGAAGACTCAAAATCAGGAGAGTTCCTCTAACACTCCAGTAAAATTCATAAAGACTACAGACCTGGAAGGGAAATCAATCCCTTAATCCAAACCATGACATCACAGAACATACAGATTCGGAATCTGAAAATCAGAAGCAAGAGGATTTTCACAATAAACTGAAACTGTTGACATAGAGGTTACATCTTGCTGTAAATACTATTATTGTTTGATATTTTTGTTTTCTGTGATAACAAGAAGCTTGATCTTAAAAATCAAAGCTAGATAAGTATTTTGCAGTTTCTCAAAGATTTAAAGGAACCAGGTGATTCACACGAATTGAAAACTTTAGCAGAAGCACCATTCCCGTGGTTCCAAATACAAGCAGAAACCACCAGAAGCAAATTGATGTTCTGTTGACCAGAACAAAAGGGAGCAGAAGCAGAAGTAAAAGAATTACCTGGAAAGGTAGAGGATGCAAGCAAGTCAGCACCACTTGAAAAATCTTCAAAAGATAAATCTGATCAATTTAGAAACAACCAAGATAAGTCAGAAAAGAAATATGGATATTTACCAGAATCAGAAGCTGTTGCGGATTTACCAGAATCAGAAGCTGTTACACATCTTCTAGAACCAGAAGTTGGTGCAGCAGAACCATTGAAGACCAGATCATCAAGTAGAGAAACCAGTCTATTTAGTTTACTCTCAATAATTGAACCAAGCAATGTCGATGAGGCTTTGGCAGAGGAAGGTTGGATACTTGTAATGCAAGAAGAGCTGAATGAATTTCAAAGGAATGATGGTTGGGATCTAGAGGATGTAATACCAACCATGGACCACTCTTTCTCATCTTCTGATCTCAGCCAACCTGGACATGCAAACTGATCTGCTGTGATCCTCTGATCTCTGCCAATGCTGGATCACATGTTCTGATCTTCTGATTTCGGCCATCACTGGGCCATGGTCTGATCTTCTTTTGTCGAGAAACATTGGGCCATATACTTAAATCTTGACCATTGATCTGAACTTTTTCCTTCTGATCTGGACCAATTCTGAACTAGGTCTGGATTGAACTGAAAATAAATCTTGACAAATAATATTTTAGTCTGGACATTTTACCTTCTGATTTGGATTAGGTCTGGATCAAATCTGGACATCATTTCTTCTACTGTGGACTTAGTTTCATACCCTGAACCATGCTATCTTCTGGTCTGGGTCAAATCTGGATTGAATCTCTTGTTCTAGACCCATTAATTTATCCTCTGATTAAGTCTGGATCAAGTCCGGGCTGTTTATCATTTCACTGCCAGTCCATCGTCTGGTCAGAATAACTTCTGGACTAAGTCTGATTTATGATTCCTTCTGATCTAGATCAAGTCTCCCTCAGGCAGGCTTCCTTCTGGTCTGGCCCAGGTCTCCTTCTGACTTTGCTCCTTTCTGATCTGGGCCAGCAAAGATATCCTTTGGTAATTTCAGGATGCATCCCCTTGTACCTTCTAGATGCATTATCTGGTGTCTTCATCTTCTGCCTTTGGAAACTTCATCTTCTTGTGGCATTTCATGTAATAATTCAAGGTACAAAATAAGATTACATGGAGTGCTTTTGTAAACATCAAAATCCTAAGTGCATAGAACCAACTTGGTTCCAACACAGTGTTGGCCGAGACCTGTGGATCACAGCAGATCAGATTTTATTGTCCAGATGTGGACGAGATCAGAAGATCAAACGGTCCAGATTTAATCATGATGATAATCAGTGGAGACTTGATTAAATTTGAATAAGACTTGATTAAATTTGATCAAAGTATTAAGAAGATTTGATACAAAAATAAATTGAAGTCTTGTGGGAATTCAGAAGCTATTGGCGGTAAAAAAGATTTGATCCAGAATTAACCAAGACCAGGATTGGCCCAAGTTATTTTCGAAAGCCTATCTGGAGCTAAAAAGATATGTTTCTTATTTAAGTGAAACCCGATTGTCCAAGTTATTTTGCAAGAGTATCTGGCAAGATACAGCTCGAACTTAAGCATGGAAGATACCCTAATTCTTCATCTATAAAAGAAGGCTCAAGGCAGAAGACTCAGCATCAAAAATCACAAAAGAGTCATACACTTCCAGAAGCAAACACTCGAGTTTTTAGTGAGGTTAATTGTGAGTTTCAACTTACCAGAAGCAAGTACTCGTGTTTTTCTTTCCTTTGTGTTAGATCTATGTTGTTGAAGTAGAGTCTACAATCTGAGGGAGTCAGAAGGGGTATAAGATTACTTAGCAATTAGATTGAATGTGTTGTAATTCCTTTTACAATCTCGGGTTGTCAGATTGGTAGGAGAAGACTTGACTTGAGAAGTCAAGGTGCTGCATTCCTCAAAAGTCTAGGATCGTTAGACTGTTTGAGAAGACTGACTTGGAGGGTCAGTGGTATTGTTGTAATTTAAGATTTTGAATTAGGGAAATCCTTCAAAGTGAAGGGACTGGACGTAGCCTCGTTAACGGTGAACCAGTATAAAATTCTGTGTTTTATCTTTACTTTATATCCGCTGCTAACTCTGTTTGATTTATACATTAGGTTTGTTATAAAACTGCAAAAACAGAAAAAATAATCAAGTTAGTCAAACAGAATTAAACCCCCTTCTCGTGTTTGCACCTTTAGACCTGACATAGTATTTGCAGTAGGATTATGTGTTAGATTTCAATCTGATCCTAAAGAATCACATTTAGCTACTGTAAAAAGAATTTTTAGATATCTTATAGGTACTATTGATATTGGCCTTTGGTATAGAAAAGGTAGTAATTTTGATCTTGTAGCTTACTGCGACGCTGATTATGCTGGGGATAAAACTGAACAAAAAAGCAAAAGTCGCTCATGCCATTCCCGTGAGAAGCCTTAATCAGCTGGTCGTGTAGAAAGTAATTTGGATAAAGAATCAACTTAAAGACTTCTTTGTAAGTTATTCTAACGTTCCAATTTACTATGATAATACCAGCGCTATCAATTTGTCTAAAAATTCAATTCAGCATTCTAGATCTAAGCAAATTGATATTAAGCATCATTTTATTCGTGATCATGTTCATAAAAAGGATGCTGAATTAAGCTTTGTGGAAACTCAAAAACAACTTGCTGAAATATTTACAAAGCCTCTGGTAGAGAAAAGTTTCAATTTCATCAAAGAAATATTAAAAATCATCAAAAATCCAAATTGAATGCATCTGAAACTTTTTTTTTTGCCAAACCAAGAACGTTCTTGGTTTCGCGATCATTCTCCTTTTTTAAGCATCATTCTCCGTTTTTCTTCTCTCCACTCAAAAACTGAAATCATGATTTCTAGCATTGCATTTAATGCTCTTGTTTGGAGTTTTCAAAAGTGACTGACACGCTGACCTTCGCGCCTCCACATTCTTACTCTCTTCAAATCAATCACCTCTTCAACTTCCCTCTTTCTGAAAAACATCCCATCTTCCAACTACCCTCCATCTTTCCCTTTGTTTTCTCTCTTCTTCAAAACCCAAAATCCGTTTTGTGTTTATGTGAAAACTTCATAATTCCAAATGGCTAGAACCAAACACTCTGCTCGAAAAAATCCTTGCCTTAAATCACCATCACCACCATCATCTTCACCCTCACCACCAAAAATGCCATTCTCATTTTCAAACTCCTCATCTTCGTCCTCTAGAGAATCTAGTCCCATTGCTCTCCCTCTTTGACCTTTAGCCACTGAATTGCCTCCACTCTTCCAAAGACCCCTTCCAAACTTTTCCCAAACCCCTCCTCACTTACGGAAACCAACAACAAAACCCAACAAAGCCCAAAGACGCTCCATGCACATTCTTGCTGGGATTGGAACTTCAAAGCATCAACAATCTAATCCCACTGTGTTAATCATCTATGACAGTGACGAATCTGATAACAATGCCCCTTTTGAACCCACTTAAACATCGGTTCCTTCAAACACATCTATGAAGGTGCAAATACGAGAAAGGGGTTTGAATTATGTTTGCCAAACTCGAATTCTTTTTGCTGTTTTGTTGAATTTTGATGTGAATTATTTGATGAATAAATAATCAGATTAAGCAGCGGATAATAACAGCATAAGAACACAGCAATTTATCCTAGTTCACCATTAACTTGGCTACATCCAGTCCCTTCATCCTGAAGGCTTTAATCCACTAATTCAAAACCTTTGAATTACAACACCTGACCTTCCAAGCAAGTCTTCTAAATCATTATGATAACCCTAGACTTTTGAGGAACAAAAACAACACCTTGACTCTAAAAGTCAAGTCTTCTCCTACCAATCTGACAACCCCAGATTGAAGAATGAATCTACACCACTATCGGGTTTGATTACAAGGGTTTAGAACTCTGTAAAATTGCTTCTGGAAATCTGATTGCTGCAATGAATTTCTCTCTCGAAAACACTTAGAAAATATTGCTTTTGCACTCAAATGATTCTCTCTTTTGAACTCTCGGATTATGCTGAATATGAAGCATGAGTTCTTGTATTTTCGATACATAATGCTGCTGCCTGAAGCATCCTTTTATAGCTCCAAATAGGGCTTTGTCCAAGCTTAAATTAGAGATAAATCTTGCTTAGATTTCCATTGAAAATTCTGTTGGCCAATCATGTTTCACTTAATTTAAAAACGTATCTTTTTAACTTTAGATTGCACTTGAAAATTCTGTTCACTAATCTTGTTTCTCTTAATTTCAAACCATATCTTTTTTAGCTTCAGATTGCATTCGAATTTCCTTCAAGTCTTCAGTTAATTTTTGAATCAAATCCTCTTAATACTTTGATCAAATTTCTATGAAAATTCAATCAAGTCTTTTTCGAATTTTAATCAAGTCTTCACTGATCTGCATCATGATTTAAATTCTGGACTGTATGATCTTCTGATCTCGACCAACTCTGGACCATGTGATTTGATCTTTACCATTCTATGATCTTCTGATTTCGACCAATTCTAGACCATGTGATCTGATTTGTACCATTATGTGATCTTCTTATTTCGACCAATTCTAGACCATGTGATCTGATCTGTACCATTCAGTGATCTTATGATTTTGACCAATTTTGGACCATGTTATCTGATATGTACCATTTTGTGATCTTCTGATCTAGACCATTTAACTTTTGATCTGGACCATTGATCTTCTGATTTGGACCATTGATCTTCTAATCTGGACCAAGTCTAGACTAAGTCTTATGATCTAGACCATTTTATCTTCTGTTCTGGACCAAGTCTGGAACAAGTCTTATGTTCTGGACCATGCTATCTTTTGGTTTGGACGAAGTCTGACTTATGTTACCTTTTGGCCTGGATCAAGTCTCCCTTTGACAGGCTTCCTTCTGGTCTGGTCCAAGTCTCCTTCTGGACTATGCTTCCTTATGATCTGGGCCAAGAAATGTATCCTCTGATGATGTTATTTTTTCTTCCCTTTGATGATATCCTCTTATTGACGATATCCTCTAATGTTTGCCTTTGATGACATCCTCTGGTATTCTCTGGAGGTATCTTCTGGTACCCTCTGGTGACATCCCCTAGTATCCTCTGGATGCATCATCTGGTATCTTCTGGATGTATCCTCTGGTATCCTCTAGTTGTTTCCTCTGGTATCCTCTCGATGTTTCCTCTGGCCGAAACTTCTGGTGGCATTTTTATCTTCTGGTGACGTCATCCTCTGGTGACATCCTCTAGTGGTGTCATCCTCTGATTTTCCACAGCCTCTGATTTTTTCTTCTAAGTCAAAATACCATTTACATAAAATACTTTTGTTAACATCAAAACTTTAATTTCAAGAACCAACTTGGTTCCAACAATTTCCAGCCCCAAAATCGTCTCACCAAACCCCACAAATTGCACCCTCACAATCATCTATTCCCTCTCAAACCACACCTCCTAACCAAAAACGAAAATCCATAAACGAGATTTTCTCCTCCTCCAAACCTATGTCTTCATCCCCATTGAAACCTAACCCTAACCCTCAAAACTTAAGGGTAAAATCAACCCCCACTCTTGCTCAATTTTTGGCCAAAAACAGGCTTAAGAATCCCCAGAAGAAAATAAAGACCATTATCTCCAAGAGAAAACCTCAAGAACCTTCAAACTCTCTAGAACATTCTCCATCTTCACTACCAGAACGTTCTGCCCCTCAAACTAATGAACCAGAACGTTCTACACCCTCCCTCTCTCAAGAACGTCCTGCTCCTCAACAATCTGAGCCAGAACGTTCTTCTCCTCCCCAAACTAACCCATCTTTTTGCCTCCCATCTCTGATTCCCTCCTTTCTCCAGAAGACATTTTTTGAAAAATGGGTTGACAGACCGATTGGTATTGGCAAGGTGTTTCTTCTTGACAATTTCACCCTTGAAAACAAAAACATCAAGGATCATACTGACGCCCTTGGATAGACTTCTTTTCTCCAAACTTTAGAATGTTTCTATCCTGATGTAGTCAGGGCATTCTACTGTCAGGTCCAAACCTTCCCAGAAAAATCCTTATTGGTATCCAACATTAAAGGCATAGAGATTAAGGTCACCCCTGAAATTCTAACCTCCATTCTCAACTTGCCCATAGAAGGATCCACTGTGTTTGGGAAAATCTGGTATTCTGCCCTAACTCTTAGCAGAAAAGAAGTTCTATCTGACATTTTCTTACCCAATACCAAAGATCATTTATCATCCTCTCTCAAACCCATATGCAAGGTCTTTAATAGCATAAGCCAATATTCTGTCTTGCCACATTGTGGCAGTCATGAATACGTCTCTGATAATGGTGTCCTCATCATTTACCATCTTCTCCACCAAAAAGGCCTAAACCTTCCATACATCATTCTTCAAAACATGATTGCTGCCACATCCAAAGTCTATAAGAAGAATAATATCCCCTATGGCATGGTTGTTACTAAAATCTTTTGGCACTTCAAAATCCCTCTCACTACAGAAAAATTCACTCTCAAAATATCCAGATTTTCAGCCAAAAAACATCTCCCATATGAAAAAGACTTCCTCTGATCACCCACAATCTACTCAACCTACCATCACCACCAAACGAAAAGGCTCAGCTCAAAGAAAAGCTGCAGCACACTCTGGTACAGCCCCTGCTGAAAATCCAGCCCCAACCCCATCTGCTCAACCTACTATAGAACGTTCTCCTCAAATACCTCAATAATGTTCTCCACCTACCATCATTCTCCCTTCTTTTGTTTTACAAACACACCTTCTTCCTCTTTTTGCTCAACCTCTATCCAGCTCCTCACCTATCCAAACCAACCTCTCTCTTCTCCACAACAACCTTTGCTCTCAGCTCCCACCATATCAAACCTCCACCATGTCACCAATTATAGTTAGACCGTTAGTTGGATGGCATGAAATTAATAATTGTGATCACTTGCTTTTTGGAAGGAATAAAATGTAGACTAATGAATTAAAATAATGAAACCTGAACCCTTTGCGTTGAGTCAATATATAATATACGATTTTTTTATGAAGTAAAGTACGGATTTTTATGTTATATATGATAAAGTTTTAATTTTTATGAAAGATATGTAGTAAAATATGAATTTTTATGTTATATATATGAGGTTTTAATTTTGATGATATATATGAGTTGAAGTTTGAATTTTTTTTGTTATATATGATAAAGTACTAATTTTTATGGTGTGTATAATATCAAGTTTTCAATTTTTATGTGTATGTGGTGAAAGTTATAATTTTTATGATTATTTGTCCATGAATATGTGATACTCATGATATGGATGTGTGGTATGTGATCTTAGTGATATGTGAATAAGATGATGATTTTTAAAAAGTGATTTTGAATGCATATGACATGATTCTTAGTGGGCTGTGTGGAAATATATCTCTTTGATAATATATCATCATGTCATGGCATATGCAACTTCGTGGGAGTTGCCTTAGTGGCAGATTTATTTTCCCCATTAGTATGAGTGATCTTCTGTGTGGAAGTTGCCGTAGTGACAGATTTATATCCGGATCATATAGTTATAGAACCATGCATTAAACATATGTTTTTATATACAATTTACCTGTTCGTGCATTTTTTTCTTTTAAATTAGAAGTTTTTTACTTTTATATGTTGTGTTATTCTTCTATATGTTTAGCTTTGGTTTGATGTGGATGATGGGAAAAAATTGACCCTTACAACAACATTTTAGGTACTAACGAGTTCGAGGAGATTCAAGAGTAGTTGATGAGTATTAACGTGCGGCGAACCTGGGGTAAAAATAGGGTTTTCAAGACAATTTTGTAATAATAGAATTGCCGCAATATTTCTATGTCTATTTTTAAATCTTTTGTCACCAAACTTTAAAATGCACTCGTTCTAAAAATACGGAAGTGGGTTCCCTTCTGTTATGAATAATTGTTTTTTCTTTGTTTTAGCTTTGAATAAACATTTTTTTAATAATATTAAATAAACGTGATTGTTACTAATTATTTAAATGAATAAATGTTAGATATTCTTACAAAAAAAAACATTGTCGTAAATTTTTCTAAAAATATATTTAAGTAACGTTTTGGATTCAAAAAACCTGGAACGTTACAAATGGTATGCTAGGCACCACCCTATGCTCCTAGAATTGTTTGGCCTTAGAACCAGCTTCTTCACCCCTAGAAAAACTATCACCGTCAAGCTCCTCCACAAGATAATTAAGAAAACTTTTGCTCAAGCATTACACAATTCTTTTGACTTGCCTCTTAGTGCACTGCCTAAACTGTGTGTAAAAGGTGATGTTCTTGTCGTCCGTACCTCAGAAGATGAATACCGCACATGTGTTTCTTCATGTGCCAATGTTCTCCATGGCTAAGTCATTCTATCCAAGGGAGATCTTCCAATAAAAACCAATGCCTTGCGCGATAAGATTTTGTGAATTTGGAAAGTTATTGGTCCTTGGAAAATGGTTTCTCTTGGTAAATGGTTCTTCAAATTTAGCATTAATTCAATAGAAGATCAAAGAAATGTTCAATCTATTGGGTCCTAGAATCTTAACCCAAGTATTCTTCGTATCTCGACTTGGATCTTGATTTTAATCCTTAAACATTGTGCCAAACTATAGCTCTATGTTGGGTGTGATTTCATGGTTTGGCTCTTGAATAGTGGAGGACTAAAACTTTGTTTGATATTAGTTGTGCACTAGGTGTTCCAATTCACATTTTCGAATCCATGCAAAATCGAATATTTGGTCACTTTGCAAGAGTTTTGATTAAGATTGTTCTCACTACGTCTTTGCACAAACGCCTTCTTGTTGAGCGTGAAGGGTTTCACTACAACATTTTTGAGTTGTGGCAACAATAAAAAAGTGTGGTGTAAACCAAAAAAACCGTGGCCTAAAGGTTAGGCAACGGTTTACAAAGTGTGGTGTAGGTGGCCGTGGCCTATTAGCAAACGCAACGGTTTTTTACTTTTACCCACGAATTCTAAAAAACCGTTGCCGAAGACACTGAAAGAGGCAACGGTTTTGTTGAATAATTCAGGCAACGGTTTTATGAGTTGGTTTTGCCAACAATTTCATAAATGTTGCATATACAGTTAGGCAACGGTTTTGTGCATATTATATTTGTTTCAGGCAACACATTTGTATGTGTTGCATGTAACTTTAGACCACGGTGATGGAAATGTTGGTAAAACATTTTGGCCACAATTGTTTTAGATGTTGCCTAATTGTTTAGGCCACGATTTTATAAGTTGTGGCAACAATAAAAAAGTGTGGTGCAACAAATTTATAAAGTTGTCAAAAGCATAGGCAACGGTTTTTTGGTTAAAGTTGTCCCATCATGTTATCAACAGCAGTTTCACTTAAACTTGGGTTTTGCTGCTTCAACACACATTTTAGAAGTTCCTCATATGCTTCCATCCTTTTCTTTGTAAATGATTCATATTCTTCCATCCTTTCCTTCATGCTACTAATTTCACCTTCATACTGTTTTTTAATGTTAGCAATCTCTTCATTTTTTTTAACATTGTTGGTGTAGCTGTTCTTCCATAACAACGAACTCGATCGGACTTTTCTTTACCGAACAATGATTGAAAGGCTTGGTCAGGAGGCTCACTAGAATTTTGAATTGAATCTTGAAGTTTAGCCTGATAGGAAAAAAATCAATGTTAAAAGTTTTTAATGTAGACATTAAAAGTATATAATGAAAAGAAAAACATACAATGGCATTATCTGTTTCTTCATCAATTTTTCCTTTTCTTTGCTGACGTGTTATCACAAACATTTCAGCTTGACTGACTTCCTCCCCATTTTCCTTCTTTGCACGCTTTATTGGTAAAGAATTGAAAATAGAGTAATTAAAACTTATTATGACAACTTGTTATTTATATATAACAAAGACACATAAATAAGAATAAATATTGTACCTCTTTTGCCCGAATTCTAGCAAAATTTGTCGTCCCCATTCGATGCATAAACTTCTGTTTCGCCCTATTAACAACATTTTTCTTGCTAATGTTCTACAATGTAAGTGAAAAAAATTAAAGTAGGATATAAATAAAAGATTCTATACAACAAAAAGTGACTAAAAGTAATGTAAACTATGTACACACTTACTTGGATGGTACTGTTATTCCAATATTTCAACAATTTCTTGAAATGAGGTTCTGGTATGCTTTCAGGCCTGTTTTTTTATCCTTTCCTTGAAGGTTGAGTATTTCAGAAAATAGGTTCTCTTGATATAACATTTGTAACGTCTCCATGCATCATTTATCCGAGAAAATACGGCTTTCTTTCCTTTCTCAAAAATAATAAATTTACTCTGAAAAACATTATTGTGATCAACATGTGATAACTATTTGACGATCAAATGAAATATGAAAATTAAACTCTTATACCTGAATATAAGACCATATACGTTCCTCGTGATTTTTGTACACTTCCTTAAAGTTTGTGTAAATCAAGGGACAAAAAGTTGAATTCCTTGCGATAGTGCCAAGGAAATAACCCAAGTCAGTTACAACTTTGTCGTTAGGTCCTATCACTTCTCCGTCATTGTCTAAGATGACTTCTATACGGAATTTTCTTCCATGTATTTGCAAGCACTGAGTTGGTCCCCTTGTTTTTTTCTTAGCTGTCCCTATTTCGACATTAAGCTTATATAAGATAAGATAAAATCCTAAAGATGAGTCACAAATATATATAAAAAATTAATATATTTGATAAGTCACAAATATATATATGAAAAATTAATATATAAGACAAGATAAAATCCTAAACTTATATTTGATAATTACCACTACATTCGTCATCTTCATGTTGGTCTTCATTTTCTTCTTCCATGACATATTCTTCCTCTTCAATTTCTGAATCATTTGCCAACTCTTGTTCATCATGTAGTTCATTATTTTCGTTAAGAAAATCTTCAATTAACATTGATTTGCACAAGGGTATTGTTTTGGTTTTCTTTGTTGCACTTTGTTGAGTTGTCATTACCTTGTCATATTCATTCTCCACCCTTTTTTTGGCCTTTTGTTTTGTTCTTGAAATGTCATTTTCTCCCGATGCCTTTCTCATTGGTGACTGAACTTCTTCATTCTCCACTCTTTTTTTTGCTTTTTGATTATGTATAGGTGATTTACTTTGATTCATGATGGGACTCTTTGGATCTTGGTTTTGTCTTGATCCTTGATTGTTATTCATTGATGCTTCATTTGTAACTTTCTTGACATTGTCAAACTTCTTTTTTGTTGAACAAGAATCCTTATTTGAAGATATATTTGTTTGGCCAGCAGCTGCAAAATTTGATAACTTGAATTGTGCTTGAGGTGCAATCTTAATAGAAGCATTCTTGAGTCCTTGAATTTGCATGTCTAACCCTGTAGCCTTGCAACTAATTATGTTTTTAGTTGATGAATTGTTTTGCTTGCTAAGGGGTTATTTGGTTCCAACCATATCTTCATTAGTTACTGCAATGCCTTTGATTATCTTTTCACGCTTGATTTTGAATCTCCTTAATAATTCATTGCTTGATCTTGCAGTAGCTCAAACTTAGAAGTACTTCTTTCAACTTGGTCTTGAGCTTTCATCTTTTGTTTTAACCCTGCTGCCTTATTCATTTTCTGTAGAAAAAAATGAAATATCAGTAAAGCTAAATTTCAATTATGATATCATTCTCTTTGACAAAGATACACCAGTTGTTTGATTGGGCCAAGAAGTCAAAAAGGGGTTTATTGCTTTTCATTGATGAAGCTGATGCATTTCTGTGCGAGTAAGTAACGCTTATTTCATGATTTTTCATTTACTAGCATTCTCTTTGCCTGTGGCAACACAAGATAGTTAGGATCTTTTAGATGCAGCTCATGACTTCTTAGCATATTCATATCTTTATTAAAAACAAAGTTACTAAGAGGAAGAAAAAGTTGCACAATATACTTCTTAAGCTCTATCTGGATGATGAGGTCCTCGAATTTCCCTTGCCGAAAGTTGATGAGGTCCTGGAATTTCCCTTGCCCGAAGAAGAGGAACGCTATAAACTTCTTAAGCTCTATCTGGATAAGTACACTGCCAAAGCTGGATCAAGGAAAACTGGTTTTGTTAAAAATTTGTTGAAAAGACAGCCACAAAATATAGAGATTAAAGGATTGAGTGATGATATCATAAAGGAAGCTGCCTTATTCCTTGTGCTAAATTTCAATTTGATAAATTACTAACATTACACACTGCAATCCAGCCAAAAAAACCATTACACACTGCAATCCACATACAAACAATCAATGCACACGATTCTTTCTTTTAGCAATAAAGAATTCCTAGAGGGATGATGTAAAAACAAATTTAAACAAATAAAGATTGCATCAAATGAAGAGTCAAATTTTAAAAATAGATTTAAACAAATAAATATTCTCCTTTCTCTAATTTGCTTTTCTAGATCAGCTCTTCATCATCCAAATCATAATCATCTTTGTCTTCGAATTCCTTCACAACATGTGCAGGCTTCTCAACTATTGTAGCTGGAATATCTTCCCTAACCCAATTGAGGTCATTTTCATTATTGGATGCATTTAAATTTCCAATATCATAAAATGGATCATCAAAATATTCTTCTTGAACTGTAGCATTTGGTTGGTCACCCATGTTAAACAGATCTCTAGGAACGGTTTTCATAACATAATGTTTATTTTCATCAAAAGGATCTTGCACATAAAAACATTGGTTGACTTGAGACACCAGGACAAATGGATCATTTTGGTAACATTTTTTGTTGAAATGTACACAAGTAAGCCCATATTTGTCTTCTTTAGCCTCAAACCAATCACACTTAAACAACACAAATTTAAGTTGGCTGTAATAGTCTAACTCAATTATGTCATTAATTGCTCCATAGTAAGTGACAAGATCAGTTTTAGGATTTTCATCCTTAGAACTTGAAAAACTTTCGGTCAAGGAAACCAAAGTTACACCAGAATTTTGAGTTTTGCGCCTTGCATCACGTTTCACAGTGTGAAATCTATAACCATTGATCAGGTAACCTGAAAACCTCTTTGCAGCACCATTTGGACCTCTAGATAATGCTTTGAGGTGATCTGACACATCATTTTCCAAGGCTCGAATTTTAAACCATTCACTAAAATCTTGACCTTGTCTTTTAGCCTTGATCCATTTTCCTCCTTTAGTGTGACCACTAACACATTCATAGTACTCTCTACAAAGGTAACACTATTAGTTGTTAAAAATAACTCTAAGTTATGTTTTGTATACAAGTAGGGAATAAACAATAAACTATTATGGTACCTTATGTATGTTTGAATATCATCACAATTGAACAATATGTATCGATGGGCTTGAGCTTTTGATGTTGAGTCTATTGAAAATAACTTTCCATTTTGCTTCCCCCCTAAAGGTCGTCCAATACTTGAAAAGTAATCATTTGAATCTACTTCACAAGAATAATTGTTATCATAGTTTCTACTCATTCTATTCAGCCTTGTATCTACACTTTTAAGCAAATACCTTGAGCAAAGAGTCAAAGCTTCTTCAGCCAAATATCCCTCAGCAATAGAACCTTCTGGATGAGCTCTATTACGAACGTAACTTTTAAGTCTACATAAGTTTCTTTCTGTGGGATACATCCATCGGAATTGAACGGGACCGCCCAATCTAACTTCATGTACAAGATGAATAGGCAAATGAACCATTACATCAAAAAAACTTGGAGGAAAAACCATCTCCAATTGACAAAGTATTTCAGCAATCTCTACATTTAGATAATCCAAATCTTGCACTTGGATAACTTTTTGACACAAAGAGCGGAAAAATGACCCAAGACGAATTAAAGGATCAGCCACTAGATTTGGCATTGTGCTCTTTATTGCTACTTGTAATAAGTAGTGTAACATCAAATGTGCATCATGACTCTTGTAACCAAATATCTTTTTATCGCCAACATGCACACATTTTGAAATGTTAGAAGCACTCCCATCGGGTAACTTGGCAACCTTCAAAACACTGCAAAAAGTAGACTTCTCTTGGGAATTCATTGAGAAAGATGCTTTTGCAAACTTTGTCCGACCTCCGCCAATCTCTATTGGATGAAGTTCCTTTCTAATCCCCATATCTTGCAGATCATAACGAGCATTAACATGATCTTTTGTCTTTCCTGATATGTCCAATAGAGTCCCAATAATACTATCACATATGTTTTTCTCAATATGCATTACATCGAGATTATGACGTAAAGTATTTTGAGCCCAATACGACAACTCAAAAAATATTGAATTCTTCTTCCATGGACCATCATTTTTTTCTTCTTATTCTTCTTTCCAAATTCATTCTCAAAATCTTTTAAGCTTTCCACAATTTCTATAGCTTCTAACATAGGTGGTGCAGACCTATGTTCTTTCTTTCCATTGAATGACCTTTTATTGGCCCTCCAAGCATGACTAGCCGGTAAAAAAACACGATGATCCATATAACACATTTTGTGACTATGTCTCAAGTAGGTTGAATTAGTGTTATAATTGCAACATTCACATGCCAATTTTCCTTTGGTGCTCCAACCTGACAACATAGCATACCCAGGGTAGTCACTAATAGTCCATAGCAGAGATGCCAGCAATTGAAATGTTTGATCTTTTGAGGCATCATATGTTTCTACTCCAAATTCCCACAATTCCTTTAGCTCTTCAATCAATGGCTAAAGGTACACATCGATATCATTTCCTGGTGATTGTGGTCCACGAATCAATAACGACAACATTGTCTACTCAGATTTCATGCACATCCACGGTGGATAATTGTATACCACCATCATGACAGGCCATGTATTGTGCGATATGCTCATAGTTCTAAATGGATTGAAACCATCACTGGATAAGCCAAGCCTTACATTACGATTCTCAGAAGCAAAATAAGGATGAAGCATGTCAAAGTCCTTCCATGCTTGGCCATCAGCAGGATGCCTTAATTTACCATCCTTTGATCGACATTCTTCATGCCATCTCATCGACTCGGCTGTTTTCGAACACATAAATAGTCTCTGAAGTCTTGGAATCAGTGGAAAATGCCTCAAAACTTTTGCAGGAACTTTGTGATCATACTTTGGATCCTCAAACTCTGAATCTACTTGAGTAAATTCCTTCCATCGTGAAGCTTTACAAGTGCTGCAGGTATCATCATTTTCATGCTCTTTCCAATACAATATACAATCATTTGGACATGCATGAATTTTTTTATAATCAAGGCCCAAATCCTTGATTATGGCTTTTGTTTTGTTAAAAGATTCGGGAATGTTCAGATTAGGCATGGCTTCTTTCAATAACTCCAAAAGACCATTGAACGATACATTGCTCCACCCATGAAGACACTTTAACAAGTAAAGTCGAATTATAAATGATAAAGTAGTGAAGTTTTCACATCCCGGATACAACTCTTGCTTTGCCTCATTAATTAAATTATTAAACTTCTTAGCATCCTCATTAGGTCCCTTGTTGCCACCCTCTACTTTTTCAACGTGCCTAAATGTGTCATAAAGTAAGCCATTGATGTCATCACGCGAGTCCTCTTGATCTTCCATATGAGCATTAATTTCCTTAGGCAATGATATTTGCTCTCCGTGGTATACCCAAACATCGTAGCCTTGTACAAAACCAAATCCTATTAGGTGATCATGAACGACTTCTCTTCTTCTCCAACAACGATTTCTACACTTAGCACAGGGACATAAAATCGTGCAGCCTTGAGGTTCTCCTTTGGTGAAGGCAAAATCTAAAAACGATTCTACACCTTTCCGATACTCTGAATTAAGTCTATGAAGTGTAGTCCACTTTTTTTCCATCACTCTAAATAACAAAAATAATATCAAGTAGATTGAAGTTTAATTAATTAGTCCAACAATTATGATCGATCAACTGTATAAATAATTTTTATATTGTTTTAAATTTTTAATTATAATATATAATAATTATAGATATTACATATAGGCGTTTGTTGAGATCAATCCAGTAGAAAACCCCTTTCAAATAAATCAAATATATAGTAAAAAAAAGTGTAGTGCATTAAAAGAATGAATGTAATTGGAAGAAGTAGAAACAAAAAGGTACTTACAAAAGGTAGGTATAGAAGATGGATCACTTAGTAATAGCATAGATGGCGTAGATAATTCCACGGATATAGCCAAAAAGAGTGAGCACCAAACAGATCCAGAACTCAACCTGTATAATAATTGATCCAGAACTCAAACAGATCCAGAGCACCAAATAGAATTTGAGCTATAATCCTCTTTTCATAATATTTAATTAGTCCTTAATGGTTTAATGAACATTCATTTATGTTTAAGATTCCTTTGATTACAAAAAATGACTTTGAAAGAGTTCGTCCAGCCCAATGCCCATTTGTGATGGAATTTTTTTAAAATGAACCGGATAGAAGCGTGTATCATGGTGAAATAGACCGAATTATTTTGAACTCAATTTGTGTTATTCATTCTATCAAACCAAAATATATTCTACTGTGCACTATACTAATATGAAATCAAGGGAATATATATTCATTCGTAATATCTACTCTCTAAGGTATAAACTCATGTAATTTACAAAATTTTATATGTATTATCCAAAATACGAGATTCTTTTGCTTTATATGTTTTTATGTTAATTTTTGAAGCTTAGTTTTTGCCTATGATAGGCAAAAGGCTGGAATATGACCTAACTCTATTCTTTGCTTGCATTCAATTCTGCTCAGTGTTTTTTACTGAGCTGCTCTGTATGGCATTTTGAGAATGCCCAATCCACTTTGCTTCTCTTTTTCATCTAAATTATTCCAAGCCTACCCTTTACTCCAGCCTCCAAAACCATTCCCGAGATTTTGATAAATTTTGCAAATGGCTTGTGTTGTTCTTTTGTTCTCTTTATTTTTAATCTTTTTGTGTGTTGTGCTTTTGCCAGGTGGGGCGAAACATATGACGGGAACCAAACCTAAATACACTATCTATACCTTTTTATTCATAGACAACAAGACCTACATCATTAATAATAAGCAAAGAGGGAGAAGATGAATACCTCGAGCGAATACAGAGAAGACGGAGCGAGACGGAGAAGACGGAGCAATGCGCAAAAGGGGAAATAGAGAATGAAGAGGAAATAGTTCCGATTGAAGTTGAAGGTTCTGTTCCTTGGTTCCGATTGAAGGTCGAAATTTGGTTAGGGCACCGAGCACGTACTGATTTCGCGATATAGGTTAGAAATGTTGTAGTGAATGGTTAGGGCACCGGGCACGGGCAGCTAGCATATGCTTTGTTTCTGTGGTTTTGCAACCATAATAAAAAATAATGAAGCTATTAGGAAATTTTTCAAAAAAAAAAATATACAATTAATTAATTAATTATTATTTAAACTAAATAGACAACGGTTTTTCATTACTTTAGACCACACTTAAAATGTGTAGTTATTAAACCTAAATAGGCAACGGTTTTTCTTCGTGGTAAAACAGCAACACTTTTAAAATTGTGGCTTAATCGGTAACAATACCAAATATGCAACGGTTTTTTATTCAAAGTTAAAAAATTGTACTCTATAAGTAAATTATAGGCAACACCCGAAAAACTGTTGCCTATTTCTGTTTCCAACCACACTTTTTTACCCGTTACTAAGTGAAGTGTGGCCTAAAATAAAAAATGTTGTAGTGTTTACATTTCATATTGGCGTTGAGTATGAAAAATTACCTCTCTTTTGTGAGAGCTGCTACGTTATTGCTCATGTCAAGTTCACGTGATAGAGAAATACGGATAATAAAATACAATCCGCAATAGACAATGCACCGAAAGTTACTAAAAAAGTGATTAAAAAATATGTTCCTAAAACTAATCAAGCAGATGGTACTAATAATCCTACTGTCAGAAACATGCCAAATGAAGAAACAAACATGCATTTTGCTTAATTTGAGCTAGAAATGTCAATATAACACCTCATACTTTATAATAAACTATTTTATTAATGAAATAGGATTTTAATAAATTAATTTGGTTTTAAAATTATTTTAAAATATATGTTGATTAATTTTTATTATATAGATACTTCTTATAATCTACTAGTTTTATACATATTGGACTAAATGAATAATATTGTAACATCCTGAATATCTTGTTAAAATAAATTAACTAGTAATATTTTTTATACATGTGTTTATTATAGTGTGATAATTTTCTTTGTAGTTGTCTTTATCTATTTGCTCTAATGATTTATTTAAATTAGCAATTATTGATATTAAATCCATTTTTTTTATATTATATATAAGTATAGATTCATAGATATTAATTTGAGATTGTTATTATTTTAAGCCTAATATTTTATTATTATTGTTCACTAGACCTTTGGTATTTAAATTTATTTTTAATATATATAAATATAAATTAACTAAATTATTTATAATATGAATAAATAAATTGGTTTATATAAATAAAATATAATAATGACAACCCATGAGATGCAGCTACGCCTTGTGAATTCCTAATATACATATTATATTACGGCCTAGCTATTAGTCAGCCTAATAACCTAATCCTCATCTTTTTCTTCTCTACTAGCAGCGCAACAAACAATGTATGTTTTCCCTCTCCAAATTTTAGTTCTTTTCTCACCAATCACATGAAACCTATTTTTCAATATGGGTTGTACACTATATACTGTAACCAAGTTTTTCATATATGTGATTCTAACTAAGAGACATGTCACCTCCATTTAATTCTTTTATAAGTATAAAAGTCACTATGGCAGATGCAAGTGATCTATCTCGAATTCTCTCTCATTTTGCCATGGAAATGCACGAACCATTGGCTTCTCTCACAAAATCCACCGTTGAAGTCTGTTTTGGCCTCGCCTTGGCCGATCGCGGCTCTGTTTAGCTGTAAACAACCGTTTTATGTCCCTTGAGGGGAATGTTTTTGGGCTTTTGAATTCATAAGTATAATACATTGTGAGATGAACGGAAAAATTGTATTTCTCACTGATTCATGTGGGGCTTGCTAAGTACCGCAGTAACCCTTTGAGTGATAAATTAATATGCAAATATGAAAATTGTAAAATTAAAATGTGGAATAGAAACATTTATAAGGTATTGATTGATTTAATTTCATTAAATGTGTGTGGTATTCGATATTAGTGTGATATTGAGTGTCGAATGATTGTAGTGCATATATTTGATTAGACGAGTTTATATGATGTGATAATAAAAGATGGGTGCATTGAATGATATACGTATATGTGATGTGATAATAAAAGATGAATGCATTGTGATAAGTTTATGTGATGATGATGATGTATGATCGAGGATAGTGATAGTGATATTATAAACTTGTGATGAGTTTATGTGATGATGATTAGGATGTATGATTAATGATAGTGGTGTTATATATTTTTTATGACAATATTGAAGTAACTCCATAGTTGATGAAATAGTAGTGATTCCAATTTGTGCTTGAGAAGATGTTCTTAATGGAGTATCATAGGCCAACGAACAGAAAAAATAAATGTGGAGACTTTTTGAAGTGGAGATTATTTTGACATCATATAGGTAGGGTCTGACAAGCCTAGTGATTTCAAGGAAGTACAACTGAATGAGCTTGATCGTGTCAGTCTACTATTGAGCCTTAGAGGTATTCAGGTGGGGAATTCCTAGGTGAGTTGGAGGTTGCCCTCCGAATGTCAAGACCTACCATGCAACACACAATTACCTCAAATGTCGCGTATATGTGTCTCGGGTTGAGTTGAAGGGATCTATGAGGATAAAACCAATTTGAATTGTCCGTCCACTTATGTGGTGACATAGTATCAAGCTTCATAACCAAGTACTTTAGAGTTAGAATGGTACCACATTGGCATTGCATTTTCTTGTGATTGTTTTGTTGTGATTAATATGTATTGTATGTGATAGTAATTTCTATTAGATGATTTGATGTTATAATGAAATAAATTGATTTTCCTTGAGTGATTTTATGTTTTTAATGTGATACTGTTTTCTTGAGGAACGTTTTTGAGAAACGTTTTTGTGATGATACGGTATTATTATGAATAATTGCGTGTTCTTCTTACTTATATTATACTATCAACATGATTTCGAGACTCACCTCATTCGTTGTTTGTGTTTGATTGACATGACTCCGTGTTTGCGAAATCACACATATTATAGATTAATGAATCTTGAAGTTAAAGTTTGGGAGACGCCCCGCTCTGATAGGTGATACCGGGAATGAAAGTCATAAGTTGTATTTTACTTATTTAATTAGAAACGACTTTTGTAAGAAAACGTTATAAGTACTAGTAATTTTTTGGTATGAAAACATATTATAGTTAAATGAAGTTTATGGAGATTGTAGTGTTTTATAGAAGGGTAAAAAGTTTAAAGTGTTCATTTTGTATTTTCAGAAATGTGATATCCTAAATAACTCATAAAAGTTTTTTTTTCTCTGAAAGAGTCTTTATTTATTCACTACAAATTTTTATAGAAATGTGGTATAAATATATATATATATATATAATTTTGGGTTTAGGGTGTCACATTAGTGGTATCAGAGCATGTCTGTCCAATTAGGCCAAGTGTCGGTTCAATGTTAGTCAAATGTCAGTGGTGTCAATTGTGTTTTCTTGTGTATTAATTATTTTCACTATCGTATTTTTTTCGTTATATTTTTGTGTTATCTGCTATATGCTTTTGTGTAATTATACATATTTTTGAAGTTACTAATTAAGTATTTATTGTTATGTGCTATATGTTGTTATGTATTCTAAGTTTCTACCTATACCAAATAAACCATGAGATTATTTGTTAACATTTGAGTTAACTTGAATTATTAACATGATTCAGTTAATTATCAATTGACTCTCCTATGACTTGTGTTTTTAACTATGATTCTCTGCTCTATTGTTGTAGTGGATAGTTAGAAATAAATTTTTTGATTGACTAGCTATATGTTTGAAATATTAATTTCACCGAGGTAATATTAAAGTTTTGATCTTGCTAATGAAATCAATTTAGAACGTTAGTCTATAGTTTTAAAAATTAGTAAATTCATATTATTAGTAATAATAATTCTTGAATATTAGAGGTTAGTAGAACTTTAAAGTTAGAATTTTAAAAAGAACATTTTGAAGGAGTTAAAGTTGATTTATTTTGTAAAAATAAAAATAATTTTCGTATCAATTGCTCTTGATTTATTTTCAAGAATTAAGTTGAGTTGGATTTTTGTTGATTTATAAAATAAAAATAATTTTATACCACGACGAAAATTTACATCATGTTTTACCATGTGTTGTTTTTCACTGAAAAAAATGCTATTTTCACTAAAAAAATTCTCATAATCACACTACGCCAAAAATTACCTTTTACAGCGCACATTTTAAAACGCTTCATAACTAAAAGCGCTGTTGTATAATATTTTAAAATTAACGGAGGATATAACAGTGCTTTAATGACAACTGCTTTAGAAAAAACGTTGTTGTTGGGTCATGAATGGTTTAGAATTTACAGAAAAGCACTGTTGTAGGGTCATAGCGATTTCACATAATGTTTACAGCGCTTCGCATAAAAGCGCTATAAAATATAGCACTCTCACATAATGTTTACAACACTTTTTAGAGCGCTTTTCATAAGAGCGCTGTAAAATATAGCGCTCCCACACTATATTTACAGCGCTTTGTATATAAGCGCTGTAAACGCTGTAAATATTTTGAAATTTAATTTTTAAAAGCCTTTTACTGCGCTTATGGATTAAAGCGCTGTAAAATTACAAGCAGTTCAAGTTATATATACTTGATAAATAAATAAATAAAAACATATTTAATACGTTCTCTCCCTTCAAACCCTATTACGAACCTTCCTCTCCTCTACTTTGCGCCCATTTTTACTGAGTGATTGTTGTATCAGGTACTGTATTTATTAATTTGTTATTGTCTCTAAAACTGATAAATTATTACCTGATAAATCATATAAAATGTTAAGGGATAAATCTGTTCTGTTTTGAAATTTGTTCGATCTGTTCTGTTTTGAAATCACACTTGTATGCATGACCTTAGACCTTGGTTTCCATTTTCCAATATTAGACTATATATACTATTGATTTGTATGATGTTATAGATTGATAAATTTGTGTAGCATTGCATTCATATATACTGCATTCATAAACTCTTACATGATAAATCTTATAAAATATGTTCGATCTGTTATGTTAATTTTTGAAATTAGACTTGTATGCATATATATTATAGATTGGTATAATGTTATAGATTGATAAATTTGTGTAACACTGCATTCATATAGGTCATATAAAATGGACCGAAAATGGATGTCTGCCAATCGATTGTCAAAAGAGTATGAAAATGGAGTGAATGAGTTTGTTGAATTTGTAGTGAAGAATGCAAAAGACCTAAATTGAATCACTTGTCCTTGTTTAAAATGTTTTTTTGGAAAACGCGTTAGAGCAGATGAATTGGAAGGACATTTAGTATGGCATGGAATTGATGAAAGCTATACATGTTGGATAAGACATGGTGAGAAAAAATAAAGGGAACACTTATTTTGAGAATGTTGCGACATATGATTCAAATGATTTTGACACAAATACATATGAGCGGGACCGAGTTGAGGAGATTGCAAAAGCAGTTGAAGAAGATCTTCGGGATTGTCCTAAAAATTTTGAGAGTTTGTAGAGTGATGCAGAGAAACCATTATATAATGGTTGTACCAAATTCACAAGACTTTTAGCGATATTAAAGTTGTACAACTTAAAAGCGAGAAATGGATGGTCTGATAAAAGTTTCACAGAATTATTAACACTCCTAAAAGATATGTTGCCAGATGATAATGAACTACCCAGTCAAACCTACGAGGCTAAACAAATTTTGTGCTCTATTGGCATGAGTTACATAAGGATTCATGTGTATCCTAACGATTGCATAAGAAAGAATGTTTCAATTTGAGGGCTATGTTGTTCAGCACAATTAATGATTTTCAAGCATATGGTAATTTATCAGGATATATCATTAAAGGTCAGTGTGCATGTCCTATATGTGAAGAGAGTATAGATTGGATGCGGTTGAAACATTGTAAGAAGAACATCTTTCTTGGACATTCTAGATTTTTACCTTTTAGTCATCATTATCGTGGGTGGATAAATGCATTCAATGGAAAATCAGAGGAAGGTACTGCTCCAAAAGCACCGACTGGATATCAAATATTGGAAAAAGTACAAGGTTTGACCAAGAAATTTGGCAAACCATTTGCGGGAGAGCTTGTCAAAACTGGGTGGAAGAAAAACTCAATTTTCTTTGAATTTCCATATTGGAAGTCATTATATATAAGACATTTTCTCGATGTGATGCATATTGAAAAAAATGTATTTGATAGTGTTATTGGTACGTTACTCAGTGTTCCAAGAAAGTCTAAGGATGGCATTAATACAAGATTGGATTTGGTCGATATGGTAATAAGAAATGCATTGGGTCCCCTAAAGAAAGGAAATCGCACATATCTACCTTCAGCCGCTCATACTCTATCTAGAATGGAAAAAATTATTTTATGTAAATTTCCACACGAAGTTAAAGTTCCAGAAGGATACAATTCAAACATTAAAAATTTAGTTTGTATGAAAGACCTCAAGTTAAAAGGTTTGAAGACTCATGATTGTCATATTCTAATGGAGCATTTTCTACCAATAGGTATACGTTCCATTTTACCTGAAAAAGTTCGACGAGCCATAACTAAATTATGTTTCTTCTTTAGGGAAATTTGTAGTAAAGTGATCGATCCTCAGAAATTACCGACATTGCAGAGGGAAATTGTTCTTACTTTGTGTGAGCTTGAAATGTAATTCCCACCCTCATTTTTTGATATAATGGTTCACCTTACTGTTCATCTTGTTAAGGAGACACAACTTTGTGGGCTAGCTTACATGAGACGGATGTATCTGATAGAATGATATATGAAAATATTAAAAGGGTACGTAAAAATTAGAAGTCGACAAGAAGGTTGTATTGTTGAATGATACATTGTCGAAGAAGCTGCTCAATTTTGTACAGAATATCTATCTAATGTTGAATCCATAGGACTTCCTATGTCTCGTCATTCGGGAAGAATAATAGGAGAAGGGATAATTGGAAAGAGAGTAATGACTATATCAAGGATAGAATGGGAGCAGGCACAATTGTATGTTCTACACAGTGATGATGAGGTTCAACTGTATGTTACAATACTCATGGATCAATTATCTAGTTTGAACATGAACAGGAATTAAAATTGGATAACACGAGAGCACAATCAAAGTTTGATATAGACCACGCTTCAATTTTAGAGAGATTGAGGTGGCTAGCAAATGGCCCGAGTTTACATGTCTTTTCTTACACTGTTTATATAATTAACGACTATACATTTTATACCACAAAACAAGATGATTAAACCACTATGCAAAATAGTGGAGTCACTCTAGTAGCTGAAGCGATGCATATCTCAAGTGCAAAAGACAAAAACCCAATATTTGCAAATCTATCACATTTTGGGGTTATCGAGCAGATATGGAAGTTGGATTACACAATGTTTCGTGTTCCCATCTCTGGTTGCAAGTGTTGGAACCAAGTTGGTTCCTACAATTAAAGTTTTGATGTTAACAAATGTATTTTATGAAAATAACATATTTGACTTAGAAGAAGAATGAAAAATGTCACCAGAAGAATAGATCAGAGGATGACGTTACCAGAAGCAGAAATTAGAAGATGACATCACTAGAGGATGTCACCAGAAGATGACGTCACCAGAAGATGACGTCACCAGAAGTAGAAATCAGAGGATGATGTCACCAGAGGATGTCATCAGAAGATGACGTCACCAGAAGCATAAATCAGAGGATGACGTCACCAGAGGATATCATCAGTGGAATCTGTTAGAAGAATATGTTAGAGAAAAATGCTCAAAACAGAATTGGAGCAAAAGATTTGAGAAACAGAATCTAGCTAAAAATATGCTCAAAACAGAATTGGAGCAAAAGACTCGTGAAACAGAATTTAGCTAAATGCATGCTCAAAACAGAAGCGAAGCAAAATGCTCAAAACAGATTAATTGAAATATACTCCAGAAGTAAAGCATCAGTGAGCAAAAGACTCAAAACAGAATCTGAGCAAACTTCTCTAGAATATTCTCAAAACCGATTAATTGAAATACACTCCTGAAGTAAAGCATCAGTGAAGCCCTAAAGTTCAACTTAAAATAGAGACTTAATGCTGAAGATTAGAGTATCGAAAAACACAAGAACTCAAGCTTCAATTCAAAGTTGTCTGAGAGTTCAAAAGAGAGAAACACAAATGAACAAGAGCAATATTTTCTAAGTTTTTTTGAGAGAGAAATACAGTGCAACAATTAGCTTTCCAGAAGCAATAAAAGAGTGTAAGAATAAGTGTAGCAAACAGCTTTCCAGAAGCAACGTTGCAAAGTTCCAAACCTTTATTATAGTGGTGTAGATTCCTTCTTTAATCAGGGGTTGTTAGATTGGTAGGAGAAGACTTGGGTGGTTTAGTCAAGGTGTTGTTATTCCTCAAAAGTATGGGGTTGTCAGGCTGTTTGAGAAGACTTAGCTGGTTTAGTTAAGGTGTTGTTGTTCCTCAAAAGTCTGGGGTTGTCAAACTGTTTGGGAAGACTGACTTCAAGGGTTAGTGTTGTAATTCAAAGGAGTTTGAATTAGTGAAAAGGCCTTCTGGAGGAAGGGACTGGACGTAGCCTAGTTAACGGTGAACCAATATAAATTGATGTTTTATTATGTTATTATTATCCGCTGCTGAATCTGATTAGTTATTTATCGAATAATTCAAATCAACATTTAACAAAACAGAAAAAGTAATTAAGTTTGACAAACACAATTCAACCCCCCCTTCTCGTGTTTGCACCTTCAGTTTGCATCTTCAGCAAGTGGGTCGATAATAATAATGGCGTTCGGATTGATGAGTTAGGGTTCTTGCTTGTCGATTTTAGTAGGGTGGGATAGAAAGATGAGCCTTTTATTTTAGCGTCGCAAGCTCAACAAGTGTTTTATGTCACTGATCCTGCTGATGATAAATAGTCTGTTGTCTTATCGATAAAATAAGTGATGATAACAACAACGTTGAAGATGTTGGTAATTATATGGTATGTTGTCCTATTTTCTTTGTGAAATTGATTCAACTGATGATGGTTTATATCTTAGAGATGATCATGATGAGGGAATTTGGATTAATCCATCGTTTCGTATCGTTAATGGACAAACAAATGTGAATCCCACCAGGAAAAGAAGAAGGGCATCTTAAGGTGTTTATGTGTTTTATATAAGTCATGTAATGATCTGTACTCATTATGTAATTTATACTAATTTCATGTAACTTGACTTGCCAGAACTGAGTATTTGATTTTGTGCTTATACTGATTTTCTGCCAGAACATGAACTGATCATGTAATTTAGCATTGATATACTAATTTTCTGCCAGAACTTGAACTCATCATATAATTTTTTTAATTATATTATTTAATTATTTTAGAGATGACAATTTGATAAATTTTTTAATTATAATATCAACTTATCATATAAGTTGATATGAACAATTTGATAAACAAAATTTTAGATATGACAATTCGTATCCATGAGTATGGATATTATCTCACATTATAAAATGATTTACACATTATTCTAAAGCTTTTAAAAATTAAATTTCAAAACATTTAAAACGCTTTGGTCCATAAGCGTTGTAAAAGGCTTTTAAAAAATAAATTATAAATTACAAGTACAAAACATTTACAGCGCTTTTGCCCATAAGTGCTGTAAAAGGCTTTTAAAAAATAAATTATAAATTACAAGTACAAAACATTTAAAGCGTTATGAGAAAAAGCGCTGTAAAATGCTTTTAAAAGATAAATTACAAGTACAAAACATTTACAGCGCTTATGAGAAAAAGTGCAGTAAAATTCTTTTAAAAAATAAATTACAAGTACAAAATAGTTACAGTGCTTGTGAGAAAAAGCGTTGTAAAATGCTCGTATAGCGGATTTTATATAGTGTATCTATAAGTGTTGTAAAAGACTATGTAAGGCGCTTTTTATATAGGCTTTTAAAGCGCGTTTTGGAAGAGCGCTGTAATAGGTTAAGTCTTTTAAAACGCTCTTTGGAAAAGCGTTGTAAAATGTTGTTTTAAAATATTATGTAAATTGATAATAAGAAACCGCCTCTTCATTTTCTTCTTCATTACGTATTCTCATCCCTACGAACTTGGCAGTGTGAAACCCTTATTCATTACGTACTCTCCATCTTCATTACTCTCTATACGAACCCTTCTCCCTAGTGCGAACCCTACTGTCCATATTCATTCATACTTTCTCTTTTCATTACGTACTCTCCATTTTCATTACGTATATTATCCCTACGAACCATAAAGGTTTTTAAGGCGCTTTTTGTTCAGTTTTTTAAACCGCTATGTGGAACCCTAAACTTGTATTTCTACTTATATTTCTGCTTGTATTTCTGCGACGTCGTAACCCTACACTACAGGTATTGTTATTAATATCTTGTTGTCACTAAAATTAGAGTGCATGTTGTATTTATTCAATCTGTTGTTGTCACTAAACTGCATGTTGAACTTATACTGTGTGAAATGTTGAACTTAAGTCATCAAAACGATGAAGTTGTAAACACTGGCGTTGTAAACAATGAAGCTGTCAACGCTAAAGGCTATGAAAGCGAAGTGAAGCGTGGGGCAACTATAATGCAAAAAGTCATTATAGAAAGAAGTACTGAAATAAAATTTGAGGTATATATACTATACTTTTGTTTATATTTTACTTTTTTTCTTTTTTGAAAGCAAGCACTTACACTCTATGAGTTTATTAGGTGGGATGGAATGAAAGTGGCCAGCCGATTGAGTCCAATAGTTCAATGATGGTAAGCTACATCGGTGCTGTTGTCCGCCAAAATATCCCAATAACAATCGATGACTCGAGAGACAAAGCATTGAAGGATGCTAAAGACATGTTGTGGAGTGATGTACAAGTAATTAACTTTTTTACTCCACTTTTTTGTTACTTAATTATAACTTTTTCCATTGAAATACTTTTATTCAAACTCTATTTATTTGGTTTGCAGAGCGCTTTTAACATTGAAGATATAGGGAAAAATTAAGTACTTAGAGTTGCTGGTAAAATTCACAGAGGATTTAGATCTCATTTGTCGAATTGTTACCTAAGGATTTAGATCTCACAGAGGATTTCTAAGGAGTTGCATATTCTATGAATTCTTATGTGTGTCTCTATTTGAAATTCTTAAGACTATGAAATAATTTAAAAATTGTTCTACTTGTCTTACTTAAGTCAAATTGATTGACTAATTGATGATATTATTTAAGCTTTTTTTTAAGAGAGTAAAACTAGTAAAACATTATCTGAGAAGTTAGTTGAACTTGATAAGATACTTGACAAATTTTTAATTTCATTCAACTTAAGGTAATAAGTTTTTGGTTACTAAATCTATAAGTTTTGTTTCCTTCGTAAATTATAGTGAGTAATTGTGGTATTTCGTTCATGATTGAAATGTTAGATGCAATTGTTTAAATGATTCATTGTGTCATGTTAGACTATCATGATAAGCTAATTGATTGTTGACATGTTGTGCTTAAATGAGTAGTGAATACTTTAAATATGTTTATAGACTAATGTTTGAATCTCGAGGGTGGTTAGTTAGATATCAGTTCGCTTATTGTTCACTACAAATTTTGAGGACAAAATTTCTTTAACGAGGGAAGAATTATAACACCTCAAATTTTATAATAAATTATTTTATTAATATAATAGAATTTTCAATAATTAATTTAGTTTTAAAATTATTTTAAAATATACGTTTGATTAATTTTCGTTATATAGGTGCATCCTATATCTGCTAGTTTTATGCATATTGGACCAAATGATTAATATTGTAACATCTTGAATTTTTTGTTACTATAAATTAGTAATATTTTTTTATACGTGTGTTTATTGTAGTGTGATGATTTTCTATGTAGTTGTCTTTATCTATTTTCTCTAATGATTTATTTAAATTAGCAATTTTTTATATTATATATAATTATAAATTCATACATATTAATTTTAGATTGTTATTATTTTAAGTCTAATATTTTATTATTATTGTTAAGTATACCTTTGGTAGTTAAATTTATTTTTAATATATATAAATATAAATTAACTAAATTATTTATAATATGAATAAATAAATTGGTTTATATAAATAAAATATAACAATGATGACCGATGAGATGCGGATATGTCTTGTGAAGTCCTAATATGCATACAAATATACGATATACATATTATATTGCGGTCTAGCTATATTGCGGTCTAGCTATTACTGTGTAATCCTCATCTTTTTCTTCTCGTATAGCGGCGCAACACACAATGTATGTTTTCCATTTCCAAATTTTAGTTTTTTTCTCATCAGGCACATGAATGTTATTTTTCAATTTGGCTTGTACACTATTCACTGCAACCAAGTTTTTCATATATGTGATTCTAACTAAGAGACCTATCACCTAAATTTAATTCTCTCTTATACATCCAAAAAACCACCATGGTAGATGCAAGTGATTTTGTTGGAACCAAATTGGTTCTTGCAATTAAAGTTTTGATGTTAACAAAAATATTTTATGAAAATCGTATTTTGACTTAGAAGAAAAATATCAGAGGCTGTGCAAAATCAGAGGATGACACCACCAGAGGATGACGACACCTGAAGATAAAAATGCCACCAAAAGTTTCGGCTAGAGGAAACATCTAGAGGATACAAGAAGATACCTCAAGAAGATACTAGAGGATACTAGAGGATGTCATCAAATGCAAACATCAGAAGATATCATCAAAGGGAAGAAACAATAACATCATCAGAGGATATCTTTCTTGGCCCATATCAGAAGGAAACAGAGTCCAGAAAGAGACTTGGTCCAGACTAGAAGGAAGCTTGTCAGAGGGAGACTTGTTCCAGACCAGAAGGAAACATAAGTCAGACTTGGTCTAGACTTATTCCAGACTAGAAGATAGCATGGTCGTGAATATAAGACTTAGTCCAGACTTGGTCCAGACTTAATCTAGACTTGGTCTAGACGAGAAGATAGGATGGTCAAGAACAAAAGACTTGGTCCAGATCAAAAGATATAATTATCCAGAACATAAGACTTAGTTCAAATTTAATCCAGACTTGGTCCAGATCAGAGGATAAATGTCCAGATTAAAAGATCAATGGTTTAAATTAGAAAATCAATGGTCGAGATTAGAGGATCACAGAATGCTATGGATCATATTACATGGTCCAGAGTTGGTCGAGATCAGAAGATCATACGGTCTAGAATTTAAATCATGATGCAGATCAGTGAAGACTTGATTAAACTTCAAAGAAGACTTGATTAAATTTTGATAGAAATTTGATCAAAGTATTAAGGGGATTTGAATCAAAAATCAATGAAGACTTGAAGAACTTCAAATGCAATCTAAAGCTTAAAAAGATATGGTTTGAAATTAAAAGAAACAAGATTGATCAACAGAATTTTCAAGTGCAATCTGAAGCTAAAAAGATATGGTTTGAAATTAAGTGAAACTGGATTGGCCAACAGAATTTTCAAAGAAATCTGAGCAAGATTTATTTCGAATTTAAGCTTGGACAAATCCCTATTTGCAGCTATAAAAGGAGGCATTATGCTGCAGCATCAAGCATCGAAAAACACAAGAACTCAAGCTTCATATTCAACACAATCCGAGAGTTCAAAAGAGAGAATCACTTGAGTGCAAAAGCAATATTTTCTAAGTGTTTTCGAGAGAGAAATTCAGTGCAACAATCAGCTTTTCAGAAGTAACAAAAGTGTGCAAGAATCAGTGCAGCAATCAGCTTTCCAGACGCAAATTTACAAAGTTCCAACCCTTGTAATCTAACCCGATAGTGGTGCAGATTCCTTCTTCAATCTGGGGTTGTCAGATTGGTAGGAGAAGACTTGATTTGTAGAGTCTAGGTGTTGTTTTCGTTCCTCAAAAGTCTGGGGTTGTCAGGCCGTTTGAGAAGACAAGCTTGGAGGGTCAGGTGTTGTAATTCAAAGGTTTTGAATTAGTGGATTAAAAGCTTCAGGATGAAGGGACTGGATGTAGCCAAGTTAATGGTGAACTAGGATAAGTTGTTGTGTTCTTATGATTTTATTTTTCCGCTGCTAAGTCTGATTATTTATTCATCAAGTAAATCACATCAACATTCAACAAAACAGCAAAAAGATTCAATGTTTGGCAAACATAATTCAACCCCCTTCTCGTGTTTGCACCTTCAGATTTAACTCAAATTCTGTCTCATTTTGCGATGGAAATGCACGAAACATTTTTTTTCATACAAAAAATCCACCGCTGAATTCATTTTTGGCCTCGCCTTGGCTGATCGTAGCTCCGTTTAGTTGTAAACAACCGTTTTTCGTCCGTTGGGCAGATTGTTTTTGGGATTTTCTGGAAACCACATTGACTCTGTTGAAAAATGATATCGTTTTTGGATTACTCTCATCAAAACCTTCAAGAAGCAATACTCATTGGTGTTTTTCGGTGGAGTTGACATCAGACCCTTCCGGCGCTCCGACGAGTCAGTGAAACTTTTTCTGTAGTATTTTTTTTCTCGTCGTTTTGATTCCATTTTTGCTTCTAAAATTATTATTAATATTTAACATTGATTTGTATGCTTCTCATAATTTATCAGTCGCGTCTCGGCGATTTTGTTAACTCGACGTTTATTCAAATTCGTTCGTTAAACATTGTTGATCTATTGTGGCTGTTGAAAAATCCCATTGAGTTCATGGTTTGAGAAAGCGTCGAAATAAGGTAAGGGGTAGAAAATTTTAATTCATGAGTATAATATATTGTGAGATGAACGGGAAAACTGTATTTTGCAACAATTCATTCAGGACTCGCTAAGTACAACAATAACCTTTTGAGTGATAAAGTAATTAATTGCAAATATTGAAATTGTGAAATTAAAATGTGGAATAGAAATATTTATAAGGTTCTGATTGATTTCATTACGTTAAATATGTGATATTTGATATTGAGTGTCGAATGAATTTTGTTCATATATTTGATTAGATAAGTTTATGTGATGTGATAATAAAAGATGTCTGCATTGTATGATTTAAGTTTATGTGATATGTTAATAAAAGATTGATGCATTATGATAAATTTATGTGATGATGATGATGTATCATTGATGATAGTGATATAAATTTGTGATAAGTTTATGTGATGATGATGATGTATCATTAATGATACTGATACAAATTTGTGATAAGTTTATGTGATGATGATGGTGATATTATAAATTTGTGATGAGTTTATATGATGATGAGGATGTATTCTGATTGATTTAGTTACGTTAAATATGTGATATTTGATATTGAGTGTCAAATGAATTTTGTTCATATATTTGATTAAATGAGTTTATGTGATGTGATAATAAAAGATGTCTGCATTGTATGATTTAAGTTTATGTAATGTGTTAATAAAAGATTGATGCATTATGATCAATTTATGTGATGATGATGATGTATCATTGATGATAGTGATATAAATTTGTGATAAGTTTATGTGATGATGATGATGTATCATTAATGATAGTGATATAAATTTGTGATAAGTTTATGTGATGATGATGGTGTATGATTGATGATGGTGATATTATAAATTTGTGATGAGTTTATATGATGATGAAGATGTATGATTTATGATGGTGATGTTATAATTTTTTTATGAGAATATTGAAGTAAACCCATAATTAATGAAATAGTAGTGGTTCCAATATGTGCTTGAGATGATGGACTTAATAGAGTATCATAGGCCAACGAGGGGAGAAAATAGATGTGGAGAATTTTTGAAGTGAATATTATTTTTTCATCATGTAGGTAGGGTCTAACAAGCCTAATGATTTTCGGGAAGTACAACTGAATGAGCCTGATTGTGGCGGTGTATTGTTGAGCTTGAAGGCAAGATTGTTAGACCTTGGAGGTATTTGGGTGGGGAATTCCTAGGTGATTCGGAGGTAGCCCTCCAAATGTCGGGAGCTACCATGCAACACACGTTTACCTCGACTATTGCGCATATGTGTTTCAGGTTGAGTTGAAGGGATCTATGCGGACATGACCAATTTGAATTGTTCGTCCACTTACGTGGTAGCATAGTATCAAACCTTCTAACCAAGTGCTTCAGAGTTAGAATGGTACCACATTGTGAAGTAGAGTCTAAGTTCATGCATAACATTGCATTTTCTTGTGATTGTTTTGTTGTGATTAATATGTATCGTATGTGATAATAATTTCACTTAGATGATTTGATGTTATAGTGAAATGTTTTGAATTTTCCTCTAGTATTTTTGACTTTTTAATTTGATATTTTTTCTTGAGGAATGTTTATGTGATGATACGGTTTTATTATGATTAATTGTGTTTTTCTTACATATATTATACTATCAACAGGATTTCGAAACTCATTTCCTTCGTTGTTTGTGTTTTATTGGCTTGACACTGCATGTCTGAAATCACAGTTGTTACAAGTTAATGAGTCATGGAGTTCAAGTTTAGGAGACGCCCTACTGTGATAGGTGATACCAAGAATGAGAGTCATAGGTTGTATTTTACTTATTTAATTAGAAATAAATTTTGTATGAAAACCTTATAATTACTAGTAGGTTTTTGGAATGAAATAAACATATTATAGTTAAAACAAGTTCATGGAGATTACACTGTTTTATATGAGGAAAAAAAAGTTTAAATTCTTCATTTTGTATTTTGAGAAATGTGATATCCTAAATAACTCGTAAAAGTTTCTTTTTTCTCTAAAAGTGTTTTTTTTATCTCCTGCAAATTTTTATAGAAATATGATGTAAATTACTATATATATTATTTTGAGGTTTAGGATGTCACAGTGCACGCAGAGTGTTTATATGTAGTCTAAACCAATGAGTCTACAAGATTTGCCCTTTCAAACAAATTATAATCACTCAATGGATGATCATGTGTGTGACAAGGCCTTGGGAGACCCAACGACATCTATAGAAGTAATCCATGTTGAAGACGAATCTATTGAATGGGTTGGTACAAATAATGTTCTAATTGATCATCCTATTTTTCAAACTACCTAATAATCATCTGCTCGTATTCACTAATAAAGTTGAGAATTTACATATTATTGCATCTACTTCTAATGGGGAACTTATTATTGAGGTGCACTTAACTTTAGGAAGTAGCGATTCAACATATGTTGGTGAAACATATCTCTCTCGTGATGTAACAATTGAGAGTACCCATTCTTCTATTAATACAAATATTGCTAATGATGTTATAACATATGGTAGATTTTGGGGTGATGTTGCAGATGAGGAACAAGATGACCAAGGTTCTTAACCTAAATCTCTTTATGACAAGGAATTTCAACGTCTCTTCACCAAATATAAAATAAAAAAACAATGAAAGTGGTTTATGATGTCAATCGTTATAATACTCATCATTAGGAGGATCTATCTCTATCTCTTTCTAATGAAAGTTCTTTATTGAAATGTTAGAGATATTGCTAATCTGAATATTCAAACTATTAAAAAATTATGTAATTTGCATAAACTGGATTTTTCATTTATTGCAGAGCCATGGGTTGATCGTAACAAGATTTCTCCAAATTTTTGGCAGTCAAATAACTTATGCCATTTTTTGATAACGATAGAGGATATCACTTTCAAAATCTATGGGGTTTTTGCTCTCCTGAATTTGATCCAATTATTTTATTTGTCTCTAGTCAACATGTTATTTTTTCTTTAATTTACGAGCAACCAAAAATCTTTTTGGGAGCCACTTACGCCACCACTAATCATATTATTAGGAGATCTCTTAGGAGCAACCTTACAAATTTTATACAACATAATGCCTATGGTTATTAGGGGAGATTTTAATTATATTCTAGGAGCCCATGAGCAAAGCGGCAAGGGCACACTTCTTTTGAGTTCTTGTGATGATTTGAAGAATTGATCTGATAATTGTATGCTTACTCAGCTACCCACTAGAGATGCTCAATTTACGTGGTCAAATGGTAGGAGACACAATACTCACACTTAAAGATGACTTGATATATATCTTTTTAATGATGATTTGCTGTCATTTTGGGCTTCCGCTTTAATATTTTACTCCCACAAGGAGTCAAATCTGATCACTATCCTCTTCTTCTTCTGATAATGCATAAAGGTATAACTCCATTCTCGTCTTCTTTTAAATTCCAAAATATGTAGTTGCAACATTCAGATTGTAGGAGATTAGTTCAACATACATGGAATGAAATTGTTCATGGTTGCCATATGGTGGTTCTTGAAGGTGCAAACACGAGAAGGGGGGTTGAATTGTGTTTGCCTAACTTGAATACTTTTTAGTTTTAAAACAAACTTATTATGTATGAATTAAAACAGAGTTAGTAGTGGATATAAAGTAAATAAAAACTCAGACTTTTATATTGGTTCACCGTTAACTAGGCTACGTCCAGTCCCTTCACTTTGAAGGATTTCACTAATTCAAAAACCTTGAATTACAAAGTACCACTGACCCTCCAAGTCAGTCTTCTCAAAAAGTCTAACAACCCTAGACTTTTGAGGAAAAGAACCTTGAATCTAATTGCTAAGTAATCTGCTACTCCTTCTAACTCCCTCAGATTGTAGACTCTACTTCAACATCTTAGACCTAACACAAGGGAAAGAAAAACATAGAGTACTTGCTTCTGGAAAGCGGATACTCACAATTGACCTCATTGAAAACTCAAGTATTTTGCTTTTGGAAGTGTATGACTCTCAAGTATTTTCGACACTTTAATCTTCAACATTAAGTCTCTATTTATAGTTGACCTTTAGAACTTCATTGATGCTTTACTTTTGGAGTGTACTTAGATTAATCTGTTTTGAGAATATTCTGGAGTAGTTTGCTCAGATTCTGTTTTGAGTCTTTTGCTCACTGAAGCTTTACTTCTGGAGTGTATTTAGATTAATCTATTTTAAGCATTTTGCTCCGCTTCTATTTTGACCACGCTTTTAGCTAGATTCTGTTTCTCGAGTCTTTTGCTCCAATTCTGTTTGGAGCATTTTTCTCTAACATATTCCTCTGACAGATTTCTCTGATGATCATCCTCTGGTGATGTCATACTTTCTGCTTCTGGTGACGTCATCTTCTGGTGACACCATCCTCTAATTTATGCTTCTGGTGACGTCTTTTTCTGGTGACATCCTCTGGTGACGTCATCCTCTGATTTCTGCTTCTAGTGACGTCATCCTCTGATTTCTGTTTCTGGTGATGTCATCTTCTAGTGACATCATCCTCTGATCTATGCTTCTTTGATGATATCCTCTGTGCCTTAAGGATGCATCCTCTGGTACCTTCTGGATGCATTATCTGGCCTAACCTTCTGGTGACATTTCTATCCTCTAGTTGCTTCCTCTAGATGTATCTTCTGGTGGTGTCATCTTTTGCCTCTAGTGACATCATCTTTTGATGACATTTTATATAATAATTCTAAGTACAAAATAAGATTACATGGAGTGCTTTTGTAAACATCAAAATCCTAAGTACTTAGAACCAACTTGGTTCCAACAATCTCCCCCTTTTTGATGATGACAAAACCTTAACTTATTTTGTTAGCTTATAACTTATTTAATAAGCTTGAAAAAATTTGAAGTACTTGAAATACTTCCCCTCAAACCAATCTCTCCCCCTAAGTCTAATAATGACTTTTTCCTCTCCTTTTCAACTCCATCTTAAATCACTTTTTCTTTTCTTCTCCTCTCCTTTTCAACTCCTTCTTCTTTCACTCTTTCTTTTTCTCTCTTTATTTTTCTGTCTCCATGTTTCCTCTCCTTTTCAGCTCTTTCTCTTTTCATCTCTTTCTTTTTCACTCCTCCTTTATTTTTATCTCTCCTTTTCTACTTATTTCTCCTTTCTCTCTCTCTCTCTCTCTCTCCCCCGTTTTGTCATCAGCCAAAAAGAGGTTCTACTATTTTTGTATTTTTGTTTTTCTCTTTACAAAGTATAGAAAGTAAAAACAAGAAAATAAAAGACATAAAGTAAAATTACAAGAAAATTAAAAACTCCAAATATGACTACTTGAGCTAGTCAGATATAGAGATAATGTTGAGATGCTTCTTGATAAACTCGAACCTATCTTCAGGTAATGCTTTGGTGAAGATATCAACCCATTGATGATCAGTGTCCACAAACTAGATGCTTAAAGTCCCTTTTTGAACATGATCCATAATGAAATGGTGTTTTATTTCAATGTGTTTGGCTCTAGAGTGTAAGATAGGGTTCTTGGTTAGATTTATGGCTGAAGTGTTATCACAGAACAAAGGGATATTGGTTTCAAAGATGTTGTAATCTTCAAGTTGATGTTTCATCTAAAGTAACTGTGAGCTGCATCATGCTGCTGATATATACTCAACTTCAGCTGTTGACATGGCAATGGTGCTCTGTCTTTTTCTTGACCAAGAGATCAAATTATCAAGGGAAAGAAAAACTTAGAGTACTTGCTTTTGGAAAGCGGATACTCATAATTGACCTCACTGAAAACTCAAGTATTTTGATTTTGGAAGTGTATGACTCTCAAGTATTTTCCATACTTTAATCTTCAGCATTAAGTCTCTATTTATAGTTGACCTTTAGGACTTCACTGATGCTTTACTTTTGGAGTGTACTAAGATTAATCTGTTTTGCGAAAATTCTGGAGTAGTTTGCTTAGATTCTGTTTTGAGTCTTTTGCTCACTGATGCTTTACTTCTGGAGTGTATTTAGATTAATCTATTTTGAGCATTTTGCTCCGCTTCTATTTTGACCACGCTTTTAGCTAGATTCTGTTTCTCGAGTCTTTTGCTCCAATTCTGTTTTGAGCATTTTTCTCTAAACTATTCCTCTGATAGATTCCTCTGATGATCATCCTCTAGTGACGTCATACTTTCTGCTTCTGGTGAAGTCATCTTCTGGTGACACCATCCTCTGATTTATGTTCAGGTGATGTCTTCTTCTGGTGACATCCTCTGGTGACGTCATCCTCTGATTTCTGCTTCTGGTGACGTCATCTTCTGGTGATATCATCCTCTGATTTATGCTTCTGGTGACGTCATCTTCTGGGGACATCCTCTGGTGACGTCATCCTCTGATTTCTGCTTCTGGTGACGTCATCTTCTGGTGACGTTATCCTCTGATTTCTGCTTCTGGTATCGTCATCCTCTGATCTATTCTTCTTTGATGATATCCTCTGATATCCTCTGGAGGTGAATCCTCTGGTGCGTTAAGGATGCATCCTTTGGTACCTTCTGGATGCATTATCTGGCCTAACCTTCTGGTGACATTTCTATCCTCTGGTTGCTTCCTTTGGATATATCTTCTGGTGGTGTCATCTTCTGCCTCTGGTGACGTCATCTTTTGATGACATTTTATATAATAATTCTAAGTACAAAATAAGATTACATGGAGTGCTTTTGTAAACATCAAAATCCTAAGTACTTAGAACCAACTTGGTTCCAACAGTTCTTTCTCCAAAGGTGAGGCTCTTAAAAAAAGCATTCAAAATTGGGAACAAAAAACTTTTGGCGATGTTCATGCTTAGATTGAATTAGACGCTCTTCAAAAATATATTGATGATGTGGGTTACTCTAATGATCTTCGTGACCGAGAATTAACTGCTCAAAAGAATCTTTCTACAACCGTTTCTTTCGAATCTAGTGTGATAAGGCTAGGGTAATTTGGTTTACGCAAGGTGATTGAAATATCTTCTTTTTTGTGCATAAAGTTGCCATAATTTTGTATGCATGTAAGCAAATGTTTGATATTAAATCTTGGGATGACATTCTTTCGAACCAAGCCGATATACAAGCTCATGTTCTCTAATTCTTCAAACAATTATATGCTTCCGATAATGTTTGTTCTTATTCATTGTTCGTTTCTAGAGTTATTCCTCTACTAGTTTTTGATGATGATAACTCTCAGCTAATTTCCATCCCTTCTAAGGATGAGGTGAAGTCGGATGTCTTTTCAATGAATGGTTTTGGTTCTCTTGGCCCTAATGGCTTTATTGGTAATTTCTTTCAACATTTTTGGGACATTACAGGCTTTGATGTTTATGCTTTTCTACGTCCATTTTTTTTCTACAAGTTGGACTCTTTCCAAATTAAACTCTATTGCGGTAGCTTTAATCCCTAAGTTCCCAAGTGCAGATAGAATTGGTGATTATAAACCTATTGCTTAGGCTAATTTCTAGTTCAACATAAACACAAAGGTTGTTGCTGATCATCTTGCTTAACTTGCCCCCAAAATTGTTGCATCGTACTGATTACTTTGCTTGTATGTGCGGGGTTCGACAAGAGGACCCTTTGTCTCATATTTTCTATTGCTTAGCGGAAGATGTTTAAGTAGAGGTATATTTAGTTTTGTCTCATATTTTCTCTTATAAAATATTTGGATTCTTGGTTGAGATATCTTATTTGGCCAGAGGATATATATAGTAGAAAAATTGTTGCAGTGGTTTGGAAAAAATTATGCACTCCTTTGGAAGAAGTGGGCCTTGGTCTTCAATCCTCATGTGGTATTTAATATGTTGCCTTGCATAAATTGTCTTGGGATATGTTTTCTTTATATCAACAATGGGCTTTACTTTTTAGGGCTCGTTTCCTTCGAGCCAATGTGCCAATTAATTATTTCCCTAAGTCTTCCATTTGGCCAAGTATTCGCTAGTTTCTTCATTTAGCTATCGACAATAGATGTTGGAGAATTGGAAATGGTTGTTTGATTAAATTTTGGCCTAACAAACAGTTAGGTCAAACTCTTGTGGATAGACTTAGTTTATCTCTCCGCAATGTGTGTTTCTTATAGTTTACTATTCTACATTTTTTGTTTAATTACTCTTGGGATATTCTTATTTGTTTTGCTCGTTCGTTTCCTCACATTGCTACTGAGATACATCAGATTATTACTCTTTCAATTGATTGTGATGACCAAGTGGTATGGTGACTTGCATATTCACGAATTTTATCTTTTTAAAGATGCTTACAAATCCCTTCATCCTGAAGGCTTGAAACTTAAGGGGAGTTAAAAGATTTGGAGTGTTGTAGCTTCTCATTCCAAATCTTTTCTTGTTTGGCATTTCTTTCATAATAAGATGTCTACAGATGATAATTTGTGGAATCATGGATGTGTGGTGGTGTCATGTTTTTTACTATACTCTAAGGCCAGTGAAACTACTGCTCATTTGTTCGTTGAATGCATTTTTTCTACTCAGTTGTGGAACTGGTGGCCATATGTTTTGCGTAATAGTATTGATATTTCTTCCATTTCTTCTATTCTTGATATCTGTAGTAAGAATTGGAGTCCTCATGTGAGGGACGTTACCCTTTCAACTATCATTCATATCATCTAGGTCATTTGGTTTTCTCGTAGCCAGATAGATTTTAATAATAAATTGGTTACCATTTTGCGCGCTATCCAACATTTCTCTTCTGTTGTATCTTTCTTAGGTAGGTTCTCTCAAGGAGTTTCCTCTTTGTCAATACAAGAATTCTTTATTCTCAAATATTTGTCTACTACTTGCCATGTCCTAAGGTCCCTATTATTACCAAGGTTAACTGGTTGAAGGCTCCTTGTAGGTTGATTAAATGTAATACTGATGGGGCTTCTAGGGGTAATCCTTGTCTTTATTCTATTGGTGCTATTTTTAGATATTCTAGTGGTACTATTGTTGGTTGTTTCTCTGACTATTTGGGTGTTGCTACTTATTTTCATGTTGAGCTTTCAGCAACTATATATGCTTTTGAAATCGCCTACTCTAAAAATTGGTTTCGCCTTTGGATGGAGTGTGATTCTCCATTGGTTGTCCTATCTTTCACTAAGTCTAATCTTGTGCCTTAGAAGTTGAAGACTAGATGGTTGAATTGTATATCCTTTACAAGACAAATGCAGTTCCACATGGCACTAAAAGATTGGCTAATGTGGGTTTTTACCCCCATTGTTTTAACTGGGGGGATTTGTCTCCTCGTTATATTTGAAATGACTTTAACCGTAATCGGTGTAACATTCCTCTCTTAGGCTTTGTAAGACCCTTAATTTTAAATTTTAATTTATGCAATTTTAGGGTATTTTGTGTTAAAACTACTTGGACTTTTAGCCAATTTTAAATTATTTTATGGATTAAGTACCAAGAATATATTTTGAGACCCGACTAAAATTTTTGTCGAAGAATAATTTAATTATATTACGAAGAATTTAATACCGGGCAGTTTATCAAAAAAAAGAATTTTATCTGTCAATAGAGTTGCGACGAGAGTAGATATTTTATCAAAATAGTTTGAGATATGAGTGAAGTGATGTGTGTAAGGGTATATAGATATTTGTGGGTTAGTTTTAATTATAATATATATATATATATATAGTTGGTGGAAGTACTATATATATATATATATATATATGTGTGTGTGTGTGTGTGTGAGAGAGAGGCGAAGAAAGGAAAAAAAGATCTTCTTGCCTGTGAATTCTTCTTCTTTTTCCTCTGTTCCGAAAAAAAAACAAGTGTGGGTAGAAAAAAAAAACCGCAAACACAAATCCTCATTTATCTTTTAGATCTAAGCTTCCATTCGAGAAGTGGCAAGAGGAAAAGTTACTCCTCTCCACACTACGGTGTTTGGGAGCTAACTTTTGAGGCGTCGATGTGAACGAGAGTTTCGCCGTATTTGATCGCGGTAGCGGAAAGCGGTTGAGAAAGCGATAACGACGGTAAGGGCTTCTTCCAAATTTTTAGTTTGCATATAGGGACTGTATATGTGTGATTGATAGATGATTAATGTGTGATTGCATGCTAATAAATTTCAACGTGAATATATACATTTTGAGTGAAATTTTGGGTTGAATGTGTACTTACATTCGTCTTCACTGTTTTATTTTTATTTTTATGCGTGGTTTTCAATATTATATGTTGCTATTGCGTTGTTGGTATTCCTTTTTAATTTGTTTCATGTGTTGGAACATGGAGAATGCTCAACATATGGTTTATTGAGTTTTAAAGCGAGAAGGAGGTGTATGGTTTGGTGAAAATTGTGGACCATGTTATTGAATCTTTTTTTTGATTATTTTGGACGCCGTTAAAAATTAATGGTTCTAGTGTAAATATTGGTTCTAGTATAAATATTGTGTAGTTATTATATTTTTAATTAATAAAAATTAATTCTTGTCAATCATAATATGATATTAGAGCCTTGTTATTAAGCCAATGTGATGTTGTCTCTCTTGTTGGAGGGCCATATAATATGCTTTGATGGCTTGTTGATAAGAGGACCTAAGAAGCAGAGATTTTATTGTAAGAAAGAAAACTGTGAATGGAAAGGATTATCTGAATTGCGTTCTGGATAAAAATCTTGCACTAAGTTGAATTTGTAATTATGTAAATACTTAGGAAGATTGGTTATTGATAGTATGCCAGAAGGCTAGCTTTTAATTGTATGAGGTATAGATGCACAGAAGAAAGAATTTTAATGATCTAGTTTGATGTCGAGTGCCTATAGTTTGAAAATAGGAATAGAAAACCATGTTAAATTCAGGATGATGCAAATGCCCATTGTTTGAAAATAAGAATATGTGTTAAATTTAGGGCTATTATGAGAGCTCATTATTTTGACATTGGAATTATATTGAATCTCAATGTAATTAATGAAATTTTGACAACAAGTTCTAGAGAAGTATTACTATAAGAAAAGGCAGCTTTCTTTGCTTAGACAAATGAAATATATCGCAAGTATAAGATAGTGTACATGCAACTCCAAAGAGTAATGTTTATTGAGATTAGAAAAACAAGTGATAGATGAGTGACCTAATATATAGAGCCAAAGATTATCTACCTAAAAAGAAGTAACTTGTGAAGCTAGAAGAGTTGCATTTACTTAATGATTGTGATGAAAAGAGTTAGAGTACGCTCATGCATTTCATAGCTTGTGGTGATTGTGATGGGCCACAGTGTTAGTGGTGACCGCGATGGGCCACACAGTATTAAGTGGTGACCGTGATGGGCCACAGCATCAGTGGTGATCGTGATGGGCCACATTGTTAAGTGGTGACCGTGATGGGCCACATTGTTAAGTGGTGACCGTGATGGGCTACGAGGTGGTTCCATGTGACAGTTGGTCCATCTTATCCTTACGACAATTTAACTGATGTGTAAGGCATGTGATAGGCTACACTCTAAGTAAATTGTGCTAGTCTGTGAGAGACTGCACCGCGGTACAATTATGATTTACGCCCCTCGAGGAGGGTTTTGTTTTGGGAATTCTGGAATCATGTGCACTAGCATATAAACATTGCATTAGGGTGCTTGGCATGCGAGTTATGTTTGTTATGATATGATATGCGAAAATGATATGTGCAAATACCTTAAATTTTAAGTTTCCTAATAGTTGTCTTGATTGTTGATTTTACTTTGAGCTTGCAACTTGATCTGCATTCTTAGTCTTTTGTTTTTATCAAAACATCGATCTTATACATTTCAATACATGTGTTTACTTATTTGGTCATTGATCGTTATCTTGCTGGAGCTGCTAAGTATTTATTGCTCGTCTTTTGACATAATTGTTAATTGTTAACTGTTTATTTACGGTTGGTGACCCTTTACATTATTATGGAAAATTGGAAGCTTTTCCCTCAGATGATACCCGAGTTCGTCCCACCGATGGTTACCCTGACGACGGAGACATCGTTAGATTTCCCTGATCGACAATCGCCGACTGCTTGGGTGTACGACCCCATCTCAAGTAGGGCTACTTATACGGGGAAGGTGATGAGAACAAGTAGGAGTGCTGGGGCAGTGTCGCATGTGGAATATACTCACGGGCGGATCGACTTTCCTGTACCTTAAGGATTAGTACTCGAGGAAAATGGAGTATATACAGATGTAGAGAGTCCTGTAGTTGGAGGTGAGACGGAGACCACCGTAGGTGTGGTGACTCCTACTGTAGTAGCAGAGGATGTGGTGCTTGGACCAGGAACGGGTGAGAAGGGTAAGGGGCCGATGCCAGCGGGGGAAGACATCCTAAGTCCATCTAGGCTGCTCGGGGACCAGGTTTTGTTGATGAACCACCGGTGCCTTGGTTGGTGTCACCGTGGATTGAGTCTGAGCTTCAACTCCCGGTGAACGATGCCCTACCGACTGCTACTGAAGTAGAGGACTGTTTTGAGATTTCGGCGCCGCCGAAGCCATCTATATCGTGGGTGGATCTATCTTCTGAGGAGACTGATCCATCTATGGCTGATGAGGAGGAGGAAGTTACTTCGAAGAGAGATACTGCGTCAGATGAGACTTTTGTAGAGTGTGGAGGCCACCCTTGTTACTGTAGTCGTTAGTGGATGATCAGATTAGTTTTTGTTGTATAGGGCCTTAGTGTCTTTTTGTGGTTGTACTTATTTTGCTTTGGGATAACTGTACCTATGACGTTATTTGACAGTTGACTTCTGTTGGTGGGTCCATGTTCCATTTTTTTGATGTGACCATGGGGGATAGTATTCTTGGAGTAGTACTTCTGTGCAGGTGTCTGCCGAGAATACCCTAGGGGTATGAGCGATATCCGATAGGTCTCATAGCCCCGATGTATTTTCTATTTATATATTTTGAATTATTGTCCCAAAACTATTTTAGCTTTTTTGTATATATGATGTAATTATTTATTACTCTTGTCGTTTTGTGTTACGACATATTATTTTAGTAAGTGGTTTTAAAAAAAAAAAATACACTCGCACTGTTAAAAATCGGGGTATTACAGGTTTGCTCTTGTCCATCATGATGTTTGCTTTGTTACACTGCAGTCTTTTTTCCTTCATCTTGTTTTTATCCTTTTGGATTTTCAATGTAAGGTTTTTAATGTGGCAATGTTGTGCATCCTTCTTTCCTTGGGTTTTGGCCTAGTCCCCCCAAGATTTTTGTATTTTTTACTTTCTTAATATATTTATTACAGTGTTGCAAATGATAGGTGGTAGTTTTGGGGTGCCAACATAGGCAAAAAGCCAATTCTATCATGTGATGTCTGGCACTCTAATTTTTGCTTAAAAAAACTATGGGAGTTTTTAATGAAGGTGCAAACACAAGAAGGGGGGGGGGTTGAATTGTGTTTGACTAACTTGATTACTTTTCCTGTTTTTACACTTTTAAAACAAAACTTGATGAATAAAAACAGAGTTAGCAGCAGATATAAAGTAAAAAATAAAACACAGAATTTTTATACTGGTTCACCGTTAACGAGGCTACGTCCAGTCCCTTCACCTTGAAGGATTTCACTAATTCAAACCTTGAATTACAACAGTTCCACTGACCCTCCAAGTCATTCTTCTCAAACAGTTTAACAATCCTAGACTCTTGAGGAATACAACACCTTGACTTCCGAAGTCAAGTCTTCTCCTGCCAATCTGACAACCCCATATTGTAGAAGGAATTACAACGCCTTGAATCTAATTGCCAAGTAATCTGCTACCCCTTTTGACTCCCTCAGATTGTAGACTCTACTTCAACAACTTAGATCTAACACAAGCGAAAGAAAATAACACGAGTGCTTGCTTCTTGAAAGCTGGAACTCACAATTAACCTCACTGAAAACTTGAGTGTTTGCTTTGGAAGTGTATGACTCTTTTGTGATTTTCGATGCTAAGTATTCTGCCCTGAGCCTCCTTTTATAGATGCAGATTAGGGCCTCTTCCAAGCTTAATTTCGAGCTGAATCTTGCTGGATTCTCTTGCAAAAATAACTTGACCAATTGAGCTTTATTTAAATAAAAAACATATCTTTTTTAAGCTTCAGATTTTCTTTCAAGATAACTGGCCAATAAAGTCTTTAGTTTCTTCCCACAAACAGCTCCTGAGTTCCACAATAATTCACTTTATTTTTGTAACAAATCTTTTTAATACTTTGATCAAAATAAATTAAAATCTCCACCGTTAATCCTCATGATTTATTCTGAACCATTTGACCTTCTGCGCTAGTCCACATCTGGACCATACTAGTTGATATGCTGTGATCCTCTGATTTCGGCCATCCCTGGACCACACTTCCTAACCTTCTGATCTTCTGATCTCGGCCCCTGCTGGACCACACATTCTGACCTTCTGATTTCGGCCAACATTGGGCCATGGTCTGATCTTCTGATCTCGGCCAACACTGGGCCAAATATTTAAAACTGAACCATTGATCTGGAAATCTTCCCTCTGATCTGGACCAATTCTGGACTTGGTCTGGATTAAACTGAAATTAAATCTGGACAAGTAATATTTCAGTTTGGACATTTTACCTTTGATTTTGGATCAGGTCTCGATCAATTCTGGAAATCATTTCTTCTGGTCTGGACTTAGTTTCATACCCTGAACCATGCTATCTTCTGGTCTGGGTCAAATCTGGATTAATTCCTTTGTTCTGGACCCATTAATTTACCCTCTGATTAAGTCTGGATCAAGTCTGAGCTGTTTATCATTTCAATGTCAGGCCATCTTCTACTCAGAATAACTTCTGGAATAAATATGACATTTGACATCTTCTGATCTGGAACAACTCTCCCTATGGCAGGCCTTCCTTCTGGTCTGGTCCAGGTCTCCTTCTGACTTTGCTTCCTTCTGATCTGGGCCAGCAAAGATATCCTCTGGTAGTGTTTTGACATCCTGGTGTATCCTCTGGTAATTCTAGAATGCATTCTGGATGCATTTTCTGCTTCTGCAATCTTCATTTTCTGGTGGTATTTAATGTAATAGTTCAAGGTACAAAATAAGATTACATGGAGTGCTTTTGTAAACATCAAAATCCTAAGTATTTAGAACCAACTTGGTTCCAACATTTAACTTGCAAGATTGGAGGGCTGTCTTCATCTTGAAGATAATGGTTCAAATTTTTTCTAGAAGGTTGTTTGAAAAAATTTGGGATTTTGAATGTTTAGGGAAAAATAAATGGTTGTACAAGATTTGTATTAAATTCGGATGGATCTTGTAAAAGTTCAATATTAATTGAGGAATAAACTAATTATTTTAAATAGGTATTGAATGTATTGAAAATTATATGAGGACAAAGTAGATGAACCATTATAAAAATCGCAGTGTAATTTTTCTTCTCCCTTTATCTTTTAGGTTTATGATTTATGTTTATTATATTTTAATCTCAGACTTTGGATGCGATTGCATTGTTTTAGTGTTCTAAATGATATAAAAACATGTGATAGGGAAAATTTTGTTTTAGACCCATTTCATGATTGTGGTTTGTATTATCAAAAACTGTTTTGACAAATATTAAAAATCAAATTTTTTGTTAACATAGTTTTTCTATCATCATTGCCATCTATTAAACTATAAATTATACATTCATGTTTGATTTAATTTCCAAGCAATTGGTTAGATCACTCAAACCCTTATCTTATGTCTAACTTGTTATTCATTGATTGTGATTGACCATAATATCTTTTGAGTTTTTCTAAGGAATGTTCCAATAAGATTAGCTTAAATCAACACATTTTCGATAAACTTCCATTGCGTTAAAATAAACTAAAATGTAGAGGACACTATTTAAGCCGCTTCTAAAGTCCAAATGATATCTCGACTAAAATTCCTTAATCTCTAAAACATAGAATGGGTGCCACTCACTTATCCACCATGCCAAACTCAAATGATGATCCATCAGTCCTTGAATTATCTAATGAAAGGCACATTATTTAATCGAAACTTCTTTTTTGATTGCTCAAGTTTTCTTTTCCTTATCTAATCTTTGTTTCTGTATTTTAAATTCATATTAATGTCTTCAAGTTACTTATTTATTATTACTTATTTTTTTCCTTAACACCATCTTTTGATAGCGATAAAGGGAGAGAAGGATAAAAAAAATGAACTGCAATTAAGTTTAGCAGCGTTCAACTTGCATCAGCATTTTTCTGCTACATGTGTCTCATGTGTACTCATTTAGCACATCATATGTGTCTGTATTATGTCTACATTCAGCATATCATCAACATAATGTTATTGAGTGTATTATCATTTTTAATGTATACCTGCAATTCACCTTTATTTAAAAAGACTTTAACATTATGGAGAAATATAGATTGTTCTATTGGATGTAACATCTTAAGAATAATATGAATCTAAAGACTTGACATTTTAAAATGCTCTGAATTGTCAATCAAAAGATTCAACGTAGCTATAATGGACTCACCGTTTGAAAAACATAAATTTTAAAGAACTAACTATCGTAAGGATTTGTGAATCAAATGAAAAGTAAAAGTCATAATTATAATAAAATTATAACATTACATGTTTATCAAATTTACCGGACCCTTGAAATTCTATTAAACATATGTCTGCTACCTAAACTCATGTTTAAGTATCTACATGCATGCCTTCTTATTTGTGGTTTTTATTCATTCTTCTTTTATGCATATGCATATGCTCTCTTTTTTTGCTTTACATTTTAAACTATTCAATTGAAGGGGGGGCTCCACAAAAATCTACCCATACAAACATTTAAAAGAAAATAAAATTGTTCAATAATCGAGTAATTGTTTCTCATCTTTAAAAAGAGAAAAATTGTTAGAATCAAATTAGTTTGAAAACAATGTTGTTAATTGTTTTATTGATAACAAACGTACAAAAATAATTTATCCTCTAGTGTTGTTGAAGTGTGCAGGTAACATCCGATGAGCAAATTAGAAGAAGAAATATAAATGATTAAATAGAAGAGCAAATTAGAAGAACCAATAATGATACAATAAAACGACAAAAACAATTAACCATTAATTGATGATAATTAAATTGTAGAGAATAAGTTCTCCACCAAAGAGCATTTGACGCAAGAACTTAAAGTATTATGTGGTACAAGATGAAATTTTGTTTGGTCAGAATGAATAGATAATATGAAAAGCTCAACTAGCCAAGAACATCATATTGGACAAAGTCGTTAGAAGCAAGGAATGAAAGTTTACGAAGACCGAGGAGAAAGAATAAAGGTTCTAAAAGGACTCAACCCTCCATACACAACCTAAAAAGTAGATGTCAACTTAGTAAAAAAACAACGACACTTTTTCTAACCAAGAATAGATAACTACCGTATCTTTCATATACTAAAAATCTATTTAAGTTGACCACACCAAAAACTTAAAGTGCGGACCAAAAACAATCATATAGAGCAGTGAAAAACACAAAACATCAAACATTGTTCAAAATGGTTTTATGTCTAATTAATAAATATCTCAAACATAATCAAACAAAAAATGTATTTTTATTGTATATCTTCTTAATGAGAAATCATCCAAGAAGAAAAATAAATATCCTCATGCATGAGAGATGCATGCTTGAATTGAATATATCAGATTATATTGTGTAACGCCCCAATTTTTAACAGCAAGAGTACATTTTTTAAAAAAAAAATTTCCCAAATAAAATATACATAAAACTCTTTTTTAATAGAATACTTGTAAATTTTTTCTCTTTTAAAACATAAATATAACAAATGACGTTTCATATGCAAGGACAACAAGGTTCTTTCAATTGACCACACACACCAACGAATCACTGAATATAACATATAATATAACATAAGTTCCCAATGACAAAGTAGTCTATACACATAGACAATTCCCAAAAGAAAACACTTGAAAATTCTATAGGACTATGAAATCGGAATAGCCACCACTCAAATGCTGCTCCAAGAAATAAACCATTACAAAAGAAATGAAAATGGTCCCACCAAATCAAAATCATCAAAGTAGAAAATAGGTAGAGTCATTCGAACGTGTAAAAAGTACAACAACCCAAAAATGTGGCACACCGAAACTATACATAGAACCTGATATGGTCATAACTAAGGACTACAATAACATTGATAGTCCCGACACTCACAACATGTACCCTATGATAAAATGAATGTTATTTTGCCTCTGACTAATTCATTATGCCTCTGACTAATTCATTATGCCTCTAGTGAAATGATGTTTTGTTCTGCCTTTGATAAATTAAACTATAATCTGCCTCTAATAAATTACACTTTAATCTGCCTCTGTTAGACTAAGTTTCAATTTGCATCCACTAACAAGACTATTTTTAAAACTTCAGCCCAAAAAAATGAAAATTTTGCCTCTGGTCAATCAACATAATAATATACCTCTAGAATGAGGTTTTGTTTGTTTGGTAGTGACGTATGCGATTGTTGGCATTCAGACTCACGTAGTTTCTCGCACCTGTTGAGTTAATGTTGAAATGATATGTGAATTTTTCAAAAGAGACACATTAATTACTATCCTCCCTTATACTATATTTTTTAATTTAATTGTTTTTAATTTATTTCAAAAATTAGAAACTCTCAACTAACCCACTACCTTCACAATCTCTCTTTCTACACTTTCAAAACCCCTACCATGTCAATCAATGTTGATCGAATCAAAATTCTTCGAGAAATGAGACCAGTCTTCTGGAATCTCACTCACGATCAAGGTCATGTTATGTTTCTTCTCCAGCCCATGCGACTCGTCTAGAACCACACATACCTTGCGAGTCTTAGGGACCCTTCACAACAAGGATCAGAAACTCCATAATACCAAGGGTGTTGGAGAAACCCTTTCACATTGACTCATATATTTGTACCACTGATCCCAAGGAACACATCTCAATCGTCAAAGCCATCCATGAATACTGAGGAGCCGAAAGACCAATCAAATGTCTTTTTTTTGCCCTTATGTTGTAAGAAATCATGAAGACTTGGTTCAAGAGTTTAACCACAAACACCATTGATTCTTGGGAAGAATTTTGTAGGCAATTTGCCATGCAATACACAACGTCCTAAAAACAACCCTCAACGGTCGATCTCTATCGTCGATCGTCCAAGGAAGAGATGAACCCCTCCAGGACTACATCGAACACTTCAACAAAGAAGTTGTGTTCATCAAAGAGGTGAACGATGACAAGAAGATGTACTTAATTAAGGAAATGCTTCTCAAGAGAAGCCACTTTGCTGACGACATTGGATTAAAGAAGCCTAGGACCCCAAATGACTTCCTCGCCCAAGGGTAGGTCAAACAAGGATAACAAGACCACAATTGCTGACATCCCCTTCGATCTCCAACCAAACACATGCTTGAAAAAAATCATGAAAATACTCAATAAACCAATGGAGTCGACCTGGTCGATTCCTCGCATATACCCCTCTCAATTCATCTAGGGAACACATATTGGTCGAGTGCACTAATGTGGAATTCAAAGAAACGGAGGTCCCTCCGAGACCAGGGGTCAACAAAACCATTGAACTTCTCATCCAAAAAGGGAAATGAGGTAGTATACCAGTCAAGGACGCAATTCCTCCCCATAATGAAGAAAACTAGATTCCCTATGCCCTGTCAATAATACGCTAGCTATCATCATCCACAAAGACAAAGATGCACTACAAGGACTGAAGGTGCAAACACAAGAAGGGGGTTGAATTGTGTTTGTCAAACTTGAATTCTTTTGATGTTTTGTTGAATGTTGATGCAAATTAATTGAATATAAATAATTAGACTTAGCAGTGGATAATAACATCATAAGAACACAACGATTTATCCTGGGTCACCATTAACTTGGCTACATCCAGTCCCTTCACTCCGAAGGCTTTAATCCACTAATTCAAAATCTTTGAATTACAGCACCTGACCCTTCAAGCCAGTCTTCTCAAAACATCAAAACTTGAATTCTTTTGATGTTTTGTTGAATGTTGATGCGAATTATTTGATTATAAATAATTAGACTTAGCAGTGGATAATAACATCATAAGAACACAGCGATTTATCCTGGGTCACCATTAACTTGGCTTCATCTAGTCCCTTCACTCCGAAGGCTTTAATCCACTAATTCAAAATCTTTGAATTACAGCACCTGACCCTTCAAGCCAGTCTTCTCAAACAGCCTGACAACCCCAGACTTTTGAGGAACGAAAACAACACCTTGACTCTACAAGTCAAGTCTTCTCCTACCAATCTGACACCCCCAGATTGAAGAAGGAATCTGCACCACTATCGGGTTTGATTACAAGGGTTTGGAACTCTGCAAAGTTGCTTCTGGAAAGCTGATTGCTGCACTGAATTTGTCTCTAGAAAATACTTATAAAATTTTGCTTTTGCACTCAACTGATTCTCTCTTTTGAACTCAAGTGATTCTCTCTTTTGAACTCTCAGATTGTGTTGAATATGAAGCTTGAGTTCTTGTATTTTCGATGCTTGATGCTGCTGCCCGAAGCCTCCTTTTATAGCTGCAAATAGATCTTTGTCCAAGCTTAAATTCGAAATAAATCTTGCTCAGATTTCCTTCGAAAATACTGTCGGCCAATTTTATTTCACTTAAATTAAAATCGTATCTTTTTAGCTTCAGATTGCATTTGAAAATTCTGTTGACCAATCTTGTTTCTTTTAATTTGAAACCATATCTTTTTATGCTTCAAATTGCATTCGAATTTCTTCAAGTCTTCAGTGATTTTTTGAATGAAATCCCCTTAATACTTTGATCAAATTTCTATCAAAATTTAATCAAGTCTTCTTCAAATTTTAATCAAGTCTCCACTAATTTGCAACATGATTTAAATTATTGACCGTATGGTCCTCTAATCTCGGCCAACTCTGGACCATGTAATCTGATCTGTACCAATTCAGTGATCCCCTGATCTCGACCAACTCTAGACCATGTGATCTGATCTGTACCATTCTGTGATCCTCTGATGTCGGCCGATTTTGGACCATGTGATTTTATCTGTACCATTCTGTGATCTGGACCATTGATCTTCTAATCTGGACAATTGATCTTCTAATCTGGACCATTGATATTTTAATATGAACCATTGATCTTTTCATCTCGACCATTTATCTTCTAGTCTGGACCATTGATCTTTTAATCTGGACATTTATCATTTGATTTGGACCAAGTCTGGACTAAGTCTGGATTGAGTCTGAATTAAATCTGGACTAAGTCTTATGTTCTGGACAATTATATCTTCTGATCTGGACTAAGTTTTATGTTCTGGACCATGTTATCTTCTGGTCTGGACCAAGTCATTTGTTCTGGACCAGTTATCTTCTACTTTGGACGAAGTTTGGATTAAGTTTGGACCAAGTCTGGACTAAGTCTAATATTCACGACCATGCTATCTTCTGGCCAGGACTAAGTCTGGACCAAGTCTAACTTATGTTTCCTTCTGGTCTGGACCAAGTCTCCCTCTGACAAGCTTCCTTCTGGTCTGGACCAAGTCTCCTTCTAGACTCTACTTCCTTCTGATCTGGGCCAAGAAAGATATCCTCTAATGATGTTATTTTTCCTTCCCTTTGATGATATCCTCTGATTGATGCTATCCTATGATATTTGCCTTTGATGACATCCTCTGATATCCACTGGAGGTGTATCCTCTGGTACCCTCTGGATGTTTCCTCTGGCCGAAACATCTGGTGACATTTTTATCCTCTAGTGGTGTCATCCTCTGATTTTGCACAACCTCTGATTTGTTCTGCTAAGTCAAAATAAAATTTATATAAAATACTTTTGTTAACATCAAAACTTTGATTGAAAGAACCAACTTGGTTCCAACAATCTCCCCCTTTTTGATGATGACAAAACTTTGTATTTTTTATAACTGTTTTTCTTTCTTTTCACTTTGACTCCCCCTAGGACTAAGCTTTATTTTGACTTTTTCTCCCCCTAAGTCTAATCCCCCAAATTCTTTATCAAATACATCTTCTCCCCCTTTGTCATTAGACAAAAAGGATTGAAAGAAGAAAGGAGATCTTCTGATTTTTTTATTTTTTATCTTTTTTTTTCATCTTCTGACCTTTTTTTTTTCTTCATCTTCTCCTCTTTTTTTATTTTTTCTTTTGAAAAACAATACACGAAAATAAAAATACACTATTAAACTAAGCTATTTGTATGGGATGAAGGTACGTTTAAGGTTTTTCTTGATGAAGTCAAACCTATCTTCAGGTAGTGGTTTAGTGAATATGTCAGCTCATTGATGGTTAGTGTCTACAAACTGGATGTTGAGTGTCCCTTTTTGAACATAATCTCTGATGAAGTGGTGTTTGATTTCTATGTGTTTGGCTCTAGAATGAAGGATAGGGTTTTCGGTTAGGTTGATTGCTGAAGTGTTGTCACAGTATAAAGGGATGTTGGTTTCCATGATGTTGTAGTATTCCAGCTGATGTTTCATCCAAATGAGTTGAGAGTTGCATCCGGCTGCTGAAATGTATTCAGCTTCTGCTGTTGACATGGCAATTGTGCTTTGTCTCTTGCTTGACCAAGATATTAAATTATCTCCCAAGATTGTGCAGTTTCCACTTGTACTCTTACTTTCGAATTTATCTCCAGCATAATCAGAGCCACAATATCCACTCAGTTTGTATGTAGAAGTTTTCTCGTAGAACAAGGTAAGGTTGGTAGTGCCTTTTAGGTATCTAAGGATTCTCTTAACGGTAGTTAAATGAGATTCCCTAGGGTCAGACTGAAATCTAGCACATATGCATACACTATACATAATATTAGGTCTTGAAGCAGTGAGATAGAGTAGAGATCCTATCATATCTCTGTAGGATTTTTTATCAACTTTTTGGCCTTAGTCATCCTTTTCAAGTGAGCAGGTAGGGTGCATTGGGGTAGCCATAGGTTTGCAGTCACTCATCTTAAACTTCTTGAAAAGATCTTTTGTATATTTATATTAATGAATGTATATACCTTTTTGACTTTGCTGAATTTGAATTCTTAGGAAGAACTTAAGTTCTCCCATCATACTCATTTGAAATTCCTGCTGCATCAATTTAGAAAATTCTTGGCAGAGAGTGCCATTAGTAGATCCAAAGATAATATCATCAACATAAACTTCAATAATCAAAATATCATCTTTTATTGATTTTCTAAAAAGAGTATTGTCTACTTGTGCTCTTTCAAAGTCATTTTTAAGTAAGAAGTTACTAAGTCTATCATACCATGCCTTAGGTGCTTGTTTTAAACCATACAAAGATTTTTTAAGTTTAAAAACGTAGTTTGGAAATTCAGAACTTTCAAAACCTAGGGGATGTTTAACATAGACTTCTTCACTTATATAACCATTTAAAAATGTGCTTTTAACATCCATTTCAAATAATGATATGTTATTATTAGCAGAAAAGGAAAGTAGGATACGAATAGCTTCTAACCTGGCCACTGGAGCAAAAGTCTTAGTGTAGTCAATACCTTCTTGCTGATTGTAGCCTTGTGCAACAAGTCGTGCCTTGTTTCTGACAACTTCTCCTTTTTCGTTCAGCTTGTTTCTAAAAACCCACTTGGTTCCAATATTGTTATTTTCTGGTCTTGGAACTAGATCCCATCGTTCCTTTAGCTCTTCTTGCATTGGTAGACTCCATCTATATCCTTCTTCTGACTCATCTTCAGATTTATCCTCTGAAGATTTGTCGTATTCTTGCTTGTAGCTTCTGCTTTTTCAAATTCTTTTGCCTGCATCAGCTTCTGGTAGATTTGTATCAGCTTCTGGTTTTAGTAACTCAGCTTCTAGTTCTGGTAGATCTATATCAGCTTCTAGTTCTAGTAAATCAGCTTCTGGTTCTGGTAAACCTGTATCAGCTTCCTCTAGTTCTGGTAAACCAGCCTCAGTTTCCTCTAGTTCTGGTTAACCTACATCAGCTTCATCTTGCTTTGACTTTTCAGGTCAAGCTATTTGTCATATAACATAATACAAATCAAGTAATTTAAAAATGAACTCAATACAGCCAAACCATTAATTCTACTTCTGGTGGTTTCTGCTTGTTTTCGAAACCACCGAACTACTTTTTCTGTTGAAGTGTTCACATCACGTGGATCACTTGGTTCCTCAGACAATTTGAAAACATGCAGAATACTTATCTAGCTTTGATTTTTAAGATCAAGATTCTTGTTATCACAGTGAACATAAATATCAAACAATAATAATATTTAAAGATAGATATAACCTATATGTCACAGCTTCAGTTTCATTATGAAAATCCTCTTGTTTCTGATTTTCAGATTCTGAATTTGCATATTATGTGATTAAAGGGTCTGGATGAAGGGCTTTGCATTCCCTTCCAGATTTGTAGTCTTGATGAATTTCACTGGAGTGTTCGAATAAGTCTCTAGATTCTGACACTTCTCTTTCTGCTGATATATCAGGTTCGTCTAATAGTTCTGGAAGTGATGATAATTGTGATTCCTCTGGTAGTTCCAGTTTTGTTGATATGTGTGATTTCTCTGCCTGTTTTGATTTGGTTGATATGTGTGCTTTCTTTGATATTTCTGATTCTTCATATGGTTTTGGTTCTGATAGTTATTTTGTTGACCAGTTCTTCTTCCACCAGAGTCAGTTTGCTTCTGTTTTCAGATGTTGGAACATATACCTTTTTCCCTTCATATGTTGCCAGCATCCATTAACCAGGCACCATAACTGGTGTTTCACTTTGGTTGCTCAGAACATTTGCAACATAAACAATTTTATCTTTTGGTACCCAAATCTGGTTGGGTCCCGGTTTGTTAATCTTGAGAGGTTTCTTGTCTCTCCTTGATTTTATCATGGGACAAGACAATTTTGAGTGACCTTTCTTGGCACAAACAGCACATAAAACGTCAGAGGAAATAGGTTTAGTTACAGTTACAATTTCATCAAATCCTATGCCTCTTTTACCATTGTTACTAACTCCATAGATCATAGAAGCATATTTGCTTCAGTCCACACCATTAACAATAAAATCTTGTAAAACTTGTTCATGTATATCAGAATTACATACCGCACTTTTACTTGATGTTGAACAAAGATTACTTTTTAGAGTTAGGTTTTCAGACATAAGCTCAGCAATATCAGTTTTAAGAGTTGCATTTTCTATTCTACATTCTGCATTTTGATTCTTTAAAAAATCAATTTCTTTGGTTAGAGTTTTATTTTCTTCCCTAAGTGTTTTCAGTTTTAAAGATAGTTTGTTATTAATAGTTAAAATATCATTCATTACAGAAATTAAATCAGATCGAGTAAGTTCAGAAAATACCTCTTTTTCATCTTCTGATGATTCACTTCCAGAATCAGATTCTGTATCGGATCTAGAGGTAGTGCTTGTGTGACCAATCAGAGACAGTTCTGTTTTGATTCACTTCTAGAATTAGTGTCTGGGTTGGATTTAGAGGCAGAGATGGTGTAAGCCATCAATGCCAGTTCTGCTTCTTCATCTTCTGATTCTCTTCCAGAGTCAGCATCAGCGTCGTATCCAGAGGTAGAATGAATATGAGTCATCAGTGCCAATTCTACTTCTTATGATTCTCTTCCAGAGTCAGATTTTATGTTGGATCTAAAGGCATAATTTATGTGAGCCATCATGGCTAATTCTGCTTCTTCATCTTCAGAAGATTCATCAGAATCATCCGATTTTGCCATCAGATTCTTCTTCTTGGGTCTGGAGCGTTTCTTATGATTTTTCCCTTTCTCTAGATTTTTACATTCTGACTTGATGTGCCGAGGTTCATTGCATCCATAGCAGATGATACTATTCTTGTCTTGTTCATCCTTTCCTCTGTTGGAATGCTTGGAATTCTTCTGGGGAAACTTCTTTCTTTTGTTTTGCCATATCTTCATAATCTTTTTGATTATGAAGGCAATGTCTTCTGCTTCTGATTTCTGATTCTTGAATTTGGAATCACTATCTTCTGATTCTGTTTATGCTTCTGCTTCTAGAACTTTCTTCCGTTTGGACTTTAAGGCTAGGGTTTTATTCTTGTTCTTGGGTTCATCTTCTTCAAGCTCTATTTCATGTGACTTGAGGGAGCTGATTAATTCTTCTAGCTTCAAAGTGTTCAAGTCCTTTGCTTCATGAATGGCAGTGACCTTTGGTCTCCACTTGTTTGGCAAACTTCTATGAATTTTCTTCACATGGTCAGCAGTGGTATAGCTCTTCTTGAGTACTCTTAATCCTGAACCAGAGTCTGAAATCTGGAAAACATTGCTTCAATGTCTTCATCTTCTCCCATCTGAATAGCTCGTACTTCTTGACTAGAATGTTGGTCTTTGCTTCTTGAACTTGCTTGCTGCCTTTGTAAGCCAGAACCAGACTATCATAGATGCTTTTTGTTGTTTTTTGGTTAGTGCCCTTGGCAAACTCCTTTAATGTGATTGCATTGATCATCAACGTTCTGGATTTGTGATGTAACTAAAACATCTTCTTCTGGTCAGCATCAAAATCTTTCCTGGGAATTTTAACACCATCAGCATCTTTTGGAGCAGTATAGCCATCTTCCACCAAGTCCCAAAGTTCGGGATCTTGTGAGAAAAAGAAACTCTTCAGCCTGTCCTTCCAGTACTCGAACCGTTCTCCATCAAACATAGGTGGTTTGTTGATGTTTCCTCCAATATCTTCTTCATTGATTCCAAACATGTTGAAACTGTGGATCTTTCCTCAAACACTATAAAGTGCTCAGTCTAGAGACCGAGCTCTGATGCCAATTGAAGGTGCAAACACGAGAAGGGGGGGTTGAATTGTGTTTGTCAAACTTGAATTCTTTTGCTGTTTTGTTGAATGTTGATGCGAATTATTGGATGAATAATTGATCAGACTTAGCAGCGGATAATAAAAACTTAAGAACACATCAATTTATCCTGGTTCACCATTAACTTGGCTACATCCAGTCCCTTCATCCAAAAGGCTTTAATCCACGAATTCAAAATCTTTGAATTACAGCACCTGGCCCTTCAAGCCAGTCTTCTCAAACAGCCTGACAACCCCTGACTTTTGAGGAACGAAAACAACACCTTATCTCTACAAGGCAAGTCTTCTCCTGCCAATCTGACAACCCCAGATTGAAGAAGGAATCTGATAACTCTTCATTATATGCATATTTGTCATTGTTTTAGTCTTATTTATAGGAAATCATTAGTTAATTTAAGGAGTTATTTAATATATTTTGTTAATTTTAGTTTTTAGATTTAACAACATGTTTATGTTCGTATTTCCTTTATTAAGTAGATATTTTTATGGTTTCATGTTATTTTCCTTATTTTCCGTGCAGTGCTGAATTCTGGTGAGAAATCAACATGACCTACATGGAGTATTTCTACCATATATGGAGTTGTAGATGTCCAAATGGAGTCAAACCAAGTGCAAATGAAAGCTAAGATCCATAGCTACAACTTTCATGAAGACACCAGAACCAATTTCGGACACCAAAGAGGAGCAAAATGCAATAAACGCCAGACATCAAATGCTGTGCGCTTGAAGCGCGCCAACTGCGCTTGAAGCGCGTTTTGGCACCACTGATTCTGTTTCAATGCGCCTGAAGCACAAGGCATGCGCCTGGGGCGCGTGGCACGCTGCAGATTGCATAAAATCAAGTTTTTCTGATTTTTGAGGGATCTTTTGGTCAATTGAGAAGCTCAGAGACTTGTGTCCTAGCAGAGAAGCTCAGAGACGGCTGTTCTACAACATTGAAGAAGTTTTATCAAGAATCATTCATGAATATTTCTTGTAATTATTCTTTAATCTCTATTTTTTTAATCTCTGTAATGAGCAACTAAATCCTATTTGTTAGGGATGAGTGGAACAAGATGAAACCTTTATTTGTCTGAATTGATTCCTGGTTATATGAATAAATTTATTGAATTATTTTTCTCATCTCTGTGCTTAATGCTTTTTATTGCCTGATCAACTTTAAAATGTTCTATGATTTGTAATTTGAAACGGAAGTGGACTTTACGAATGCTTGAGATGAGAAATTCATGAGATTGTAGTCTAGGGATAGATGCAGGTCATGAAACCAATTGAATTAGTTGCAGAGACAACAATTTAAAAAGAGAATTTTTGTACCGTAGAGCTTAATTCTAATCTTAAACTCACTAAGGAATTAGGGGTTATTTTGGAATTAAAGGTTCTGTCACTAAGACATTAGGGCAAGAATACTAAAGAGAATTCGGTAATAATTCAATAAAGGAATTCAGTAACTAGGATCAAATTAGAAACCAAGGGTAGACTCAAAGTGAAACTCATCCCTGACATTTTTCTCATTATAAAAGTTCAATTTTATTACTGTTGTTATTTGAAATATTACCTTAATCAACTTGGAAACTTTTTGTTCAATTTCAGTAATTAAATATAATTCGATAGTAAAACGCAATCCTTGAGTTCGACACTCGATACTACCGTTTTAATTATTACTTGCAACGATTCAGTACACTTGCTGAAACGCTATCAAGTTTTTGGCGCCGTTGCCGGGGATTGCCATATTACTATTGAGTTATAATTTATTTACTTAATTGGAATTTTTTGCTCTGCAATAAAATTTTTGTTTTCTTTTATTTACGTATTTTTTATATTTATCTTCTATTTACTCACGATTTTTTTTCTAACGTTGTATGCGAGGCCAGTCCTCAGCTAAGCTTCTTTTTGATCCAGAAATAGAAAAGACCGCAAAAGCAAATCGAAAGGCGGCTCGAGAAAGGAGGAAAAGGGAAAGAAAGTTAGCAGCAGAGGAACAAAATCTAGGGGACTGCTTCATATTTGCTGAAATGGCTGATCCACCACCACCTGAACGTACCCTCGGGGAGTATAGAAATCATGATAGAAACCGTGCTCGTTTGGCCATCCATAACCAACCGGTTACAGTCAACAAATTCGAAATAAGTCCCGCCCTCTACCGAGAGTTGAAGGAGATTCATTTTTCCGGTAAACATAATGAAGATGCAAATAGACATCTCACAAAGTTCTTTGAACTATGTGAGACAGTGAAGGTGGACGGTAACAGTGAAGAAGGCAAGAGGTTGAGACTATTTCCATTGTCATTAAAAGATGATGCTAAGGAGTGGCTAAATTCTTTACCCTCCGGTAGCATCGCCACATGGGATGATCTTGAAGACAAATTCCTGGAACAATACTTTCCCCCAGCGGTGTTTGTCAGAAAAAGGCAAGAGATTTCTGCTTACAAGCAGAAAGAAGGAGAATCACTTCGTGACACTTATAGGAGGTTCAAGAGTTTACTAGCAGGATGCCCCAATCATGCTTATGACGACACCGCTCAAATGCAAATATTCTGCAATGGGTTGAGGCCGAGCACTAGAATTATGTTGGATGCTACAGCAGGTGGCTCTTCGAATTACAAGACCGCATCAGAAGCACGGAAAATTCTCGAGATTATGGCATCCAATGTGTAAATGATGCTGTATGATAGAGGTGGTGGGTCAAAAAGTGGTATGCTGGAATTGAGTGTTATGGATGCCGGGTTGGTTGAAGGAAAGTTACTCTCAAAACAGATAGAAGAGGTTATCGCTGCGGAGATGAAAAAGGGGATGGCAGCTCTAAATATACAACCCCAAGTGGCCCCTGTTAAATTATTGAAACATACAAGTTGTGACTTTTGTGGGGGAGCGCATAAAAATGGCGCCTATGAAGTACCAGAGGATGATGACACAGAAGAACCAGAAAAGGTGAATTTTGTGGGTAACAACGGAAAACAAAATAATCCTTACTCCAATACATACAATCCGGGTTAGAGAAATCATCCAAATTTTTCATGGAAAGACCAACAGGGTGGGTCCCAAAGCCAACAAGGAGCTCAAACAAATCAAGCGCCACCGCGTAAAGCTGCTTGGGAGATTGCTATTGAGAAGTTGGCAACAAACACAAGTGTTTTCATTGAAGAGTCAAGAGCCATCCAGAAAAATCAATCAGCCTCTATCAAGAATCTTGAGACCCAAGTGGGTCAAATTGTTCAACAGTTAGCACAAAGAGCACCCGGAAACTTGCCTAGTGACACAGTTCCAAATCCACGAAACAATGTTAATGCCGTGACAACAAGGAGTGGCAAAGTAAGTAAACCAACACGATCTAAAGAAAAAAAGGGTGAAAGTGCTTCAACCCCGACCAACTCTGAGGAAATAGTCACCCCGACATCAGCTGAGGGGGATATTGGTTGTGAAAACGAGGAAGAACTTGTGGTGCATAAAAAGGAAGTCTTACCAAAACCAGAAATCCAACTTCCATTCCCTCAAAGATTAAAAAGGGAAGAAATAGAAAAACAATTCGGTAAGTTTCTTGATGTTTTTAAAAAATTGCAAATTAACATTCCTTTTGCAGAAGCACTAGAGCAGATGCCGACGTATGCCAAGTTCATGAAGGAGATTCTGTCAAAGAAAAGGAAAATCGGCGGTGAAACAGTGATGCTTACTGAAGAGTGCAGTGCTATTCTACAGAGGAAGCTACCAACTAAGCTCAAGGATCCTAGAAGCTTCTCTATACCCTGCGCTATTGGGAATAGAACTTTTGGGAAGGCCTTGTGTGATCTTGGGGAAAGTGTGAGTCTTATGCCTCTTTCTATATACAAAAAGTTAGGCATTGGAATAGTCAAAGACACACAGTTGATGTTACAGTTCGCAGACCGCTCAATGAAACACTCGTACGGCGTGGTGGAAGATGTGTTGGTCAAGGTGGATAAGTTCATTTTCCCAGTTGATTTTGTGGTATTGGACATGGAGGAAGACAATGATATCCCCTTGATTTTGGGGAGACCGTTCCTAGCAACAGGGCGAGCTATGATTGATGTGGCGGATGGCACCTTAACCTTGAAAGTAAATGAGGAAACAGTCACCTTTAACATCCTAAAAGCCATGGAACACTCTAAAGAAAGAGAAGGGTGCAACCGAATTGAGATATTTGATTCGATAGTTGATGAAGAAGTTGGGCTTCAAGTACCCATTTTGCCGCTAGAAAGAGTGTTATGCCTACCCCAAAGAGTTGTTAAAGATAGTGAAGACCCGAGGGAAAAAGAAGTTTTAGCCATGTTAGAAGCATCACCATTTCATTCCTCCCGCTTCCGCACTAGATGGGAGAAGTTGAAAGGGAATGAATAGGAACTCCTAGGAAAAAAAGAGACACCACATATTGAACTCAAGAAATTGCCTCCTCACTTAAAATATGTATTCCTGGGTGAAAAAGATAATAACCCAGCTATCATCAATGCAAGCTTGAGTGAGTTACAAGAAGAGAAGCTGTTGAGAATTTTGCGGAAGCATAAGGGTGCCATCGGTTGGTCCATTGAAAACTTGAAGGGATTAAGTCCGACTTTTTGTATGCACAAGATCCTAATGGAGGATGATCACAAACCGGTTATACAACCCCAAAGAAGATTGAATCCAGCTATGAAAGAAGTGATTAGGAAAGAAGTGGTAAAGCTCTTAGAAGCCGGTCTCATTTACCCCATTTCAGATAGCTCGTGGGTGAGCCCCGTTCAAGTTGTACCAAAAAAGGGTGGAACGACCATCATCACAAATGAAAAGAACGAGCTAATTCCTACGCGAACGGTCACAGGGTGGAGAGTTTGTATTGATTATACAAGATTGAACAGTGCTACGAGGAAGGATCATTTTCTGTACCCTTTCATTGACCAGATGCTTGAGAGACTAGTAGAACATGACTATTACTGCTTCTTAGATGGATACTCGGGGTATAATCAGATAGCTGTGGCACCTGAAGATCAAGAGAAAACTGCATTTACATGTCCTTATGGGGTGTTTGCCTATCGGCGGATGCCGTTTGGGTTATGTAATGCACCCGCTACATTTCAAAGGTGCATGATGTCCATATTCTCCTATATGATTGAGAAACATATCGAAGTATTTATGGACGACTTTTCTGTTTTTGGTTCATCGTTTGACAATTGTTTGATTAATCTAGCCCTTGTATTAGAAAGGTGTGAAAAATCCAACTTGGTCCTAAATTGGGAAAAATGCCATTTTATGGTAAGAGAGGGAATTGTTTTAGGCCACCGAATCTCCCACAAGGGGATCGAAGTTGACAAGGCCTAAGTTGAAATTATTGAAAAACTTCCCCCTCCCACCAATGAAAAAGGCATTAGAAGCTTTTTAGGTCATGCTGGATTTTACAGGAGGTTTATAAAAGATTTTTCTAAAGTTGCCAAACCACTTACAAACCTACTTGTAAAAGACACACCTTTCAAATTCAATGAGGACTGTTTGAATGCTTTTAACACCTTGAAAAATAAGTTGATAACTGCCCCTATTGTCACTGCACCCGATTGGTCACTACCTTTTGAAATCATGTGTGATGCAAGTGATATTGCTGTAGGGGCAGTCCTGGGACAAAGAAAAGATAAGTTGTTGCATGTAATTTACTACGCGAGTCATGTTTTGAATCAGGCACAACATAATTACGCAACAACTGAAAAAGAATTATTGGATGTGGTGTATGCTTTTGATAAATTTCGATCTTACTTATTAGTGTCGAAAGTTATTGTTTACACTGATCATGCTGCCTTGAGATATTTGTTTGCTAAGCAGGAATCAAAGCCAAGGCTACTTAGGTGGATTTTGTTACTACAAGAGTTCGATATTGAGATCCGAGACAAGAAGGGTTTAGAAAACACTGTAGCTGACTATCTATCTCGATTGGAGAAAGTGGAGGAGGATGATGACACTAGACCGATTCGAGACCAGTTCGCCGATGAACACATCTTTGCAATTTTCGAGGCACCTTGGTTCGCTGACATTGCGAATTTTAAGGTCGGAAAGGCAATTCCATCTGATTTTACCTACCAACAAGGAAAGAAGTTTATCCATGACGCCAAATTCTATGTATGGGATGAGCCCTTTCTGTACAAAAAGGGAGTGGATGGGTTGTTGCGAAGATGTGTACCTGAGGAAGAGCAAGACAAGATACTATGGCACTGCCATGACTCTGATTATGGCGGTCATTTTAGTGGGGATCGAACTGCATCAAAGGTTCTCCAGTCAGGATTGTTCTGGCCATCATTGTTTAAAGATGCATTCAACTATGTGAAGTGTGATCGATGTCAGCGCACCGGTAATATTTCAAAACGGGATGAGATGCCTCAAAATCCTGTATTAGAAGTCGAAGTGTTCGATGTGTGGGGGTATCGATTTCATGGGTCCATTTCCATCCTCATATGCAAAAGTTTATATTCTGGTGGTAGTGAACTACGTCTCAAAGTGGGTTGAAGCAATTGCTACATCAACCAATGATTCACAACAGGTAATCGCATTTCTCAAGAAGAACATCTTCGCGCGTTTTGGGGTACCTAGAGCTTTGATCAGTGACGAGGGCACTCACTTTCTTAATCGGAAGCTGGAGTACCTCCTAAAAAAATATAGCGTACATCATAGGGTGGCAACCCCATATCACCTACAAACTAGTGGGCAAGTTGAAGTATCCAACAGACAAATAAAGAAAATCCTTGAAAAGATGGTGAACGCTTCAAGGAAAGATTGGTCGACAAAGCTTGACGATGCACTTTGGGCATATCGAACAGCTTTCAAGACCCCCTTGGTATGTCACCGTATCAATTTGTGTATGGTAAAGCTTGTCATTTACCCCTTGAGTTGGAGCATCGGGCTTTTTGGGCAAGAAAATACTTGAATTTTGACTTGGTAAAGGCAGGCGAATCTAGAATACTCCAGCTTCACGAGTTAGAGGAGTTTCGGAATTTTGCATATGAAAATGCCAAGATCTATAATGAAAAAACCAAGAAGTGGCATGACAAAAAAATTCAATTCAAGGATTTCCAAGAAGGACAACTTGTTCTCCTCTTTAACTCGAGATTAAAGTTGTTCCAAGGAAAATTAAAGTCAAGATGGTCGGGACCGTTCAGAATAATCAAAGTGTTCCCACACGGTGCAGTGGAGTTAAAAGATATACACTCGAACCGAAGTTTCAAGGTGAATGGACAAAGGCTCAAACAATACTTAGGGGGAGACTCAAAATTTCCGATGGAGTCCATCAATCTGATCCCCATTTGAAAAGGGGAATGTCAAGCTCAAGACATTAAACGAGCGCTTATTGCTAGTATATTAGTTCTTGCTGTTTTGTATGCTCAAGGAACCACAAGGTGGGTGGAAGGAGTAGATTTAGCCTGGAGCCGCATCCAGCAGCAGCATTGGTGTTTCAAGACTGGTTCATTGCGCCTGAAGCGCAAGTAAAATTGTAAGTCTGAACAATCCGCGCTTGAAGCGCGCTCTTTGCGGCTGAAGCGCGTTCTGTGCGCCTGAAGCGCGCCCTTTGCGCTTGAAGTGCATTTCGTGAAAGTTTGTCACTGCCAGTCAGCGCCTGAAGCGCATATCATGCGCTCGAAGCGCATTCGCGCAAATTACTTCTGGAAGTTAGCGCTTGAAGCGCGGCTTCTGCGCTTGAAGCGCATTTTGCGCAGAATGCTATTAGAAGTTAGCGCTTGAAGCGCTGCTTCTGCGCTCAAAGCGCATTTCTCCCAATTTGTCACTGCCAACACGCGCTGAAGCGCTGCTTTTGCGCTTGAAGCGCATTTCTCCCAGTTTGTCACTGCCAACACGCGCTTGAAGCGCTGAACGTGCGCCCGAAGCGCATTTCACGCATTTTTCTTCTGTCGATCTGCGCCTGAAGTGCTGAACGTGCGCCCGAAGCACGTTTACGCTGCTTATGCTTTTAAAACAACCTACCCCCCATTGTGTCCCCAAACCAGCCTCAAACATTCCTCCAATTACACAGTCCATCTCAAGCACCAGTTTTGAATCTCTGACACTTGTTACTGTCCAACACAACAAAGGTAAGTCTTCTTAACTTCAAGCATTCAAATGTTCATTCATTATCAAGTAAGTGCATATCCTTTTGTTGGTTGATTGACTGATTATATTTCAAAAAACGTATGTCCATTATTACTGCTTGCATTGTTACATGATTGTGGGTTATACATGCATTGTTGAATAAGAAGTAGTGTTAGGGTAGGCCTTCATTTAGAACTTGTTATGATTGAAAATTATCTTGCACTCCAAGTGTTTGAGGAAATGCCACAACCAAACTCGAATCTTAATTGATGAATTGTCACTATATATGCATTGCTATATGTGTGTGGGTTGTTTGAATTAGAAATTGTGCTGCTGTTGGCCTTCACTTAGAACATGTTATGATTGGAAATTATCTAGCACTCCAAGTGTTTGATAAAATGCCACAACCACCGTTCAATCTTAATTGATAAATTTTCATTGGATTAATGTGTATTGGATGAATGTAGGACAAGAGTTATGATTGTCTTGGTCAAGTGGATGAACATTCGAACTAACCCTCTAACGTTAAATACTTTGAACCTTGGTTGTGTATAATTGTTTTGCAGGATCAAATGGCAACCCATCAAAAAGCAAAACGAACAAAGGTTACCGAGGCATCATCTTCCCAGAAACACAAGAGTTTCATGCCAAACTCCCCACCATGAAGAAGTTCGTGAGTGAGAAAAATTTTGATTTGAAGGAAGATGAATTTGTTGACATCCAGGCAATGATTGCTGCCAGGGGATGGGAGAAGTTAACCACAGTTGTCACCAATGCGAGTAAACCAATAGCAGTGGAATTCTTCTCAAACGCTTCTGATCTGAAGTCCGCTCCATATGATGAATTTGTGAGCTATGTGAGCGGAAAGAGGGTCCCCTTTACACCTGAAGCAATCAATGAACTCTTTGGTTTGCCAAATTATAGGGATTGCCGCTTTCAAGTATTTGAGGACACAAACACAAAAATAGACACTCGAGACATTTTGCGCACTTTGTGTAGACCCGGAACAGATTGGGTAAGAAATAGGGACGACACTCCTAGGTAAGAAATAGGAACTGCGCTCGTTGGATCTCACTCCAATTGCAAAAGCATGGAGCACTTTTGTTCATCATACGCTTTTGCCTTGTTCAAATGTATCAGATGTGACAGTTCAACGAGCATGTCTACTAGCAACAATCATAAAAGGTGACAGAATCAATGTGGGTCTGCTTCTTGCCAATGATCTATGGCGGACAGCCCTTCTTGACCCCCCGACGGGCTACTTCCATCACGCCTCTTTGATTGGTAAACTCTGTGAACGGGTGAGAGTGTCACCCAAAAAGGGTGAAGAAATGGTGAAACCTGCTACCCCCATCACTGCCAGATGGATTGAGAAATACTCCAGAATTTCGGCAAACCTTCCTGGTGTTCCACAAGCAGTGATGCCGATGGAAGAAGATTCTGATCCTATAGGGCCACATGACCACCCTCGACACCCCCCACAGCTGTCCACTTAGGAATGATTTGGAAGATTAGAAGATATGATGGAGCAGATGAGGATCGACCAGCGAAATGGACAGGCCAAGATAGAACTGGGGATGACCAATCTTTATCGAGCCTTTGCATCATCACAGCAAACACCGGGCGACATGTTCTACTCTGACTTGTTCTCAACTCACCATTATCCCGGCGACTCCAGTGGTGCAGGAATGGATGACCCAAACAGCGTTCCTTGAGTCACTTAACTGAGAAAAGTTTTCTTTCCTTTTTATTTTCTTTCTTTGTTTGTAATTTTTTTATGTTAGTAGTCGAACTATCTGCCTTGGTTTGTATTTTTGAATGTGTACTATGATGAAGAAGTGTAATAACTTGCAGTAAGTCTTAAGTTTTCTGTTTGGGATTCTGAAATTCAACTCTATGTTTCTTTGCTCATATCATTGATCCATTCGACGAGTTTCACTAATGCATACATTGTTGATTACTAAGTGGTTGTAAAATCTGCCATAAAAAATGTAGTAACACATTTGACACAGTTTTGAAAGTTCAACTCTCTCTTGTATATCCTAACTGTGAGTTTTTGGGGCTAAACACTTATATTTCTTGTTGTGTGATGATCTAGACATGTGTTAACCCTTCAAAACATGCACTAATTCTGACATGCATCACTTGTGATTTATGCATACACGGAGGCAATTTTGTTTGGTTGTTTGAGCCTTTCTAACTACCCTGTGAAAATTTTATCCTTTGCTAGCCCCTTTGAGATTGACCCTTTCGTTCGGTTACTAGCCACATTACAAGCCAAATTTTTGACAGTGATACAATCACAGTACTTGGAGCTAGGTAGAAATTTTTTTTTATCGTCTCTGTAAAGTTTGTAGTTTGGGGTTGCTCATGGAATAGCAACGTCTTAAGTTTGGGGTAGGGGTTCTCGAAAAAATAAAAAAAAATAAAAAATAAAAAATGTTGTACTATGAAAAATAACATCTCCTTAGTTATTTTGTCAAAGTTTGAGAATCCCCACAGTGAAAAGGTGAATAAAAATCAAAAGAGGTAGAATAAAGTGAAATTGTGCGCCTAACTACAAGTAGTAAAGCCTACTTTCCCAAAATGTCCTACCCTTACCTAAGCCCCATTACGACCTGAAAATCCTCCAAAAGTGTATGTGTTTGTTGCATTGTGATCGCTAACTAGAATTTTTTCAAGCGTATGGTAGCGTGATGCATGTTCTAGAATTTGAGTGATAAATTCATTACAATTACTAAACACTTGAGAGAAATTTTGGTGAGATTGTGTGAAGAGATAGTTGAACTGGATGAATTAATGTTAAAGTGTATACATTGAGTTGTTTTTGTGCAGCAACCATGAAGCATGATGAATGTTTTGTAGTAGTGGAAATTTTGAGAATGGAGTTTGATGTGATTTGAGAAGATTGAGTTTAAATTACCCTTAACTGTACCAAATAGGAAACTAATTGTTGCCTTGGGACAAGCAACAGACTAAGTTTGGGGTTGTGATAACTCTTCATCATATGCATATTTGTCATTGTTTTTAGTCTTATTTATAGGAAATCATTAGTTAATTTAAGGAGTTATTTAATATATTTTGTTAATTTTAGTTTTTAGATTTAACATGTTTATGTTCGTATTTCCTTTATTAAGTAGATATTTTTATGGTTTTATGTTATTTTCCTTATTTTTCGTGCAGTGCTGAATTCTGGTGAGAAATCAACATGACCTACATGGAGTATTTCTACTATATCTGGAGTTGTAGATGTCCAATTGGAGTCAAACCAAGTGCAAATGAAAGCTAAGATCCATAGCTACAACTTTTATGAAGACACCAGAACCAAATTCGGACTAGAAAGAGGAGCAAAATGAAATAAACGCCAGACATCAAATGCTGTGCGCTTGAAGCGCGCCAGCTGCGCTTGAAGCGCGTTTTGGCACCACTGATTCTGTTTCAATGCGCCTGAAGCGCAAGGCATGCGCCTGGGGCGCGTGGCGCGCTGCAGATTGCATAAAATCAAGTTTTTCTGTTTTTTGAGGGATCTTTTGGTCAATTGAGAAGCTCAGAGACTTGTGCCCTAGCAGAGAAGCTCAAAGACGGCTGTTCCACACCATTGAAGGAATTTTATCAAGAATCATTCATGAATATATTTCTTGTAATTCTTCTTTAATCTCTATCCTTTTAATCTCTATAATGAGCAACTAAATTCTATTTGTTAGGGATGAGTGGAACAAGATGAAACCTTTATTTGTCTGAATTGATTCCTGGTTATATGAATAAATTTATTGAATTATTTTTCTCATCTCTGTGCTTAATGCTTTTTATTGCCTGATCAACTTTAAAATGTTCTATGATTTGTAATTTGAAACGGAAGTGGACTTTACGAATGCTTGAGATGAGAAATTCATGAGATTGTAGTCTAGGGATAGATGCAGGTCATGAAACCAATTGAATTAGTTGCAGAGACAACAATTTAAAAAGAGAATTTTTGTACTGTAGAGCTTAATTCTAATCTTAAACTCACTAAGGAATTAGGGGTTATTTTGGAATTAAAGGTTCTGTCACTAAGACATTAGGGCAAGAATACTAAAGAGAATTCGGTAATAATTCAATAAAGGAATTCAGTAACTAGGATCAAATTAGAAACCAAGGGTAGACTCAAAGTGAAACTTATCCCTGACATTTTTCTCATTATAAAAGTTCAATTTTATTACTGTTGTTATTTTAAATATTACCTCAATCAACTCGGAAACTTTTTGTTCAATTTCAGTAATTAAATATAATTCGATAGTAAAACGCAATCCTTGAGTTCGACACTCGGTACTACCGTTTTAATTATTACTTGCAACGATTCAGTACACTTGATGAAACGCTATCAGAATCTACACCACTGTCGGGTTTGATTACAAGGGTTTGGAACTCTGCAAAGTTGTTTCTGGAAAGCTGATTGCTGCACTGAATTTTTCTCTCGAAAACACTTAGAAAATTTTGCTTTTGCACTCAAGTGATTCTCTCTTTTGAACTCTTGGATTGTGTTGATTATGAAGCTTGAGTTCTTGTATTTTTTATGCTTCTCTTATACTCTAGACTCCTCCTCTTTCATTGGTACCATTCTAACTCTAAAGTACTTGGTTAGGAGGCTTGATACTATGCCAACATGAGAGTGGATGGACAATTCAAATTGGCCCTGTCCACATAGATCCCCTCAACTCAACCCGAGACACATATAGACAATCGAGGTAAACGTGTGTTGCATGGTGGCTCCCGACATTAGGAGTGCTACCTCCAAGTCACCTAAGAATTCCCCACTCGATTACCTCCAAGGTCTAACAATCTTGCCTTAAGGCTCAACAGCAGACCGCCACGATCAGGCTCCTTCAATTTTACTTCCCCGAAATCACTAGGCTTGTCAGGCCCTCCCTATATAATGACAAGATAACCCCCACGTCAAACAATTAACATCCTGATTCTCCCCCTCGTTGGCCTAGGCTACTCACTCCATTAAGAGAACCATCATTGGCACAGGTCATATATTCATCCAGGTGGTAACGTCATAAGTCAACAAGTACACATCATCATTGCATATTTCCATAGTCATATATGCATTCAAAATTTATCATTATAATACACAAGCTCCAACAATACAGGATTATTACTCACAAATAATAATACTAAATCATTCACACACACCACATCAATTACAATGCAAGTAATTACAATTCATCACATTTTATATCATATAACAATATCAAGGGTGGATATAAACAAAGCACATAATACATCAAATACACAATTCTACAATAATTCAAATACCACACAATCTTCAAAATCAAATCAAACAACACCCTATAAAAGTTTCTAACTCATATTTTAACCTCACCAAATTCAAGTTTTCTCATTAGTCAATTATTACTCAAAGGGCTTTAGCCGTACGTAACGAGTCCCGAATGAATTGTGGGAAATACGGTTTTCCCGTTCATCACACTTAATTTACACTCATGAATTCGAACTCACTCTCACCCCATACCTCAATTTGATGCTTTCGTGCGATACAAGGATCAGAACAATTTTCAGCAACCATGACATGTCGACAACGTGCAACGAATGAGTCCAAAGGCATCGACGAATTTGCAAAGTCAATGGAACATGGCTGATAATTTACGCGGAACATTAAAAATCCATGTTACATAATTAATAAAAATATTAGGAGAAGAAACATATTAACAACGAAGTGAAACAAGTTATTGGGAAATGCCTCACCGACGCGCTGGAGCGTCGATAGGGTCCAACGCAACTTCACCGAAACACGCAAATGAGTAGAGCTTCATGAAGGTTTAGATGACAGGAATCCAAAAATGCTATCAGTTTTTCAAGACGATGAACGTGTTGGCCGAAACATGACAAAACTTGACAAAAGGGAGAGGTGTGATTTTTGACAAAGAGGAATGAGACGTTTCAATTTGCGATTCAGGTTAGGAATGAAAGAGGAGATCATAACGATCACAAATGTGGTCTCGATTTTGTACGACACTCACTATAATGGTCATGGTCGACGAGAAAAGAAGGAGAAGAAAATGGTGGGGGCGGCGGCTTACGCAAGGAAGAAGAAGAAGAAAGCATTATGTTCTTGGTCCTTCTCCTTTTTTTTCTTTTATTATTCTTATTATTATTATTAATTAGATTTTACTCTTTCATAAGGCCTAACCAATAAAACACATTTTACTCATATCTTTTGTTTTCTTCATTTTTAAACACAATTTAATTACTAGACTATTACTAATATTTCAAAACTAATATTTTATAAAATAAAGTAATTAAAATAATTAATCTTTTAAAATACATTAATAAAATAATTTATTATAAAATTTGGGGTGTTACAATTCTCCCCTTGTTAAAGAAATTTCGTCTTCGAAATTTGTGGTGAACAATAGACAAACTAATCCATAATTAAGCACCCTCAAGGAATTCACTCGTTACGTGACAATGATATGCTAACATGACAATGAATCATTTAAATACATATCAAATCTAACATTTCAATCATGAAAGAAATACTACAATACTCACCGTAATTTACAAGGGAGGGAGAGCTCATAGAATTAGTCCATAACAACTTACTACTTTAAGTTGAATGAACACAAAAAAATTTGAACACATTAAAAAGTTCGATTAACTTCTCAAGTAATGCTCTATTTGTCTTACTCTCCTAAAAGGATGTTTAAATCCTATCAACGATTACCCTACAGGTTTAACAAAAGTTAGACATATAGAGAACATTTCAAATATTTCACACCTTCAAGAATTACAAACCGGAATGCATAACCACAATGTACAAAACTATATTGGGGAAGATAAATTATTTTTCATGTATTCCTGACTCACAATTTTTTTCTTTCTTTTTAAACAATCAACATTTATAGTGTATGCCATTTACAATTTATAATTAAGTCATTTAGAACAACACACGTTATAACCAAATAAGGAGAGGCAATAAAAAGTCAATGATGAGCATATTACCTTATGAGAACATACACATAAAACATTGAAATAACACTAATAACATAAGGGTCGACAAGGAAAATAGTACTTTGTACTCAACTCAGCAAGCTAAATTATAAGGCAATAATTTAAAAATAACGTCAATCGGAACTCAATCACACCTTTAGATAATTATAATTATTCATATGCAAAAATAGCTAGCAACATAAAAGATCATATTCTTCGCTATTCATATCCAGAAAGTACCCTGATGTAATGTAGGGCTTTACTCTCAAATCCAACAACTTATTCAGATTGGCAAATAATCAACTTTGTTTATTTTAGAATTTTTTTTCTACTTTGATTGATTCTAGGTAAGCCGCAGCAACATAATGGTCATATTTGATAACAAATATATTGAAGAAAACCCCCAAGCTGATTTGGCATATCAAACAACAAAAAATATAATTTGCCAGAGTGGACAAATACACACTATCGTGCTCGATAAGGAGTATGTGACTTGTTTCAGCTTCGCAACACAAAAGATTAGCAAGCGCTAAATCCGAAAGAACAAACAAGTTCGCAAGCGACAAACCGGTTTCGATAAAGCTTTGGAATCCACCAGAAGAGAGAAAACTCTTGAAATTGAATATTCAAATAAAATTAAGGTCCCCTCGGTTACAACATAGAAAGTCTTTTAAATACCTAATCAAAACCCTAGTGGGAAAATTAGGCAAAACAGGACAAGTCCAAAATTACAGGAAAAACTTAAAATGTTATTTTGAGGCCTAAGACAACCCCACAACGGATCTAGAGCCCATATGTCATGGCAAAGCCATGATTGATGACCGTGGCACGATTCCCTATCCGGAAAGGTATAATAACAGGCAATCTGACACCGGACAATTGTTTTCCGCATTTCCCGCGACGTTTGTCTGCAAAGCCGTTTCTTCCTCGATCCTGGCTGCGAACCTTCCGACATCAGTCTCCTCCACCTCTAAAGAACTCGACCTTGAGTTCATCCCATGATAAAGGTCCACATCCTCATGGAACTCATGAATATCAGCCACATTAAAGGTATTGGAGATATTCATGGATTCCGGCAAGTCGATCACATAAGCGTTGTCATTGATCTTCTTCAACACCTTGAAAGGCCCGTACTTTGGAGGCTGAAGCTTCTTGTAAGTGCCAACTAAGAACCTCTCCTGACGCAGGAACACCATCACATCATCTCCCACAGAAAAGACCTTGGCTCTCCTCACTTGTTAGCAGCGACTTTGTTCTTCTGCCCAGTAGCCTCTAACTTCGCCCTAACAGCTTCCTTAACGGCTTGCACATCCTTGGCCATACTTTCAGCTGCGGTACTCACCCTATGAGCCTTGGGTAGCACCACCAGATCAACCACATGCCGCGGTGGAGAAGTATAAACCAGAGAGAAAGGCGATTTTCCTATAGCTGAGTGCACTACGCTGTTGTAAGCAAATTCAACCTGGGGTAAAGCCAGATCCCACTGCTTCGGCTTATCCCCGCAAACACTCTGAATCATATTCCCCAGTATTCGGTTGGTGACCTCTGTCTGCCCATCAATCTGAGGATGAGCTGTAGAACTCCTTTTCAGTACAATACCAAACATCCGCCATATAGTAATCTAGAAATGATTGAGGAACTTGGTGTCTCGGTCTAAAGTGATGGACCTGGGGACTCCATGCAAACACACAACCTCTTGTAAAACAACATGGCTATGTTGGATGCATCAGCGGTCTTCTTACAGGCAATAAAGTGTGACATCTTCGAAAACCTATCGACCACCACTAATACAGAATCTACCCCTCGCTGTGTGCGAGGTTGCCCCAATACAAATTCCATCGAAAGATCTAACCATATATCATCAGGAACAGGTAATGGCATGTAAAGACTAGTGTTTTGAGACTAACATTTAGAAACCTAACAAGTGTAGCAACGCTTGTTGATAGTGCCCACGTCACGGCAAATGAGGCTAGTAATACCGCTCCTCCAAACTGGCGATGGTCTTATCTCTCCCCAAATGACCTCTGAGACCGCCACCATACAGATCTCGAATCAGCTTCTCCCTCAAAGATGAATTAGGAATGCATAGGTAATTCCCCTTAAACAGGTAGCCCTCTCGAATATAAAAATCTGCGTTGGGATGTTGATTTGTACACTTGAGCCACAACTCCTTGAACTCAGTATCAGTCTCATATAGCTCCTTTAGCAACTCAAAACCCACAATCTCATGAGCTAAGGTAATCAATAACGAAGCCCTCCTAGTAAATGCATCTGCTACCTTGTTCTGAGTGCCTGATTTGTGTTGAATGATAAAAGGGAATTTCTGCAGAAAACTCACCCAACGAGCATGCATCTTGTTTATCACCTTTTGACTATGGAGGAACATCAGGGCAAGGTGGTCAGTGAACAAGATAAACTCCCTCTGAATCAGATAATGCTCCCATTGCCTGAAAGCTCGAAATACTGCATAAAACTCCTGGTCATAAGTGCTCCACTTCTGCCTGGCGTCGCTCAGTTTTTCACTAAAGAAGGCCACTGGCCGCTTCTCTTGTGAAAGTATAGCACCTACCCCTACTCCAATGGCGTCACACTCCACCTGAAATATCTTGTCGAAATCAAGTAACACGAGAACTGGTGTTGTGCAAAGCTTCTCCTTGATGATCGCAAAGCTCTGCTCTTGTTCGGGTCCCCATTAGAACTTTCCTTTCTTCAGGCACTCGGTGATAGGTGCAGTAATGGTGCTAAAGTCACGCACAAACCTCCTATAGAAGGTAGCCAGGACATGGAAACGGCGTACTTCCGTCACAGACTTAGCTGCAGGCCAGTTTCTGATAGCACTCACCTTCTCTTCGTCCACCTGAATCCCATCTTCACCAACAACAAAACCCAAAAACAACAGCTTGTTGGTACAGAAGGTGCACTTCTTCAGGTTGATGTATAACTGGTTCTCTTGCAAGACCTGTAGCACTTGCTTCAAATGCCCTAGATGATCCTCCTTGGTCTTGCTATAAATCATAATATCATAAAAGTAAACACCACAAAAGAACGAGTAAAAGAGCGAAGAACCTGATTCATTAGCCTCATGAAATTACTGGGGGCATTGGATAACCCGAAAGGGATGACCAACCACTCATAAAGGCCATCCTTGCTCTTGAAAGCTGTCTTCCATTCATCCTCGGGTCTAATTCGGATCTGATGATAACCACTTCGTAGATCTATCTTCGAAAACACCTTAGACCCCAATAGCTCCTCAAGCATGTCCTCCAGACGAGGAATGGAAAATCTGTACTTGATCGTTATCTTGTTGATGGCTCTGCTGTAAACGCACATCCGCCACTAATTGCTCTTCTTAGGCACCAAAAGCACTGAAACTGCACATGGACTCATACTCTCTCTAATGAACCCTTTCTTCAGCAAATCCTCAATCTACTCTCCTTGGGACTCATGCGGTAGTGAGGCATGTTCGATAGGCTGAACCCGAAATTAAATCAATCAGATGCTAAATATCTCGCATCGGAGGCAAGTCGCTGGGTAGCTCATCCGAGATTAACTCCTCAAAATCCGTCAAGATTTCCTGCACCTCTTTCGGTGGTTCAGGCTCCTCTTTCATAGCACTCAGTAAACCCTTAACCACCACTGGGCAAAACAACTAAGTTTCCTTAAAGGCCTCAAGCAGGTCATGCTCATCCTGCGTCATAACAAGAAAAACTGGACTTCTTCTTCTCTATTTGTCTATTAAAGCCAGAAACCGGGGCCATAACTATCTTGTGCGTTCCCCAGGTGAACATCATCACATTATCTCTGTCTCTATACGTGATATCATTGTCATACTGCCAAGGTCTCCCCAGTAGAACATGACACACATCCATATTCAAAACATCACACACTACTTCTTCCTTGTAATGCCTTCTGATGGAAATAGGCACCCGGCAAGTCTGCGTCACCTTGACCTGCGAACTCTTACTCACCCAGCCCAAAGCATAAGGCTTGGAATGCGGTTTTGTCGGCAACTCTAGGTATTCCACCAGCTTCTGGGAGACCAAGTTCTCTGTACTCCCGTTATCCTCGATCAGATTACACACCTTATTCTTAATAGAACAGTGTGTTTTTGAAAAGATTCTTCCTTTGCCCCTCCTCCTTTGAAGACAACAGGACTCTCTACAGCACAAAGTTCTCATTCCTCTTCCTCAAACTCCTCATTCAAGACTGCAATTGTTTCTCCTAGAAGGGCAAACATTCGACCTGTGACCCTGCCCACCGCAACGAAAACACTTATCTACCGTTTGTTTCGCGTATGGGTTCGCTGACTTCTAGTTCGCCCTCTTGTTGGGTGTATCACTACAGATTCCACCAGTTCCCTTTGCCGAGGAGTTAGAATCCTTAGTAGCAACGCTCTTATCCTTATCACCCGCAACTTCAGAATTACCCTACGGAGTGAATCTGCGAAAAGATGAGAAATTTATCCGCAAATTTATGATCTGTCAAAGTCGCCATCTGCGTAGTCAAAGCAGTAAGGGCTGTGGTAAAAGCTGCGGTGATACCCTCGATGTCTGATCTTGTGACTGGTTGATCTCCCATGACTGTTCAAGTTACGAAAAGAAACAGGAGAAAGTCTGCTTTGATACCACCTAAAGCAGTTGGAATCACAAAATATTAGCAAGCGCTAAATCCGAAAGAACAAACAAGTTCGCAAGCGACAAACCGGTTTCGATAAAGCTCTAGAATCCACCAGAAGAGAGAAAACTCTCGAAATTGAATAGTCAAATAAAATTAAGGTCCCCTCGGTTACAACATAGAAAGTCTTTTAAATACCTAATCGAAACCCTAGTGCGAAAATTAGGCAAAACTGGAAAAGTTCGGAATTACAAGAAAAACTTAAAATGTTAATTTGAGGCCCAAGACGAGCCCAAAACGGATCTGGAGCCCATATCTCATGGCATAGCCATGATATGTGACCGTGGCGCGATTCCATATCTGGAAAGGTATAATAATAGGCAATCTGATACCAGAAGATCGTTTTTCGCATTTCCCGCCGCATTTGTCCGCAAAACCGTTTCTTCCTCGATCCTGGCCGCGAACCTTCCTACATCACTATTGTGCTCGATAAGGAGTGTGTGACTTGTTTCAGCTTTATTTTGGTGTGTTTAATTTGTCTTTTTTTTTGTCGTGTTGGTTCATCTATTCAGCACGAAAAAACAACACACAAGTATCATATTTATAGACCCATTTAAAATCAGCATCTCAATTGACCAATCAAGTTAAGCTTATGTATATTGGACAACCCATCTAGCATAGAAGATAGAAACAAATTATGTTTGAGCAACACTCGAGGTAAAAAAAACTAATTGTAAATGGTTTAGTTGTGTAATCAGAAACAACGAAGTGTGCATCAATAAAAAAATATAAAAATTTATCAATGAACTAATATTGTGATAACATTACGAATTATACTATGATGTGTCAACAAGAAGGATAATACACTACACAGTTTATATGCTCTTCATCGATAAACTATTTGTTGGAACCAAGTTGGTTTTACACTTAAAGTTTTGATGTTAACAAAAGTATTTTATGAGAATAATATATTTGACTTCGAACAATGTCACCAGAGGATACCTCCATAGGATGCCACTAGTGGATGTCACCAGAGGATGCCACCAGAGGATGTCACCAGAGGATACCACCAGAGGATGCCACCAGAGGATACCTCCAAAGGATCCCAGAGGATATCACCAAAGGATATCACCAGAGGCAAAAATCAGAGGATATCATCAGAGGCAAAAATTATAGGATATCATCAGAGACAAAAATTATAGGATATCATCAGAGGAAAAATCAAAGGATATCATCAGAGGCAAAAATCAGAGGATATCTTCATACGCAAAAATCAGAGGATATCATCAGAGGCAAAAATCATAGGATATTAGAGGAAGCAAAAATCAGAGGATACCTTCAGAGGCAGGAAGCGGAGGACATCATCAAAGGATACCATCTGAGGCAAACATTAGAGTATGAAAAAAGACATGGTCAAGATTCGTAGAAGATTTTATTCAAATTTGAAGAAGATTTAATTTAAATCAGAAGAAGATTTGGTTCAAATTTCAAAAGCAACATAATCAAGTTGAAGAATTTACAAAAGAAATCTGAACAAAATACAATTCGAAATTAAACTTGGACCAAGTAGAAAGCCCAAATCTAAACTATAAATAGCTACTCAAGGCTGAAGAAGAAATCATCGAAAAACAGAAGGGAGTAGCAGAACTCAAGCTTAAAATCCAAATTCATCTTAGAGTTCATAGAGAGAAACACTTGTGCGATAGAGAAATATTTTCTAAGTGAGAGTCATTGTTGTTGGAACCAAGTTGGTTTTACACTTAAAGTTTTGATGTTAACAAAAGTATTTTATGACAATAAATTATTTGACTTCGAAGAACTATGGTCTAGATTAGAAGAAGACATGGTCCAGATCAGAAGGAAACATGGTCCAGATAAGAAGAAGACATGGTCTAGATCAGAAGGAAACATGGTCTAGATCAGAAGATGACATGGTCCAAATCAGAAGAAGACACGGTCCAGATTCGAAGAAGACATTGGTCCAGATTCATAGAAGACTTGATTCAGATTCGTAGAAGATTTGATTCAAAATTCAAAGAAGACTTGATGGAAATTTGAAGGAGATCTGATCAAAGTGTAAAGCAGATTTAATTTCAATTTGAAGAAGATTTGGTTCAAATTTAAAAAGGAACATAATCGGGTTGAAGAATTTTCAAAAGAAATCTGAGCAAGAAACAATTTGAAAATAAACGTGGACCAAGTGAAAGCCCATATCTCAACTATAAATAGAGGCTTCAGGCCGTAGAAGAAATCCTCGAAGAAACACAACAACTCAAGCTTAAAATTCAATGTCATCCGAGAGTTCAAAAGAGAGAAACACTTGTGTGAAAGAGAAATATTGTTTATATGTTTTTTCGAGTGTGAGAGTCATTGTAATAATCAGCTTTCTAGAAGATACTACTCAAAGCTCCAAACCCTTGTATTAAACCTGATAGTGGTGTAAGTGCCTTCTTCAATATGGGGTTGCCAGATTGTTAGGAGAATACTTGGCTTGTAGGGTCAAGGTGCTGTAAGTTCCTTCTTCAATCTGAGGCTGTCAGATTGGTAGGAGAAGACTTGGCTTGTAAGGTCAAGGTGTTGTTGTTCCTCAGAAGTCTGGGGCTGTCAGGCTGTTTGAGAAGACTGGCCTGGAGGGTCAGGTGCTGTGTAATTCAAAGTATTTGAATTAGTGGATTAAAGCCTTCTGAATGAAGAAACTGGATGTTGCCAAGTTAATGGTGAACCAGGATAAATCTTTGTGTTCAAATACTTATGCTGTTATTATCCGTTGCTGTTGAGTTTGATTGTTTTTTCCCTAAATAAATTATATCAACTTTCAACAAATCAGCAAAAATAATTCAACTTTGGCAAACACAACTCAACCTCCCTTTCTGGTGTTTGCACCTTCAATTGTTATAATCGACTTTCCAGAAGCAACTACTCAAGTTCCAAACCTTTGTATCCAACCCGATAGTGGTGTAAGTTCCTTTTTCAATCTTGGGTTGTTAGATTGTTAGGAGAAGACTTGGCTTATAGGGTCAAGGTGTTGTTGTTCCTCAAAAGTGTTGGGCTGTTAGGCAGTTTTGGAAGACTGGCTTGCAGGGTCAGGTGATGTATAATTCAAAGTGTTTGAATTAGTGGATTAAAGCCTTCTGAATTAGGGGACTGGATGTAGCCAAGTTAATGGTGAACCAGGATAAATCTATGTGTCCAAATATTTATGCTTTTATTATTCGCTATTGCTGAATCTAATTGCTTCTTCTCCAAGTAATTTATATCAACTTTCATCAAATCAGAAAAAGTATTCAACTTTGGCAAACACAATTCAACCCCCCTTCTCATGTTTGCCTCTTCAATTGGCATCAGAGCTCAGTGTAAAGGCTGAGCACTTTACAGTGTTTGAGAAAAGATCCAAGGATTCAATATGTCTGGATTTAGTGAAGAAGCTGTCGGAGGAAACATCAACAGACCACCTCTGTTTGATGGAGAACATTTTGAGTATTGGAAAGACAAGCTGAGAAGTTTCTATATTTCACAAAGTCCTGAACTTTGGGACTTCGTGGAAGATGGCTATATTTCTCCAGAGGTTACTGATGGTATTGAAATTCCAAGAAAGGATATGAATGATGATCAGAAGAAGATGTACATGATGCATCATAAATCCAGAACATTCATGATAAATGCAATCACCTTCAATTGACAAGTGCATCAACAAAGAGACAGCAAAGAGTATTTATGATAGTCTTGTTGAGACAAAATCTCTTTCAAATGGTTTTAATGATAACAAAATTAAATGATTATGATTCTTGTTAAGACTAATCTGTGCTCTTGAGTGTATTATTATTAGAAAACAGGTTGTTCTTCAAATGAGATAATATCTATGTAAATGCAACAAATTTTTAAACTGGAGGATGGACTAGAGGATGGATCTTCAAAGAGGATGAACCAACTATTAGTCAAAATATTCATAATCACGTTAACTTTGATTTCTTTCCATGTGCAAACTCAATTATGTTTTAAAGTTTGAAAGAAAAACAAAGTCAACTAAAGAAAAAGAAAGGCAGAAGATGAACATAGAAATTTGGAATATAGAAGAATGGACCTCTAGCTCCTTTCATAGGCTTATGATGAAAATGGTTCTACCTTTTCATCTGCACAGAAAGGTTATACCAAACAATGCCCAAAATAGAATCTGACATGTCTTGGAGAACGAAAAAGCAAAAGGACAGCTAAGACACGAACATCCAGGAGGTTTGTATCTGCCATACGAGGATAGACTGTATTCTCATCCTCCTACAGTCAAACAAGACAAAAGACAACTGGATGGCTGTTTTGTAATTCAGAATACTGGCCTTGACTTTTTGATCAATGTGCCCAACGAACTTGAAGCACCAAAACACATTGTTAGACCTTCTTACAACTCTATAAAAGCAATGGTGCACTTCTTCATTCAACACACAACTACAAAGCATTAAAAGAAAAAGGCTAAGAGCTATCAAGTGTCATTCTCATCCTTTCTTTATACTTTCTATTGTATTACACTAGATCTTTGAAACATCCTTTTTAGAAAGTACTAGTAAAGAGAAACATCAAAAACACCTTCAAACTATACTGTAATTTCTATGTGAGTTACACTTAGAAATAGTTGAAATCCGTAAGAAGATATTGTAAGCTTGGTGAAGCTCAAGAACACAAAAGCTGTAACTAACCTCTGTGAGAGGTTGACTGTTTTCTTAGTGAAATCTCACAAGTGTGTGAGGACTCGACGTAACCCGTTTTTGGGTGAACCAATATAAAGTTGTGTGTGTCATTTTCTAATCTCTCTCTCTCTCTCTTTTAAAAGTAATATGTCTTACTCATAGTCTGAATTTCCAACCTCTGACTTTCATCCTCTCGAAGAGGATAAAGCTTTAAAACTTAAAAGAAATTTTTAAACATCAAATATCTCTATTCAACCCGCCTTCTAGTGATATTCTAGCTACTTCAAGTCTGACTCTGACCTATGAAGGAAGCGAGCAAGTTCAAGAAGCAAAGGCCAACCTCCTAGTCAAAAAGTATGAGTTGTTCAAGATAGAAGAAGATAAAGACATTGAAACAATGTTTTCCAGATTCCAGACTCTGGTCTTAGGATTAAAGGTACTTAAGAAGAGTTATACTACTGCTGATCATGTGAAGAAAATCCTTAGGAGCCTGCCAAACAAGTGGAGACCAAAGATCACTGCCATTCAGGAAGAAAATGATCTGAATACTCTCAAGCAAGAATAATTAATCAGCTCCCTCAAATCACATGAAATTGAGCTTGAAGAAGATAATCCCAAGAAGAAGAACAAAACCCTAGCCTTGAAATCTAAGCAGAAGAAGGTTCTAAAAGCAACATCATAATCAGAAGATAGTGATTTAGATGATTAGAATCTAAACCAAGAGGAATAAGAGATTGCTTTCATACTAGAAAGGTTCTAAAGATATGGCACAACAGAAAGAAGAAATTTCCCCAAAGGTATTCCAAGCATTCCAATAGAGGAAAGCATGAATATGACAATAAGAGTATCATCTGCTATGGATGCAATGAACCTGGACATATCAAGTCATAATGTACAAACATAGAGGAAGGGAAACACTAGAAGAAAGACTCCAGACCCAAGAAGAAGAATCTGATGGCTACCTGGGATGACTATGATGTATCTTCTGATGATGAAGAAGCATAATTGGCTATGATGGCTCACACCAACTCTGCCTCTGGATCCAACACAGATTCTGACTCTGGAAGTCAATCAGCACATGAAGAAAATGAGGTATTTTATGAATTCACCCGATCTGATTTAAATACTGCAATAAATGATATTTTAAATATTAATAACAAATTGTCTTTAAAACTAAAAACACTTAGGAAAGAAAATAAAATTCTCACCAAAAAAGTCAATGTTTTAAAGAATTAAAGTGCAGAATGCAAAACTAAAAATGCAGCTCTTAAAACTAATATTGCTGAACTTAAGGCTGAAAATCTAACTCTAAAAAGTAATCATTGTTCAACATCAAGTGAAAATACTACATGTAATTCTGATATGCATGAACAAGTATTTTTCAAGACTTTCTTGCTAATGGTATGGAAAGAAGCAAATATGCATCTGTGATTTCTGGAGTTAGTAGCAATGGTAAAAGAGATATAGGATTTGAAGAACCTATAACTGAAACTAAACCTATTTCCTCTGATGTTATGTGTACTGTTTGCACTAAGAAAGGTCACTCCAAATTATCTTGTCCTATGATAAATACAAGGAAAGACAAGAAACCTTTCAAGACTAACAAGCTAGGACCCAACCAAATTTGGGTACCAAAAGATAAAATTATTTATGTTGCAAATGTTCTAAGCAACCAAATTGAAACATCGGTCATGGTGCCTGGTCAATGGATGCTTGCAATATATGAAGGGAAAAAGGTCTATGTTCCAACATCTACCAAACAGAAGCCAATTGACTCTGGTGGAAGAATAAGTGGTTAACACAATACATATCAGAACCAGAACCATATGATGAATTAGAAATATCAGAGAAATCACACATATCAACAAAACTGGAACTACCAGAAGAATCAGAATTACCATCAGTTCAAAAACTATCAAAGGAACCTGATACATTAGTAGACAGAGAAGTGTCAGATTAACAATTAGAATCAGGAGACTTCTTTGCACACTCCAATCAAATTCATCAAGACTACAAACCTGGATGGGAATTCAAATCCCTTCATCCAGACCCTCTAATCATAGAATATGCAAATTCAAAATCTGAAAACCAGAAAAGAAGAAATAAGAGGGTTTTCATAGTCAAACTGAAACTGTTAACATATAGGTTAAATCTTTCTTTAAATATTATTATTGTTTTGATATTATGTTTACTGTGATAACAAGAAGCTTGATCTTAAAAAACAAAGCTAGATAAGTATCTTGCAGGTTCTCAAAAATTTAGAGGAACCAGGTGATCCACATACTTTGAACACTTCAGCAGAAATAACATACCAGTAATTTCAAAAACAAGCAGAAACTAACATAAACATAATTGATCTTTTGGCTGTATTGATTTCATTCTTAAATTATATGATTTTTATTATGTTATATGACAAATAGCTTGACCTTCAAAAGTCAAAGCAAGATGATGATGATGATAGTGCAGGTTTACCAGAACCAAAGGAAGCTGATGCAGACAAACCAGAAGAACATGAAAAAGTAGAGGATACAAGCAAATCAGAAGAATCTGACAAATCTTCAAAAGGTGAATCTAAAGATAAGTCAGAAGCAAGATGTGGTTTGAAGTACAAGTCATCTCTTCCTGAAACTCTAATCATTGGAAGTGCAAGTGATCATTTAAGGACCATATCATCACTTAAAGACACTAGATTTTTTGGCTTACTCTTATCAATTAACCCTACCTTTATTGATGAAGCATTGCCAAATGATGCATGTATTCTTGCAATGCAAGAGGAGTTAAATGAAAAGAATGATGTTTGGGATCTAGTACAAAGACCAAAAAAGAACATTATTGGAACAAAGTAGGTTTTCAAAAACAAGCTAAATGAAAAAAGTGAAGTGGTCAGAAACAAGGCAAGACTTGTTGCACAAGGCTACAGTCAACAAGAAGGCCTTGACTACACTGAGACATTTGCTCTAGTGGCCAGGTTAGAAGCTATTTGTATCCTACTTTCCTTTACTGCAAATAATAACATTACATTATTTCAAATGGATGTTAAAAGCGCTTTTCTAAATGGTTATATAAGTGAAGAAGTCTATGTTAAACAACCCCCAGGTTTTGAAATTTCTGAATTTCCAAATCATGTTTTTAAACTTAAAAAATCTTTGTATGGTTTAAAACAAGCACCTAGGGCATGGTATGATAGACTTATTAACTTCTTGCTTAAAAATAACTTTGAAAGAGGACAAGTAAACAATACACTTTTTAGAAAATCAAAAGAAGATGATATTCTTATTATTCAAGTTTATGTTGATGATATTATTTTTAGATCTACTAATGGTACTCTTTGCCAAGAATTTTCTTAATTAATGCAGCAAGAATTTCAAATGAGTATGATGGGAGAACTTAAGTTCTTCTTAGGGATACAAATTCAGCAAAGTCAAAAAGGTATATACATTCATCAAACTAAATATACAAAAGAGCTTCTCAAGAAGTTTAAGATGAGTGATTGAAAATCTCCTAAGTACAGACTTAGTTGATACTATGACTCTGATTGTGATGGAGATAAACTTGAGAGAAAAAGCACAAGTGGAAACTGCACCTTTTTAGGAGACAACTTAATATCCTTGTCAAGTAAGAGACAAAACACTATTGCAATGTCAACAGCAGAGGCTGAGTACATTTTAGCAGCTGGATGCAGTTCTCAACTCATTTGGATGAAACTGGGGGAGAAAGATATTTTATAAAGAGAAACTGGGGCTTAGACTTAGGGGGAGAAATATATTTTATAAAGAGAAACTGGGGCTTAGACTTTGGGGTAGAAAGATACAAAATGGAGCTTAGTCCTAGGGGGAGTCAAAGAAATAGAAAGAGCCAAACAAATAGAAAGAAAAATGATTATCAAAAATACTAAAAGGAGGAGATTGTTGGAACCAAGTTGGTTTTACACTTAAAGTTTTGATGTTAAGAAAAGTATTTTATGAGAATAAATTATTTGACTTCGAAGTTGTATGCCACCAGAGGATGACGGCACCAGAAGATGTCACCAGAGGATGAAGTCATCCAAAGATATCACTAGAGGATACCTCTAGAAGATACAGCCAGAATATGTCACCAGATGATACCAGAAGCAAAAGCAAAAAATCAGAGGATATCTTTAGAAGCAAAAATCAAGGGATGTCATCAGAGGCAAGAATCAGATGACAATATTAGAGGATACCATATGAGGAAAACATCCGAAGAAGACATGGTCCAAATCAGAAGGAAACATGGTCCACATTAGAAGAAGACATGGTCCATATTAGAAGGAAACAGGGCCAGATCAGAAGAAGACATGGCCCAAATCAGAAGGAAACATGGTCCATATCAGAAGAAGACATTGTCCAGATCAGAAAAAGATATGGTCCAGATTCAAAGCAATCATCGAAAAACCCAAGAACTTAAGCTTACAGTTCAAAGTCATCCGAGAGTTCTAAAGAGAGAAACACTTGTGTGAAAGAGAAATATTTTCTATATGTTTTTTCGAGTGTGAGAGTCATTGCAATAATCAGCTTTCCAGAAGCAACTACTCAAAGCTCCAAACCCTTGTATTAAACCCGATAGTGGTGTAAGTTCGTTCTTCAATATGGGGTTGTCAGATTGTTAAGAGAATACTTGGCTTGTAGGGTCAAGGTGGTGTAATTTCCTTCTTCAATCTGAGGTTGTCAGATTGGTAGGAGAAGACTTGGCTTGTAGGGTCAAGGTGTTGTTGTTCCTCAAAAGTCTGGGGCTGTCAGGCTGTTTGAGAAGACTAATTTATGGAGTTAGTAGCAATGCTAAACGAGGTATAGGATTTGAAGAACCTGTAACTGAAACTAAACCTATTTCCTTTGATATTTTGTGTATTATTTGCACTAAGAAAAGTCACTCCAAATTATCTTGTCCCATGATAAATACAAGGAAAGACAAGAAACATTTCAAGACTAACAAACCAGGACCCAACCAGATTTAGGTACCTAAGAACAAAATTATCTTTGTTTAAGATGTCCTCAGCAATCAAGTTACAACACCAATCATGGTACCTGGACAATGGATGCTCGCGACATATGACAGGAGAAAAGTCTATGTTCCAAGAACTAACCTTGAGCAAAAGAGGCACAGTGACTTTTGGAGGAAAGCAAAAAGGCCAAATCATTGGTCAAGGCACAGTTGGTAATGGTACTTCCTCTTCTATTAAGGATGTCTTGTTAGTTAAAGGTCTTATGCATCACTTATTAAGTATTAGTCAGTTAAGTGATAATAATTATGGTATTATATTCAATCAAAAAACATGCAAGGCAATTAGTCAGAAGGATGGATCTATACTCTTTATAGGTCAGAGGCAAAAGAACATTTATAAGATATATCTGTTTAGTCTAGAGAAACAAAAGGTTAAGTGTCTTCTGTCAGTAAATGAAGAGAAACTAATTTGGCACAAAAGATTAGGTCATGCAAACCTTAGATTAGTTTCAAAACTGAATAAACTTCAACTAGTGAGAGGTCTACCTAAACTTAGTTACAAAACTGAAATTATGTGTGAAGCTTGTCAAAAGGGAAAACAAACAAAAAACTCCTTTAACCTTAAAAACTCAGTCTCTACCTCAAAGCCCCTTGAGCTCTTACATATAGATCTATTTGGGCCAATGAAAACAGCTTCTCCAAGTGGAAAGAAATATGGCTTTGTTATAGCAGATGATTACAGTAGGTGGGCATGGGTAATATTTTTAAGAAGTAAGGATGAATCCCACAAAGTGTTTATCACATTTTGCAAACAAATCATGAATGAAAAGAGTCTTAAGATTATAACAATTAGAAGTGATCCTGGAGGAGAATTTGAGAACAAGATCTTTGAATGTTTTTGTGATGAGAATGGAATCTCTCACAACTTTTCTTCTCCTTGAACACCCCAACAAAATGGTGTTGTAGAAAGAAAGAAAAGATCACTCCAAGAAATGGCAAGAACCATGTTAAATGATATGAATGTTGCAAAACACTTTTGGGCTAAAGCAATTAATACTGCATGTTACATTCAAAATATAGTCTATATCAGATCCATATTTAATAAAACACCATACAAATTGTGGAAAGGTAAAAACCCTAACATCTCCTATTTTAAAAAATTTGGTTGTACTTGTTATATGTTGAACACCAATGACAACCTTGGAAAATTTGATTCTTGATCTCAAAAGTGTACCTTCATTGGTTACTCTGAAAGATCCAAGGCTTATAGAGTGTTTAATAGGGAAACTAATATTGTGGAAGAATCCATACATGTTAAATTTAATGACAAACAATTTGACCTTGAAAAGTCAAAGCAAGATGATGATCCTCTGATGTTTGCCTTTTTATGATATCCTCTTATTCTTGCTTCTTATGGGATCCTCTGGTGATATCCTCTAGTATCCTCTACAGGTATCTTCAGGTCATATCTTCTGGTGGCATTTTTATCTTCCGGTGACATCATCCTCTGATGACATCTTCTGCTTCTGATTTGTATCTTCTGGAGGTATCTTCTACTGACGTCATCCTTTGATGACATCCTCTGGTGTATCCTCTTGTGACGTCATCCTCTGATTTTTCACATCCTCTAATTTTTCATTCTTCTAAGTCAAAATATGATTTTCATAAAATAATTTTGTTAATATCAAAACTTTAATTGAAAGAACCAACTTGGTTCCAACAATCATCACTTAAAGACACCAGTTTGTTTGGCTTACTCTCATCAATTGAGCCTACCTCTATCGATGAAGCATTGGCAAATAATGGATGGATTCTTGCAATGCAAGAAAAGTTAAATGAATTTGAGAGGAATGATGTTTGGGATCTAGTACCAAGACCAAAAAAAAACATTATTGGAACCAAGTGGCTTTTCAGAAACAAGCTAAATGGAAAAGGTGAAGTGGTCAAAAACAAGCTAAATGGAAAAGGTGAAGTGGTCAAAAACAACGCAAGACTTATTGCACAAGGCTAAAGTCAGCAAGAAGGCATTGGTTACACTAAGACATTTTCTCTAGTGGCTAGGTTCGAAGCTATTTGTATCCGACTCTCTTTTGCTGCAAATAATAACATTAGATTATTTCAAATGGATGTTAAAAGTTCTTTTCTACATGGTTATATAAGTGAAGAAGTCTATGTTAAACAACCCCCATGTTTTGAAAGTTCTGAATTTCCAAATCATGTTTATAAAGTTAGAAAATATTTGTATGGTCTAAAACAAGCACCTAGGGCATGGTATGATAGACTTAGTAACTTCTTGCTTAAAAATAACTTTGAAAGAGGACAAGTAGACAACACACTTTTTTGAAAATCAATAGAAGATGACATTCTTATTATTCAAGTTTATGTTCATGACATTATTTTTGGATCTACTAATGGCACTCTTTGCCAAGAATTTTCTATATTAATACAGCATGAATTTCAAATGAGTGTGATGGGAGACCTTAAGTTTTTCTTAGGGATACAAATTCAGAAAATTTAAAAAGGTATATACATTCATCAAACGAAATATACAAGAGAGCTTCTCAAGAAGTTTAAGACGAGTGATTGCAAACCTATGGCTACACCAATGCACCCAACTTGCTCACTTGAAAAGGATGATTCAGGCCAAAAAGTTGATCAAAAAATCTATAGAGGAATGATAGGATCTCTAATTTACCTTACTGCTTCTAGACCTGACATCATGTTTAGTGTATGTGTATGTGCAAGATTCCAATCTGACCCTAGGGAATCACATTTAATTGTTGTTAAGAGAATACTTTGATACCTAAAAGGCACTACCAACCTTACCTTGTTCTATAAGAAATCTCCTAAGTACAAACTTAGTGGATATTCTGACTCTGACTATGCAGGAGATAAACTTGAGAGAAATAGCACAAGTGGAAACTGCACCTTTTTAGGTGATAACTTAATATCCTGGTCAAGTAAGAGACATAACACTATTGCAATGTCAACAGCAGAGGCTGAGTAGATTTCAGCAGCTGGATGCAGTTCTCAACTCATTTGGATGAAACATCAGCTGGAAGACTTCAAAATCATGGAAACCAACATTCCCATCTATTGTGACAACACTTCTGCCATCAATCTAACCAAAAACTCTATACTTCATTCTAGAGCTAAACACATAGAGATCAAACATCACTTCATTTGAGACTTTGTTCAAAAAGGGGTACTCAACATTCAGTTTGTAGACACTGAACACCAATGGGCTGACATATTCACAAAACTACTACCTGAAGATAGGTTTGACTTCATCAAGAAAAATCTAAACCTTACATACATCTCTGACTGATAGTGTAATCACTTCAAAATAGTTTAGTTTTAAATTAGTTTTTATATTTTCTTGTACTATGTTATTAAAAAAAAATTCTTCAACCCTAAACATGTTTGCAAAATAAAAGGGGGAGAAAGATAACTTTCATGCCTTTTTGTCTAACGACAAAAGGGAGAGAAGATATTTGATAAAGAGAAGATAAAGTGGGGCTTAGACTTAGAAGGAGAAAGATATATGAGAAAGATATAAAATGGGGAGAAACTGATGAAAGCTTAGGAGAAAGATATAGGAGAAAGCTTAGGGTTAGGGGAAGTCAAAGAAATAGAAAGAAAAGTGGTTATCAAAAATACAAGTTTTGTCATCAGCAAATAGGGCGAGATTGTTGGAACCAAGTTGGTTTTACACTTAAAGTTTTGATGTTAACAAAAGTATTTTATGAGAATAATATATTTGACGTCGAAGAATGTCACTAGAGGATACCTCCAGAGGATGCCACCAGAGGATGTCACCAGAGGATGCCACCAAAGGATGTCACTAGAGGATACCTCCAGAGGATGCCACCAGAGGATGCCACTAGAGGATGTCACTAGAGGATGACACCAGAGGATGCCACCAGAGGATACCTCCAGAGGATATCACCAGAGGATCCTAGAGAATATCACCAGAGGCAAAAATCAGAGGATATAATCAGAGGCAAAAATCAGAGGATATAATTAGAGGCAAAAATCAGAGGATATCATCAGAGGCAAAAATCAAAGGATATCATAGGATGTACAAATTAGTGGATACCTTCAGAGGCAGGAATTAGAGGACATCATCAGAGGATACCATCCGAGGCAAACATCATAGTATGAAAGAAGACATGGTCAAGATTCATAGAAGATTTTATTCAAATTCGAAGAAGACTTGATTGAAATTTGAAGAAGATCTGATCAAAATTTGAAGAAGATTTAATTTAAATCAGAAGAAGATTTGGTTCAAATTTAAAAAGTAACATAATCAAGTTGAAGAATTTACAAAAGAAATCTGAACAAAATACAATTCGAAATTAAACTTGGACCAAGTAGTAACCCCAAATCTAAACTATAAATTGCTACTACAGGTTGAAGAAGAAATCATCGAAAATCATAAGAGAGTAGAAGAACTCAAGCTTTAAATCCAAATTCATCTTAGAGTTCAAAGAGAGAAACACTTGTGCGAAAGAGAAATATTTTCTAAGTGTTTGAATTAGTGGATTAAAGCATTCTAAATGAGGGGACTGGAAGTAGCCAAGTTAATGGTGAACCAGGATAAATCTATGTGTCCAAATATTTATGCTTTTATTATCCGCTACTGCTGAATCTGATTGCTTCTTTTCCAAGTAATTTAAATCATCTTTCATGAAATCAGAAAAAGTATTCAACTTTGGCAAACACAATTCAACCCCCCCTTCTCGTGTTTGCACCTTCACTATTCAAACAAAATATTCTAATGACACAGGCAAGTTACCCCAATTTTAAATAGATGAGAAAAAAAAAACTGACTATAATGCCTTTTTTTTTTTGTTTATTAATTCTAGGTATAATGTTTTCCTAGAATTAATTGAACACCGATGCGCTAATTTCACCTCATTTTTTTCCCGTTACCTCCAAATAGGTTGCATAAACTTAATTTATCACACATGTGAACATCAAAATACTAACTAGTAGCATGTGTCAGCCAAATATGAGTTTTGCAAGTTTGTGCCAAAGGTTAAAAATAGGGACATACAGAAATTAAAACAACACTACAGCTCAACTGGGGAATATTACACGAACACATAATCATTTGTTACTAATAAACCAAAGAATCAGTGCAAGACACAACCATGTAAGAACAAAATCAAGAAATAATTGTGTCATAATAAGAAGTAAAACCCAGAGGTAGGTAAGCAACATAAAACAGTACGCAACACAGCCAAGCCAAACCTAGATGACTAGCTTCTACAATCATGTTTTTAAATGTCACTAAACATTTTAATCCATTTCCACCTCAGATGATTCCAAAACCCTTTAAAATGATAAAAGTTGGCCATTTTCCAAATTCCACCAGCCAATAACACACCACACCTACTAACTTAAGACACACAAATTCACTGACTTGCAATTGAAACTAAAACCAACACACATAGCAAAACCAAAAACGAAAAGTCAAAAAAAAGAAGCAAAGAATCTTTGCAGCTCACAAAAATTGAAATATATAAAGTAAAAGCACACAATCATTAAACTCAACAAAAAACTCCTACATTATATTACATAAACATACTCATGTTTATCTCAATCTGCTACAAACAAGTTATTCAATTTTCTCTTGGATATATGCACATTACAACATCGTTTCAAGCCAAAATAGTTCTTAGAAATTTCAAACCTTTAGCGTCCAAATACTTCACATGACAAATGCTATGGTGGACCACCTTTGTGGACCGGTGTTTAAAATTCACTCGAACCATTAAGGATGATCGCAAGTATAATTTAATTTTCTTCCCAAATTTTACAACCGAAGCAAATACTAGATCAATGTCAATTTGAAAAATAAGGAAAAATGAATATGTCCTTCAAAACTTAACTTACATCAATCAAGTCAACATCTTATCCGTTAAATCATACTTCCAAAGAGTGTAATTGTAATTCATCATCATTAGAGTTTCAAATGACTTTTAAGCAGTGGCTCACGTTAGTAGAATTTCCATACGTGGCATATATATCTAACAAACATTACAAAAAAAAATAATAACAACAAAAGAAAAATCTCAATTATCATAATCTTAAATAAACATAACTAAAAACAAGAACCAATAGTTGATTATCATAATATTATAATGACAATAATAGTACAAAAGAAAACACAACTAACTCGATCCACATTTGACTAACACTGAACCGACGCTCGACCCACTCGGCCTGGTTGGACAGACCTGCTCTGATACCACTAATGTCACACCCTAAACCCAAATTGAAATAAAAAGTGAAATGCACTAGTTTTGAAAGAGATTCGCAGCGTCCCAAAATAGAGTGTAAAAAAAATAATTTAAACATATAAGGCTCAAGACGTCACACTCACACTTACACAAGACGTTTACATAAAAATTCTTAATTAAAAATTCTTTAACAGCGAATATAGCTGAGGTTTATTGAACAAATATTTCTGACATAAAAACATGTTCAAAATTTAGAGACATTTAATTTTTATCTTTGAATAAAAGTTCGAATATAACACAATTGATCGATAGAGTTTACAAAACAAAAACTAGTTCATAATTCAACGAAACACAATATACTACTCCCACCCAGTATCACCTATCAGAGCATGGATCAGCAACCGATAACTTGAAATAATTGCGCTCTCACAAGCGCCAAATACGAGCAACGAGGGGTGAGCTTCGAAAACATGTAATAGTATAAAATAATTGAGAAGAACACGTAAAACATCAATTGAACACCGTATCATATCAATTCACAATTAACAATAATAATCACGGTAAAACATTGATACAATCCACAACGTCAAGTAAGTCAACACATAAATCAAGTAATGTTATGCATGCTCTTATACTATAGACTCCTCCTCTTTCTTTGGTACCATTCTAACTCTGAAGTACTTAGGAGGCTTGATACTATGCCACTACGCGAGTGGATGGACAATTCAAATTGGCCCTGTCCTCATAGATCCCCTCAACTCAACCCGAGACACATATACGCAACAGTCGAGGTAAACGTGTCTTGCATTGTAGCTCTCGACATTTGGAGTACACATCAGCATTGCATATTTCCATAGTCATATATTACATTCAAAATTTATCATTATAATACACAAGCTCTAACAATACAGGATTTTTACTCACAAATAATAATACTAAATAATTCACACACACCATATCAATTGCAATGCAAGTAATTACAATTCATCACATTTTATATCATATAACAATATCAAGGGTGGATATAAACAAAGCACATAATACATCAAATACACAATTCTACAATAATTCAACTACCACACAATCTTCAAAATCAAATCAAACAACACCCTATAAAGTTTCTAACTCATACTTTAACCTCACCAAATTCAAGTTTTCTCATTAGTCAATTATTACTCAAAGGGCTTTAGCCATACGTAGCGAGCCCCGAATGAATTGTGGGAAATACGGTTTTCCCGTTCATCACACTTAATTTACACTCATGAATTCGAACTCACTCTCACCCCATACCTCAATTTGGTGCTTTCATGCGATACAAGGATCGTAACAATTTTCAGCAACCATGACATGTAGACAACGCGCAACGAATGAGTCCATAGGCATCGACGAATTTCCAGAGTCAATGGAACATGGATGATAATTTACGCGGAACATTAAAAATCAAAGTTACATAATTAATAAAAATGTTAGGAGAAGAAACATATTAACAACGAAGTGAAACAAGTTATTGGGAAATGCCTCACCCACGCGCTGGAGCGCCGACAGGGTCTGACGTCAACTTCACTGAAACACCCAAATGAGTAGAGCTTCTTGAAGGTTTCGATGATAGAAATCCAAAAATGCTATCAGTTTTTCAAGACGATTAACGTGTCGACCGGAACTCGACAGCACAACTGCGACGCGTGTGAAAACCCATTTATTAAGTATAAAGGCTTGCGATTCCAAACATAGGTAATGGAAGAGGGTGTTTCGTGGAGTCCAAATATGGTCTCGATTTTTGTTGGTGATAGTCGTAGTGGTCGGAATTTTGATCAACAGGCAGAGGTGTGATTTGTGACAAAGAGGAATGAGACGTTTCAATTTGCGATTCAGATTAGGAATGAAAGAGGAGATCACAACGATCACAAATGTGGTCTCGATTTTGCACAACACTCACTATAATGGTCATGGTCGACGAGAGAAGAAGGAGAAGAAAACGGTGGGGACGGCGGCTTACGCAAGGAAGAAGAAAAAGAAAGCATTATGTTCTTGGTCCTTCTCCTTTTCTTTCTTTTATTATTCTTAATTTTTATTTTTATTATTATTAATTAGATTTTACTCTTTCATAAGGCCTAACCTATAAAATACATTTTACTCATTTCTTTTATTTTATTTATTTTTAAACACAATTTAATTACTAGACTATTACTTATGTTTCAAAACTACTATTTTATAAAATAAAGTAATTAAAATAATTAATCTTTTAAAATACATTAATAAAATAATTTATTATAAAATTTGGGGTGTTACAATTCTCCCTATGAGAATAGGCTTTTCAAAAATGTACTTGACTAGATCCATCTTGGATATCAAGCACGTCGTATGGCAAAGCATGTATTGCCTTAAGCGATGGGCCTCCCAGGCTAAGGCACAACAAGTACGTACTAACATTGTATATCTCGTTTCAACATCGGTAAATTTTTTACTCAAATATTAAATGGCATGCTCAGTTTCTCATGTTTCATTGTTTTTCCCTAACACGCATCGCATGGACCCGTCGAGGACTATAAGATGCATAATTAAGGGTCAGCCCAGAACTTGGGGGACTAGAATTTGAGGCTTCTACAAATACTGTTTGATTTTCTCAAATGCATTTTGGCATTCTTCATTCCACACAGCTGTTTAATTTTTCCGTAAAAGTTTAAAGATTGGTTCACAAGTGGTAGTTAATTGTGATATAAATCTCGAAGTATAATTTAGTCTCCCAAGAAAACCACGAACTTCCCTTTCTATTCACGAGGGAGGCATTTCTAAAATGGCTCGAAACTTATCAAGGTCGACCTCTATTCCTTTCTGACTAACCACAAATCCCAATAATTTGTCCAATCTCACACCGAAAGTACACTTGAAGATTTCTTTAGTTTAAACTTTCTATGTCTTTTGAAGATTTCTTTAGATCAATAACATGTTTTTCTTTTGTTTGTGAGTTAGCAATCATGTCATCTACATATACTTCTACCTCTTTATGTATCATGTCATGGAACAGGGTTACCATAGCTCTTTGGTAGGTCGCCCCAGCATTCTTCAGACCAAAAGGCATTACTTTATAACAAAATGTTCTCCAAGGGTGATGAAAGACGTTTTTTCCATATCTTCAGCTGCTATCTTAATTTGATTATACCTAGAGAAACCATCCATAAAAGAGAAGAGTGAATGACGAGTTGTATTGTCAACCAGAATATCGATGTGAGGTAACGGGAAATCATCTTTGCCATCCTATAGCCGACACACATTCACACTTTGCCATCCTTTTTCGGCTACGGTATGATATTGGTTATACTTCTTCCTGATTTTTAATGACATATCAGACTTCATTCGCCTTAATTTTTGTTTGACTAGAGAGAAATCGGGTTTTAAGGGCAATTTATGCTACTATCCAATCCAGGCATATCCTGATAGGACTAGGCAAAAACATCTTTGGATTTGTGTAGAAAATGGATTAGTTCGTGATACACTTCTTTCTTTAAGATGGTGTCGACTTTAATTTCTTTTTTCCTTTCTTGTATCCCTTGATTAATCATTTCTATTGGTTCCTCATGGGGCATGATACCCTTGGCTTCCCGTTCTTCCGCTCTTAATAATTCGAGAGGAAGTTCATAATCTTTTCCATTATCTTTTTTTGTCTAACTAACAAGATGGTCAAAATTATGTGGCGAGATCTTAATACAGTCATCTATGAATGAACTATTCCCAAATCTGCATGGTTCAAGGCTAGGATAAGTAAAATGAACATTTTTGGGGAATGAATGTAAAAATGTGAGAACGGTAAGAAATAACAATAAGACAACGAAATAAAGATGCATTTATTGAAATTCAAAGTACTTAGAAAACAAAATTATGTCCATCCAAAATATAATGAAACATCTTAAAGATCTTAGTAAGAGTAATAATTCTTTTAGAATTACATGGGAATTGCATTAAATATTATAGGCGACTTGACTATTTTCAAATTATTGATTTCTGCACCTGCACCACACGGATGAATCCAATTAGCGTCATCAATGGAAATGTCATCTCCAGCTGTTGCAATATGGATCTCACTTGTTGGTCTTGCACTTTGGAAACTCTTTTGGATGTCACATATGGGAATCTTTAGGTTAAGAGCTCCCGATTCTCAATTCGAGCTAACCTCTTTTCTTTTTTCTCTTTGACCAATCTTTGTTTGTCAGCCCGGGTAGGTTTGTAGCCTAAACCCCATTTGTCCCTATTCTCAGGAAGTTCCACTAGTTCTTTAAGCCCTTCTTCATCCTTCCCCAAACCGTGCCATGGACGGTGTCCTCTACTCAACCTGAATTTAGCCACCATAATAGCCGTGTTTGACATATGTGGTTCTATAGGTGTCGTCTCGACGTAAGCGGTGTCCACGATTTCTAGTGTTTGGAAGGCAATCTCTAGGGCTTCTTTTGTCTTCTCAACATAAGATGTTGTGGACAACTTACTCACCAACAAGTCTTCTTCTCCTGACACGATTACCCATTGGTCATTTACCATATACTTTAGCTTTTGATGTAGGGTTGATGGCACTACGCCGGCAAAATGGATCCATGGTCTTCCCAACAAGCAACTATAGGCGGGTACAATATCCATCACGTGAAACGTGATTTCCAATGTAACTGGACCTATTTGAACTAGGAGTTCGATCTCTCCCATCACTTCTCTGCGACACCCATCGAAAGCTCTAACAACCATGGGGCTTGGTCCCGTATATGTACCATCACAAGATAGTTTTGCTAACGTTGATTTTGATATAATATTCAAGGAGGAGCCATTTTCAATGAGGACTTTCAATATCATATGGTAGAGGCACATTACTGATATTTGTAGTGCTTTATTATGCCCTATTCCTTCTGTCGATAGCTCATAACTTGTGAAGGTTAGGTGGTTGTTGGCAATGATGTTATTTATGATGCCTCCAAATTTATCCAAGGTGATGTCATGAGTGACATGGGCCTCGTTTAGTATTTTCATTAAAAGCTTCCAGTGGGACTCAGAATTTATCAGTAGGGACAACAATGAAATCCTTGCGGGAGTGTGGTTGAGTTGGTCGACTATTTTTTATTCACTCTGTTGGATGATTTTGAGAAACTAACAAGTTTCTTCATTAGAAACCTCTTTCTTATTTTCTACTTTCTCCTTTTCAACTTCTTCTATTACAATTACTTTCTTTTTCCCTTTATCTTTGTATGCCTTCTCGAACACCACTATTATTTCTTTTTCTGATGTTCTTGAGGAGTATATCTGACCATTTCTAGTCATCCCTCCTATCCCTGAAATGTTCGTGACAGCAACGGTGTTTGAGCTAGAAACATCTTCAATCATTATAGTTCCAAGGTACCACTTTAGTGTCTTTATATGGAAAAAGGCTTGGTACATGAACTATTAGAGTCCTCATATCGCTGGGGGCATTCATAGTTTCCTCCTTAATGAAGTGAATGACTAATGGCTTGGGATGGTTGTGCCAAGTTTTTCTTTGGGTTAAGTTGTGATCACACTGTCATCCTTTTCCCAACGACCTATTTGAATTGTGCCCTTGTTTATCAATTTTGGAAGTTCTTTTTTGAACTCATTGCATTCTTCTGTGAAATGATCTTTATTAAGGTGAAAAATGCATCTTGCTTTCCCATCGGCATTTCCTCGGGCTAACCTAAATTTGCATAACTCAAAGAAAATCATTCCCATCGGAGTCTTAATTCTCTCGACCTTCTTTATTAATTGGTAATTCTCTTCGATAGCATTCACTATTGGCCTACCATGGGCAAGGATGGGATTGTTTTTCACACTAGGCTCATTTTCTTTGAAATTCAACCACCAAGCTTTAAGCAAATCGTGCACCTTAAATTTTAAAGCTAGACAATTTTCAATCGAGTTTCCTATAGGCCCCGAGGGGTAATCGCATGTGGCATTCGAGTCATATCCTTTAGTGTAGGGTGGTTCCATAGGTTTCCCTAGACATAGTGCAACCATAGAATTTCTAACCAGATGCGATAATAATTCTGCATAAGTCGTAGAGATTGGATCGAAATGTACGAACCTCCTCCCACGATAGTTTCTTCCCTAACTCTCATAGAAATCTTGATTCCCTTGTAAGTTTTGAATTAGGGTACATGAGGTATGTGGGGTTGTTGAGGCGTAGGGGCGATGCACGAAAGAAGGATTAGCCAAAAGCAATCTTCCTGCTTGTCAATCCCATTTGTACTCTTTCTCCTATGATGACAAGATCTGAAAAATTTGACGAGATGCTCCATATCATTTTGTCATAGAACAAAGCCAGAAGAGTGTTTATGCACATGGTCACCATTTCTTTTTCAGATAGGGGGTTCAACTTGGGAAGCTAGCTCTCTCCATCGTTGGACATATTTCTCGAATGTTTCATTGTCTCGTTTTGTCATATTTTGCAGTTGCATTCTATCAGGATCCATGTCGAGATTATACTTGTATTGTTTCAAAAAGGCATCTACCAAATCTTTCCAAGAACCGATATGAGCTCGCTCAAGGTGCATATACCAACTTAGGGAAGCTCATATCCAACTGTCTTGAAAGAAGTGGATTAATAGTTTTTCGTCATGGGAGCAAAAACCCATTTTCCGAAAATACATAATAAGATGGTTCTTGGGGCATGTAGTTCCCTTGTATTTGTCGAATTCAGACAATTTGAATTTCGGGGGTATTATAACATCAAAAACGAGGCATAAGTCTGAAGCATCAAAGCCATAATTGTTTCCCCATTCGAAACTCTCAAGCGTTCTTCCAAGACTTGCCATTTTTCTTTGGATAGATGGCTCTCGAGTGGTAGAGGTTCATGATGTATTTTTAACATCACCGGTGTAGCTTTCGTAGCTTTACCTTGCGACAAAGAGCCAGGAAAGCCCGAAGTAAGGGATGAAGGTTACACTTGAGGAGAATTACCAGTACTATGTTGTGGATTTGTAGCCCCGACTAGCAGATTGTTGTTAGGGGGATAAGTGTTTATTGGTGGGGTATAACCTTGCGGCAGACCATAAGGTGGAAATTTTTGTGCCTTCCCTTCTTGATAATTAGTGTGAAGGTGCAAAGCGATGCCTGTTGGGTGAACAAGAGTGTTTTGAGGCACCCCCTCGTCTACCAAAGAATTCTCGTCATTTCTATTTTCAAGTGCTTGTAGAATCTCTAAGATCTTGGTCATTGTCATCTTGAGTTGGTTCACGTCTTCTCTTATTTCTGTTTGCTCTAGTTCATCCATGATTTTTAACTAGGATCGTGTCCGATAACTGTGTCGTAGCACCATTTTTTTTTTGTTGTGTTATTTTTCTGTGAGAATATGGCATGAGAATGCAACGTGATGTATGAAAATGTAATTGTGCATGAATGTTAAAGACCTATTTATTGATTGTTTGTGAATATCTTAACCAATAATAAAGAGAGAACCATGGGATCAAAAATGGGGCCAAATTTAATTCATTGAGAAAAAGCAAAATACAAGTTTTACGACAAAATGAGAAAACAAACAAAACTAAAAAACAAAAGTAGAAACCTAAACACGAAATTTGAAAGTTTAATGAGCAATCAATTTTTTCATTTGCTCGATTAAACTTTTACAATGTTGAATAAAAATGGAGATTTCCTAAGGGGTAGATAGAGGATTAACCATCCTGTCAGCAGTTCTTAATAATTGTGGTATATCTCCGATAACAGAGTTGGTCAAATAAACTAGTTTGGAGAAGCGGTCCATCCAAAACATTCCTTCTTGAACAAGTCTCTCGATAGTGACTTTTTGTGTATGCATCTCATCTTCTTTTCTTGCAAGTTAAACTCGGTATGCCTCCACGATCTCTTCTTGACATTGCCTTTCTACCATAATCTTGCTTTTAAAGTCCGTTTTTACCCTCTCTATTTGTTGCTTTAGACATGCTTCTTGTCGATGGAAGACTTCATGTTTTTCCCTAGATTTCTTTAGCATCTCTTTAAGCTTGAGACCTTCAATCACTTCATCATCCATTTCTTGACGTCTGAGTCTCAACTCTACATTCGCACCCTGCAAACAGATTTGAGTTCTTTCCTTGCTTTCTTCTTCCTCTCTTGCCATTTTCTGTACTTTCTCAAGGATAAGGGATTGTTGGGCATTCTTATACTTCATGTCTCTATAAGCCTGGTCAGACCTCTCCGATTCTTGTTGTAATTTTTCAATTTCTTGCCCTTTTAGAGCTAAGTCGGCCTCTAAATCTTCAGTACTTAAAAAGGATTTTGTTGTTACTACTTTGGGGGCAATGGTGTTGTTGTGAAAAGGCAACTTCATCTCTAATGCCCTATTTTTACCAAATTATCATATTTCTCTCCTATACCACAACTTCTAGGCCCTAACTCTTAACCTCTTCTAACAACATCTCCCTAAGACTTACGTATTCTTCTCAGCAGGCTAGCATCATAAACGTTTTGTCCACGAACAACAAAAGAGTTAGTTACATCCATCATCAGATGTTTCATTAAGGGTTAACCCAGTTGCCTCAATACCACAAAGGGATTATAATTGATACACCCCTTAGTTCCCATGAGGGGAACATCGATAAAGACACCGCATCTACAAATCACTTCATTTATATCCTGACTCCAGGTGTACCACTGGATCGTTCTTTCGCTGAGATTTGCCAGAATGTTGGCCCATTCATTTTTGTTCTTAGTTCTTAACTTATGTATGTCTTGGATAGTATGTTTAACAAACCAAAGATAGAGTATTGGCGGACAGTAATGGATTAGGCCCCCCCTCTTTCTCATGACGGAAATCGAGCGTCCAGTAAATGTCAGCCAGAACTGCCGTTATTGGGTTCTCCCCTCTATGCATGTGGAGCAAAAAGACGTTTACCGCTGTAAAATCCAAAAAGTCCTTAATGCTTGGAAATAAAACAATTTCATATATAATTAAGGCAAGCACATACATGAAAGAGTCCCATTTTCCGTTTCTTACTATGTTTACTGCTTTCTCTTCAAGATATTTTCTTGGGAACTCGACCAAATCATCTTTGTTAGTTCTATTGTCTTTTATTTCCTTTATAGGGATATCAAGTGTTTCAGCAATTATTTTCAGTGAGGGGTAGTGTTCCATCGGATATCCCGTTATTTGTTCGAACTCCTCCAACGTTGGGGCCAATTGAAAGTCCTTAAAGGTGAAACACTTGAAAGGAGGGTCATAGAATTGGGCCAACGCTATTAGGGCATCCACTTGCACATTAAATTCAAGTAAGTTCAGAATTTTTCTGAATTTCTCCATAAAGATTACACGTTGTACTTTTTTCAACTTCCGAGCAAGATTCTTAAGGTTGCTTACATCTGGTTTGAGAACCTTCAATGGCAAGGTCTTTCTTAATGGAGAAATGTTTGAGCCACCAATTGATCCTATGTTTCCTGCAATTAAAGTTATTGACAACAAGCCTTAATTTTTATGGTTTTGAAAATGATATAATAATGGTTTTCTGCAAAAATTGACCATGATAAAGAATATGATGCAAAAGAGAGAAAAATTGACGGTGAGGAGAGTGAGAGAAAAAAAACTTGGGTATACTAGAGGGTAAAAGTGAACAAGGCATAAGGTAGGTTCTTTTTGTATGTACATGTGATTTACACGATTCTTTTCTTTCTATATTGTTTTTCATGTGAACCTTTACTATGGGTGGCTCTATAGTTCTAAATCAGTTCCTAGAGCACACAACTCAATTCTAAAATATTAAACTAATTAATAGGTAAACTATTAAAATGGAAATAATTCTAGAAAAAGTCAACTCTAGGTGAGACTTTCATGACAACCAAACAGGATGTACATCCAGAATATTATCATTACACAATCTCTAACTTATCTTAGGTTGCACTCTACCCAGGTATAGAGCTCAGTCATAAGTGTGTGCATCGTGTTAAGGTAGTGTATAGAAAAAATAAAAATTAAAAATTGCCACAATGAAAATAAACAGACATAGACACGTATAATTATATTCACAATATAACAAAATATATAACAAAAAGGGAAAAATAATAAATAATTATATAAATTAATAAGATTGATCTTCACTCTCAATTTGTGTCCCTAGTGGATTCGTCAGCTGTCGCGTCTGGTTTGTCTGCGAAAAAGGAGTCGCCACCAATTTTATTTTATTTTTAAAAGGGGAAATTAGATAAAACCTAAACTAAAATTTTTGAACAAAAAAAAAACGGATTCAGGAGTCAATTACAAATAGGAAAGTAATATTACACTACATCATCGTTAAAACGGTTACCCTATAATTAATTGTATACGAATTATTTATTTTTTTAATTTATTTAATTATTTATTTTATCCCCTAAAAGAATAAAACAAAGGAAAATGAATTATTTAAATTAATAAATGAAAAATATATTTTTATTAATTTAGTTTGACAAGGGGAAGACTTTGCTCCTACGTATCCCCAAATGCAATAGGGAAATCAAAATATACGTAGTTCTTGGCTAGAAAATATTTATGTGTTCAATTTTTATTATTACTCTATTTTAATTATTTTTTATTATAGTTATTATTATATACGAATGCAAAAGTAAAAATGTAATAATAATAATAACGAAAAAAAAAAGGTGAGATGTTTGTTCACAGATTGTATCTTTTTATTTTTGTATTTTGGTTTTAAAGTAAAGAAAACTTGATTTTTGTAAAACAACAACAGTAATGCGGCGGTATGTCAACGAAACAGATGGACGCGGCGGTGAAGCAACCTATTAAAGGATTTGCTCGTGCGTTGTCGGATCTGTCGAAGCACAAAGGCCACCGACAGTTGGGGTGAGTGATGCGGCGACGGGAGCGAGGATGAATTTCATCAGGCGGTGGGGACTATGAACTCTAATCCTAAGGAAAAGAAGAAGAAAAAACAAGGTATTCGTTGTTATGGTTTTTTTGAGTTATTTGATACAGCCATGATATGAGTGTTTTGCTATGTTACAATAGGGTGAAGTTTGTTTTCCTTGGTAATTGGTTTATAAACATCAGTTATTTATATTTTCTTTTTAGTATTTGTGTTGCAAAAAAAAATTTAGGAACAAACAACTTAAGAAAAATGAAAGTTTAACATATGACTTTATTTTTTGCATATACAGAAAGAGAAAAAAAACTAAACTACATTTTCCTTTAAAGGATGCTGATAACTCTTCATCATATGCATATTTTTCACTGTTTTTAGTCTTATTTATCTTCAATCATTAGTTAATTTGAGGAGTTATTTGATATATTTTGTTGATTTTAGTTCTTGGATTTAATAAAATGTTTATGTTCTTATTTCCTTGATTAAGTAGATATTCTTGTAGTTTTGGGTTGTGCCTTTGTTTTAGTGCAATGCTGAATTTTGGTGAGGAATCAACATGACCTACATGGAGTATTTCTGCCATATCTAGAGTTATAGAATTCGAATTGGAGTCAAATCGAGTGCAAATGAAAGCTAAGATCGATAGCTACAACTTTAATGAAGACACCAGAAACAAATTCGGAATTAAAAGAGGAGAAAAATGCAGTAAATGCCAGACATCATATGATGTGCGCCTGAAGCGAAAATCACGCGCCTGAAGCGCATTTCTGCGTTTCTGATTCTGTTTAAATGTGCCTGAAGCGCAAGTCCCACGCCTAGGGCCCGTGGCGCACTGCAAAATGTATAAAACCGAGTGTTTCTGATTTGCTAGGGATCTTTTTGGTCTATTGGGAAGTTTATAGTCTTGTGCCCTAGTAGAGAAACTCAGAGACGGCTGTTTCTACACCATTGAAGGAGTTTTTATCAAGAACCATTCATGAATCTGTAAGTTCAGAGTTGCACCTAAGAGGGGGCGTGAATTAGGTGTTTAAAAACTTTTCTAGTTTTTAGAGTTTTTGTGAATTATTTTTCTGATTGTGATTGTGTATGAAAGCTTGTAAATGATAAAAAGTAAAGCACGCAGAAATTTATTCCGGTTCCCCTTACAACCAAGGGTACATTCAGTCCTCTTGTCCACCACAAGAGATTTTTCCACTATTTGTTAGAATCAGTATAAGTCTAACACTAAGACTTCTATTACAAATTTCTAACGCTTTACCTAAGATAGCCCACCACTATCTTAGTTTACAACACTTGAAGAAAATACACTACTCTCTTCAAATAATACAATAACTTTAAATGATTTTTGTAACAATGTTCTTAACTAAGAACAAGAGTATAACAATGTGTATAATGATAACAATCTAACACACTTTCAAGTACAACTCATAACCTTTCTTAATGATATGAAAACGAAAAACATGTACTTGAAAATATGAAAATGAAGCTTTGAAAGTTTAAGATATTTCAGAAAGTTGTTCTTAGATTGGTAGTAGGATCGATGAGTTAAAACTGAAGCTATGAGGTATTTATACTCCATAGAAAACACTCCAGATCAGTGGCAATTGTTCCTAGAAGATTTGATGAACAAATGCATTGATCCAAATGAGATCTGAACTGAAAAATTGCATTGATTTGCATTTGTATTCGAATACAGCTTATGCGTATTTGAATACACTTTTGTAACGTTCAGTTTTTATTCAAATATCCAACTTCGTATTCAAATACGAAACCTCGTAGTCGAATACAAATTAGTTATTTTTACCACTAACTTGATTTGTATTCGGCTACGACATTCCATAGTCGAATACAAAAGTTCAGTTTTACCTACAGACTTGGTTTGTATTCGGCAATGACATTTCGTATTCGAATACAGAAGTTCAGTTTTAGCTACTGACTTGTTTTGTATTCGGCTACGACATGCTATAGTCGAATAAAGATGTCCAATTTTTGCTACTGAATTATCTGTATTCGGCTACACATATATGTAGTCGAATACAACTTTGATTTTTGTAGTTGAAAAACTTGATTTTTAATTATTTGTTCATGTATTTTGACACTTTGAAAATTCTTTTGATGCATATGCTAAAATAAGAAGATTCTCATATTATTGTATTTGAAATGTAATTGGATTTTATCAAGTACCTTAAACTCTAAGTTTCCTAATAGTTGACTTGATTGTTGATTTAACTTTGAACATGCAACTTGATCATTATTCTTAGTGTTTTGTCTTCATCAAAAACATAGATCCTCTTATACATTTTCATAATCTTTCTTGTAATCTTCTTTAATCTCTATCTCTTTAATCTCTGTCATGAGTAACTAAACCCTATTTATTAGGGATGAGTGAAACAAGATGAAACCCTTATTTGTCTGATTTGGTTCCTAATTATATTAATAAATTTATTGAATTATTTTTCTCATCTCTGTGCTTAATGCTTTCTATTGCTTGATCAACTTTAAAATGTTTTACGATTCGTATTTTGAAACGAAAGTGAACTTTACGAATGCTTGAGATGAAAAATCCATGAGATTTTAGTCTAGGGATAGATGCAAGTCATGAAACCAATTGAATTAGCTGTAGAGGCAGCAGTTTAAAAAGAGAATTTTTGTACTGTAAAGCTTAATCCTAATCTTAAATCCACTAAGGAATTATGGGTTATTTTGGAATTAAAGGTTCTGTCACTAAGACATTAGGGCAAGAATACTGAAGAGAATTTGGTAATAATTCAATAACTAGGATCAAATTAGAAACCAAGGTTGGACTTGTAGTGAAACTCATCCCTGGCATTTTTCTCATTGTAAAAGTATTATATTACTTTTGTTATTTCAAATATTATTCAAATCAATCCAGAAACTTTTTGTTCAAGTTTAGCAAATAAACATAATACGATAGTAAAACGCAATCCTTGAGTTCAAAACTCGGTACAACCGTTTTAATTATTACTTCCAATGATTCAGTACACTTGCTGAAACGCTATCAGATGCTAAAGAAAGACTAATAAGAAGAAAATTAGAGAACAATAAGAAGGCGATACCTTACTGCTAAATTACTTTTGTTGGACTGATTTTACCAAGTTCAAATTCTCTGCTCCTCTTTTGCCTATTATTCTCTCTTTTTTTATTCAATAGTTCTCTCACTCCTTCTCCCTCCCTTTTCTCCTCTTGGTGTTAATTATTTATAGACTTTTTGCGTGTAGGTAACAAAAGACAATGAGGTAGTTGTGAATTGATCATCATTCTTTACGGTTTCTTTTCATTCAATTGATCATCATTATACTGATTTTTATTACCATCAATCCATTTCTTTTCGGTTTCTTTTCATTCAATTATATACTTTTTTTTATGCTTTAGAAAGGAGTGAAACGTCTAAACAAGAATCAAAGGCAAACAAGAACCAGAAACACCTATAATTGTCTAAAGCTTATAGCCCTAAATATTTATTTATTATTATTTTTTGAATAAAAAGTCTAAAAAAAAGCAGCAAAATTAGGTGTCAACAATTGGAAATGCAAACGATCCTTTGAAGACCAAATCATCATTTAAAGACACAACTTTGTTTGGTCTACTATCATCAATTAAACCTACATTTGTTGATGAAGCAGTGGCAGATGATGGATGGATATTTGCAATGCAAGAAAAGTTAAATTAATTTAAAAGGAATGATGTTGGGATTTAGTATGTAGACCAAAGAAAAACATTATTGGAACCAAGTGGGTTTTTAGAAACAAACTAAATGAAAAAGGAGAAGTGGTCAAAAACAATGTCAGACTTGTTGTACAAGGCTATAGTCTACAAGAAGACATTGATTACTTTGAGATATTTGCTCTAGTGGCCAGGTTAGAAGCTATTGGTATCCTACTATATTTTGCTTCTTATAATAACACTACATTATTTTAAATGGATATTAAAAGTGCATTTCTAAATGGGTATATAAGTGATGAAGTCTATGTTAAGCAACCCCCAGGTTTTGAAAGTTCTGAATTTCCAGACCATGTATTTAAACTTAGGAAATCATTGTATGGTCTAAAACAAGCACCTAGGGCATGATATGATAGACTAAGTAACTTTTTTCTTAAAAACAATTTTGAAAGAAGACAAGTAGACAACACCCTATTTAGAAAATCAATAGGAGATGAAATTCTTATCATTCAAATTTATGTTGATTACATTATTTTCGGATCTACTAATGGCACTCTTTGTCGAGAATTTTCTAAGTTGATGTAGCTTGAATTTCAGAAAAGTCAAAAAGGCATATACATCTATCAAACCAAACATACAAAAGAGTTTCTCAAGAAGTTTAAAGTTAATGATTGTAATCCTATGGCCACACCAATTCAACCTACCTGTTCACTTGAAAAGAATGAATCCGGCCAAAAGGTTGACCACAAAACATATAGAGGAATGATTGGATCACTGCTTACCTTACTGCCTCTAGACCTGATATTATGTTTAGTTTGTGTGCAATATTTTAGGTTGATCCAAGGGAATCTAATTTGAATGTTGTTTAAAGGATCCTTAGATACTTAAAAGGTACTACCAACCTTAGCTTGTTCTACAAAAAACCTACTAAGTACAAATTAAGTGGTTATTGTGATGTTGACTATGCTGGAGACAAACTTGAGAGAAAAAGCACAAGTGGAAACTACACATTTTTTGGTGAAAACTTAATCTCATGGTCAAGTAAAAGACAAAGCACAATTGCAATGTCAACAGCAGAGGCTGAGTACATTTTAGCAGCTACTTGCAGTTTTCAATTGCTATGGATGAAACATCAATTGGAAGATTACAAGATTCTTGAGAGTAACATTCCCATAATATGTTATAACACTTATGCCATTTGCCTAACCAAGAACTTAATCCTACATTCTAGAGCCAAACATATAGAAATCAAATATCATTTCATTAGGGACTTTGTCAGAAAAGGAATACTAAATATCCAGTTTATAGACACTAAACACCAATGGGTTGACATATTCACCAACACAAAGTTGAAGATAGTTTTGATTTCAATAGGAAAATTTTAGACCTTACCTTTATACCTGAATGTTGTTATGCTAAGCTTAGAGTAGCTTAGATTCATACTAGGATTAATTTTATGTTTTGTTCATATTAGGCTATGTTTTATGTTATGTTCATTCTAATAATAAATGGCAAATACATAAATAAAATAAATAAAAAGTTTCACTTTCAAGTCTATTTGTATGATGACAACAAGGGGAGAAAGGTATTTGTGAACAATAATGTGGGGAGTTAATGAAAAACTTACTTAGACTTACGGGGAGCCTGAATTTGAAGCATGCGTCTTAAGCCCTCGCATGTCTCTGATATCCACAAACTCAGCATGCCTCTGAAAAGTTCATATCAAGGTATAATTAAATTTGAAGAGATTGTTCAAAACATAAATTCAAAGCTCACAATCCGCTGATCAAAAGGGTGCAACACACTCCAAATGTTGCCTCTAATATGCAGCCTCTAATGTTGCACTCACTCTGAAGTTTCAACAAGGTGATTTGCTCAATGCCACTAATTCTAAGTCGTGAAATTTTGCCTCTGACTATCATTATTCAAGAAACACAAAATCTCACTCTAACAAGAAAGTCAATGCCTCTGATGGAAAGTCAATAGCTAAAATTGAAAGAATTAAGTATGAAAAGAAGACTCAACATAATCAAAATTTTGTGAAGATCCAAGAACAACCCAAATTCATTCCAGCTCTAATCAAGGAAGAGTATGAAAGAATATTCGTGTTTTTGAAGACAATCTAAAATAAGATTTGATTCAGATTTATCAAAGAAGATATGAATTATTTACAAGAAGATTTGATGAAAATTTTGAAGGTGCAAACACGAGAAGGGGGGTTGAATTGTGTTTGCCAAACTCGATTTCGTTTTGCTGTTTTGTTGAATGTTGATGTAAATTATTTGATGAATAAATAATCAAATTAAGCTGCGGATAATAACAGCATAAGAACACAGCAATTTATCCTGGTTCACCATTAGCTTGGCTACATCCAGTCCCTTCATCCTGAAGGCTTTAATCCACTAATTCAAAACCTTTGAATTACAGCACCTGACCCTCCAAGTCAGTCTTCTCAAACAGCCTGACAACCCCGGACTTTTGAGGAACAAAAACACCACTTTGACTCTACAAGTCAAGTCTTCTCCAACCAATCTGACAACCCCAGATTGAAGAAGGAATCTACACCACTATCGGGTTTGATTACAAGGGTTTGGAACTCTGCAAAGTTGCTTCTAGAAAGGTGATTGCTGCACTAAATTTCTCTCTCGAAAACACTTAGAAAATATTGCTTTTGCAATCAAGTGATTCTCTCTTTTGAATTCTCGGATTATGCTGAATATGAAGCTTGAGTTCTTGTATTTTCGATGCATGATGCTGCTGCCTGAAGCCTCCTTTTATAGTTGTAAATAGGGTTATGTCTAAGCTTAAATTCGAGATAAATCTTGCTCAGATTTTCTTTGAAAATTCTGTTGGCCAATCCTGTTTAACTTAATTGAAAACCGTATCTTTTTAGCTTCAGATTGCACTTGAAAATTCTGTTGACAAATCTTGTTTCTCGTAATTTCAAACCATATCTTTTTAGCTTCAAATTGCATTCGAATTTCTTTCAAGTCTTCAGTGATTTTTTAATCAAATCCCCTTAATAATTTGATCAAATTTCTATCAAAATTCAATCATGTTTCTTCGAATTTCAATCAAGTCTTCACTGATATGCATCATGATTTAAATTGTAGACCGTATGATCTTCTGATCTCGACCAACTCTGGACCATGCGATCTGATCTCGACCATTCTGTGATCTTCAGATCTGGACCATTGATCTTCTAATCTTGACCATTGATCTTCTGATCTGGACCATTTATTTTCTGATCTGGACCACTGATTTTCTGATCTGGCCCATTGATCCTCTGATCTGGACCATTTATCTTCTGATCTGGACCATTGATTTTCTGATATGGACTATTGATATTCTGATCTGGACCAATTATCCTCTGATCTGGACCATTTACCTTCTAATCTGGACCAAGTCTAGACTAAGTCTTATGTTTTGGACCATGCTATCTTCTAGTCTAGACCAAGTCTAACTTATGTTACCTTCTGGTCTGGACCAAGTCTCCCTCTGACAAGCTTCCTTCTGGTCTGATCCAAGTCTCCTTCTGGACTCTGCTTCCTTCTGATCTGGGCCAAGAAATGTATCCTCTGATGATGTTATTTTTTCTTTCCTTTGATGATATCCTCTAATTGATGATATCCTCTGATGTTTGCTTTGGATGACATCCTCTGGTATTCTCTGGAGGTATCTTCTGGTACCCTCCGATGACATCCTCTGGATGTATCCTCTGGTATCCTCTGGATTTTTCCTCTGGTATCCTCTAGATGTATCATCTGGCCGAAACTTCTGGTGGCATTTTTATCTTCTGGTGACGTCATTTTCTAGTGTTGTCATCCTCTGATTTTTGCACAGCCTCTGATTTTTTTTTCTAAGTCAAAATAAGATTTACGTAAAATACTTTTGTTAACATCAAAACTTTAATTGAAAGAACTAACTTGGTTCCAACAATCTCCCCTTTTTTGATGATGACAAAACATGGTATTTTTTATAACTATTTTTCTTTCTTTTGACTTTGACTCCCCTTAAGACTAAGCTTTACTTTCAATTTTTCTCTCCCTATGTCTAATACCCAATATAATTTATCAAATACATCTTCTCCCCCTTTGTCATCAGACAAAAAGGATTGAAGGAAGAAAGGAGATCCTCTGGGTTTTTTTTTTCATCTTCTGACCTTTTTTTTTCAACTTCTGATCTTTTTATTTATTTATAATAAAAGTACACGAAAATAATAAAATACATATAGCAATAAATTAAAGTAAGATAAAAACTTACTAAGCTACTAGTCAAGGATGAAGGTAAGGATTAGGTTTTTCTTGATGAAGTCAAACCTATCTTCAGGTAATGGTTTGGTGAATATGTCAGCCCATTGATGGTCAGTGTCTACAAATTGAATGTTAAGTACCCCTTTTTCAACATAATCTCTGATGAAGTGGTGTTTGATCTCTATGTGTTTGGTTCTAGAATGTAGGATAGGGTTTTTTGTTAGGTTTATGGCTGAAGTGTTGTCACAGTATAAAGGGATGTTGGTTTCCATGATGTTATAGTCTTCCAGCTGATGTTTCATCCAAATGTGTTAAGAACTGCATCAGGCTGCTGAAATGTATTCAGCTTCTGCTATTGACATGGCAATGGTGCTTTGTCTCTTGCTTGACAAGGATATTAAATTATCTCCCAAGAATATGCAGTTTCCACTTGTGCTCTTTCTCTCAAGTTTGTCTCCGGCATAATCAGAGTCACAGTATCCATTCAGTTTGTATGTAGGAGTTTTCTTGTAGAACAAGGTGAGGCTGGTAGTGCCTTTTAGGTATCTAAGGATTCTCTTAACGGCAGTTAAATGGGATTCCCTAAGGTTAGACTGAAATCGCGCACATGCACATACACTAAACATAATGTCAGGTCTAGAAGCAGTGAGGTAAAGGAAAGATCCTATCATACCTCTGTAGGAATTTTGATCTTTGTTGCCCTGAGTCATCCTTTTCAAGTGAGCAGGTAGGGTGCATTGGGGTAGCCATAGGTTTGCAGTCACTCATCTTAAACTTCTTGAGAAGCTTTTTTGTATATTTTGATTGATGAATGTATATACCTTTTTAACTTTGCTGAATTTGTATTCCTAGGAAGAACTTAAGTTCTCCCATCATGCTCATTTGAAATTCCTATTGCATCAATTTAGAAAATTCTTGGCAGAGAGTGCCATTAGTAGATCCAAAGATAATATCATCAACATAAACTTGAATAATCAGAATATCATCTTTTATTGATTTTTTAAAAGGAGTATTGTCTACTTGTCCTCTTTCAAAGTCATTTTTAAGTAAGAAGTTACTAAGTCTATCATACCATGCCCTAGGTGCTTGTTTTAAACCATACAAAGATTTTTTAAGTTTAAAAACATGGTTTGGAAATTTAGAACTTTCAAAACCTGGGGGTTGTTTGACATAGACTTCTTCACTTATATAACAATTTAAAAATGCACTTTTAACAACCATTTGAAATAATGAAATATTATTATTAGCAGCAAAGGAAAGTAGGATACGAATAGCTTCTAACCTGGCCACTGGAGCAAATGTTTCAGTGTAGTCAATACCTTCTTGCTGACTGTATCCTTGTGCAACACATCGTGCCTTGTTTCTGACAACTTCTCCTTTTTCATTCAACTTGTTTCTGAAAATCCACTTGGTTCCAATAATGTTCTTTTCTAGTCTTGGAACTAAATCCAAAATATCATTCATTTAGCTCTTGTTTCAATGGTAGACTCCATCTATATCCTTCTTCTAACTCATCTTCAGATTTACCGTATTCTTGCTTATAGCTTATGCTTTTTCAAGTTCTTTTGCCTGCATCAGCTTCTGGTTCTGGTAGATCTGTATCAGCTTCTGGTTCTGGTAGATCTGTATCAGCTTCTGGTTCTAGTAAACCTGCATCAGTTTCCTCTAGTTCTGGTAAACCTGCATCGGTTTCCTCTAGTTCTGGTAAACCAGCATTAGTTTCCTCTGGTTCTGGTTAACTTGCATCAACTTCATCTTGCTTTGACTTTTCTAGTCAAGCTATTTGTCATATAACATAATACAAATCAAATAATTTAAAAATGAACTCAATACAGCCAAACCATTAATTCTGCTTATGGTGGTTTCTCCTTGTTTTTGAGACCACTGAAATAATGTTTCTGTTGAAGTGTTCACGTCACGTGGATCACTTGGTTCCTCTGACATATTGAAAACCTACAAAATACTTATCTAGCTTTGATTTTTAAGATCAAGCTTCTTGTTATCACGGTAAACATAAATATCAAACAATAATAGTATTTACAACAAGATGTAACCTTTATGTCAACAGTTTCAGTTTTACTCTGAAAATCCTCTTGTTTCTGATTTTCAGATTCTAAATCTGCATGTTTTGTGATTAGATGGTTTGGACGAAGGGCTTTCAATTCCCTTCCAAGTATGTAGTCTTGATGAATTTTACTAGAGTGTTTGAAGAACTCTCTTGATTCTGATTCTTTTCTTCCTGCTGATATATCAGGTTCCTCTGATAATTCTGGAATTGATGATAATTCAGTTTCTTCTAATACTTCCAGTTTTGTTGATATGTGTGATTCCTCTGCCTATTTTGATTTGGTTGATATGTGTGTTTTCTTTGATATTTCTGATTCTTCATAAAGTTTTGGTTTTGATAGGCATTGTATTTACCAGTTCTTCTTCCATCAGATTCATTTTGCTTCTGCTTGGTAAGTGCTGGAACATAGACCTTTTTCCCTTCGTATATTGCCACCATCCATTGACCAGGCACCATGACTGGTGTTTCACTTTGGTTGCTCAGAACATCTGCAACATAAACAATTTTATCTTTTGGTACCCAAATCAAGTTGGGTTCAGGCTTGTTAGTCTTGAAAGGTTTCTTGTCTCTCCTTGATTTTATCAAGGGACAAGACAATTTTGAGTGACCTTTCTTGGCACAAATAGCACACAAAATATTATAGGGAATATGTTCAGTTACAGTTACAGATTCATCAAATCGTATGCCTCTTTTACCATTGTTACTAACTCCATAGATCATAGATGCATATTTGCTTCTTTCCATACCATTAACCATAAAATCTTGTAAAACTTGTTCATTTATATCAAAATTACATACAGTATTTGATGTTAAACAAAGATGACTTTTTAGAGTTAGGTTTTCAAACTTAAGTTCAGCAATTTCAGTGTTAAGAGTTGCATTTTCTGTTTTACATTCTGCATTTTGATTCTTTAATACATCAATTTCTTTGGTAAGAGTTTTATTTTCTTCCCTAAGTGTTTTCAGTTTTAAAGACAGTTTGTTATTGATATTTAAAATATCATTCATTGCAGTAATTAAATCATATCGAGTTAGTTCAGAAAATACCTCTTTTTCATCTTATGATGATTCACTTCCAAAATCAGATTATGTATCGGATCCAGAGGCAGAGCTTGTGTGAGCCATCAGAGCTAGTTCTTTTTCTAATTCACTTCCAAAATCAAAGTCTGGGTTGGATCCAGAGGCAGAGCTGGTGTAAGCCATCAGAGCAAGTTCTACTTATTATGATTTACTTCTAGAGTTGGATCCAGAGGCAGAATGAGTGCAAACTGTCTGAGCCAATTCTGCTTCTTCTCATTCACTTTCAGAGTCAGATTTTATGTTTGATCCAGAGGCAGAATTGATGTAAGCCATCATGGCTAATTTTTCTTCTTCATCTTCAGAAGAATCATCATAATCATCCCATGTTGCCATTAGATTCTTCTTCTTGGGTCTAGAGTCTTTCTTCTGATTTTTCCCTTTCTCCAGATTTTTACATTCTGACTTGATGTGCCCAAGTTCATTGCACCCATACCAGATGATACTCTTCTTGTCTTGTTCATCCTTTCCTCTGTTGGAATGCTTGGAATACTTTTGGGGAAACTTCTTCTTTCTGTTCTGCCATATCTTCAAAACCTTCCTGGTTATGAAGGCAATTTCTTCTTCTTCTGGTTTCTGATTATGGTCCTCAGAATCACTAACTTCTGCTTCTGCTTCGGATTCTGCGTTTAGAACCTTCTTCTGTTTGGATTTTAAGGCTAGGGTTTTGTTCTTCTTCTTGGGTTCATCTTCTTCCATCTCTATTTCATGTGACTTGAGGGAGCTGATTAATTCTTCCAGCTTCAGAGTGTTCAAGTCCTTTGCTTCCTAAATGGCAGTGACCTTTGGTCTCCACTTGGTTGGCAGACTTCTAAGGATTTTCTTCACATGGCCAGCAGTGGTATAGCTCTTCTTGAGTACTCTTAATCCTGAAACCAGAGTCTGAAATGTGGAAAACATTGCTTCAATGTCTTAATCTTCTTCCATCTTGAACAGCTCGTACTTCTTGACTAGAATGTTGGCCTTTACTTCTTGAACTTGCTTGCTGCCTTCGTAAGTCAGAACCAGACTAACATTCTGGATTTGCGATGCAACTTGAACATCTTCTTCTCGACAACATCCAAATCTTTCCTGGGAATTTTAACACCATCAGCATCTTCTGGAGCAGTATAGCCATCTTCCACTAAGTCCCAAAGTTTGGGGTCCTGTGAAAAAAAGAAACTCTTCAGCCTGTCTTTCCAGTACTCGAACCATTTCCCATCAAACATAGGTGGTCTGTTGATGTTTCCTCCAACAGCTTCTTCATTGATTCCAGACATGTTGAACCCTTGGATCTTTCCTTAAACACTGTAAAGTGCTCAGTCTTGAGACCAAGCTTTGATACCAATTGAAGGTGCAAACACAAGAAAAGAGGTTGAATTGTGTTTGACAAACTCGATTTCTTTTTGTTGTTTTGTTGAATGTTGATGTAACATATTTGATGAATAAATTGTTGGAACCAAGTTGGTTCTTGCAATTAAAGTTTTCATGTTAACAAATGTATTTTATGAAAATAACATATTTGACTTAGAAGAAGAATGAAAAATGTCACCAGAAGAATAGATCAGAGGATGACATTACTAGAAGCAGAATTCAGAAGATGACGTCACCAGAGGATGACGTCACCAGAAGTAGAAATCAGAGGATGGTGTCACCAGAGGATGTCATCAGAAGATGACGTTACCAGAAGTAGAAATCAGAGGATGACGTCACCAGAGGATGATCACCAGAGGATATCATCAGAGGAATATGTTAGAGAAAAATGCTCAAAACAGAATTGGAGCAAAAGACTCGAGAAACAGAATCTAGCTAAAAATATGCTCAAAATAGAATCTAAGAAAAATGCTCAAAACAGAATTGGAGCAAAAGACTCAAAACGGAATCTAAGCAAACTACTCCAGAATATTCTCAAAACAGATTAATCAAAATACACTCCAGAAGTAAAGCATCAGTGAAGTCCTAAAGTTCAACTATAAATAGAGACTTAATGCTGAAGATTAATGTATCGAAAAGTAGAAGAACTCAAGCAAAAAGTCATAAGTATTCAGAGAGTTTAAAGGAGAGAAACACATGCTTAAAAGATAAATATTTTCTAAGTGTTCTTTTCTTAGAGTGTGAAGCTGATCGTCATCATAAATTATTCAGAAGCAAACACTCTAGTTCACTTTAAGCATATTGTGAGTATCAACTTTCCAGAAGTAATTACTCAGTTCTAATTTCGATCCCTCATATTAAATCCTATAGTGTTGAAGTTTCTTCAAAAATCTGGGGTTGTCAGGTTGTTAGAAAAAGACTTAGCTTATAGGTTTAAGGTTGTGAAGTTCTTCAAAAGTCTGGGATTGTCAGACTGTTTGAGAAGACTTGGCTGGTTTAGTCAAGGTGTTGTTGTTCCTCAAAAGTCTGGAGTTGTCAGGCTGTGTCAGAAGAATTAACTGGTTTAGTTAAGGTGTTGTTGTTCCTCAAAAGTCTAGGGTTGTCAGGATGTTTGAGAAGACTTGGCTGGTATAGTCAAGGTGTTGTTGTTTCTCAAAAGACTGGGGTTGTCAGGCTGTTTGGGAAGACTGGCTTGTAGGGTCAGTGGTGTTGTAATTCAAAGGAGTTTGAATTAGTGAAAAGGCCTTCTGGAGGAAGGGACTAGACGTAGCCTAGTTAATGGTGAACTAGTATAAATTGTTGTGTTATTCTTTTATTATTATCTGCTGCTGAATCTGATTAGTTATATATCGAATAATTCACATTAACATTCAACAAAACAACAAAAGAAATCAAGTTTGACAAACACAATTCAACCCCCCTTCTCGTGTTTGCACCTTCATAAATAATCAGATTAAGCAGCGGATAATAACAGCATAAGAACACAACAATTTATCCTGGTTCACCATTAGCTTGGCTACATCCAGTCCCTTGATCCTGAAGGCTTTAATCCACTATTCAAAACCTTTGAATTACAACACTTGACCCTCCAAGCCAGTCTTCTCAAACAGCCTGACAACCTCAAACTTTTGAGGAACGAAAACAACAACTTGACTCTACAAGTCAATTCTTCTCCTACCAATTTGACAACCCCAAATTAAAGAAGGAGTCTACACCACAATCGGATTTGATTACAAGGGTTTGGAACTCTGCAAAGTTGCTTCTAGAAAGTTGATTGCTGCACTAAATTTCTCTCCCGAAAACACTTAGAAAATATTGCTTTTGCACTCAAGTGATTCTCTCTTTTGAACTCTCGGATCATGCTAAATATGAAGCATGAGTTCTTGTATTTTCGATGCATGATGCTGCTGCCTGAAGCCTCCTTTTATAGCAGCAAATAGTGCTTTGTCCAAGCTTAAATTCGAGATAAATCTTGCTCAAATTTCCTTCGAAAATTCTGTTGGACAATCTTGTTTCACTTTATTTAAAACCGTATCTTTTTAGCGTCAGATTGCACTTGAAAATTATGTTGACCAATCTTGTTTCTCTTACCATATATTTTTAGCTTCAGATTGCATTCGAATTTCCTTCAAGTCTTTAGTGATTTTTTGAATCAAAACCCCTTAATAATTTGATCAAATTTCTATCAAAATTCAATCAAGTCTTCTTCGAATTTCAATCAAGTCTTCACTGATCTGCATCATGATTTAAATTCTGGACAGTATGATCTTTTGATCTCGACCAACTCTGGACCATGTGACCTGATCTGTACCATTATGTGATCTTCTGATCTGGACCATTGATCTTTTAATCTGTACCATTGATCTTCTGATGTGGACCATTTATTTTATGATCTGGACCACTGATTTTCTGATCTGGACTATTGATCTTCTGATCTGGACCATTGATCCTCTGATCTGGACCATTTATCTTTTGATCTGGACCATTGATTTTCTGATTTGGACTATTGATCTTCTGATCTAGACCATTTATCTTTTGATCTAGACCATTTATCTTTTGATCTAGACCAAGTCTGGACTAAGTCTTATGTTATGGACCATGCTATCTTCTGGTATGGACCAAGTCTGACTTATGTTACCTTATGGTCTGGACCAAGTCTCCCTTTGACAAGCTTCCTTCTAGCCTGGTCCAAGTCTCCTTCTAAACTCTGCTTCCTTCTGATCTGGGCCAATAAATGTATCCTCTGATGATGTTATTTTTTCTTTCCTTTGATGATATCCTCTGATTGATGATATTCTCTGATGTTTCCCTTGGATGACATCCTCTTGTATTCTTTGGAGGTATCTTCTAGTACCCTCTGGTACCCTCTAGTGACATCCTCTGGTATCCTCTAGATGCATCCTCTGGATGTTTCCTCTGGTATCCTCTGGATGTATCCTTTGCACAGCCTCTAATTTTTTTTTCTAAGTCAAAATACGATTTACATAAAATACTTTTGTTAACATCAAAACTTTAATTGAAAGAACCAACTTGGTTCCAACAAATTTATCACAAGAAGATATGAATTATTTACTAGAAGATTTTATCAAGATTTATCTACAAGAAGATATGAATTGTTTACTAGAAGATTTGACCAAGATTTATCTACAAGAAGATATGAATTATTTATAAGAAAAGTTTATCAGAATCAACAAGAAGATATAAATTATTTACTAGAAGATATGATCAAGAATTGTTTACAAGAACAAACACTCACAACAAGATAAATTTATTATTTGCAAAGATATGATTCAAATTTTGCAAGGAAAATTGAGAAATCCTAAACTATTCTATAAAATAGATACTCAAGGCTGGAGTAGAAAATAAGTGAACTTAGAAGCACAAAATTTCCTAAGTCATTAAATTTCATAAGGTTAAGGTCTAGAGAAACAGTTGTTCAAAAGAAATATTTTCTAAGTGTTTTCTAGTGTGAGAGTCATTGTTACAACCAACTTGTTAAAAGCTAACCAATTTGTTCCAAACTCTTGTAACTCAGCCCAATAGTGGCTTTCATGTTCCTCAAGCAATATGTAGGTTTTTAGGTTGTGTTAAGAAGAATTGGCTTGTAGAGATAAGGTGTTTGTGTTCCTCAAAAAGTTTGTAGATGTTAGGTTGTTTTGAGAAGACTATCTTGTAGGGTCAGGTGTTGTGTTATTCAACTATTGGATTAGTGGATTAAATCTATCTCAGTGAGAGGATTGGACGTAGCTACCATGTTGGTGGCAAATCAGAATACATTCTTGTGTCACTTTAATTCTGCAATTCTTGTTTTACTTATGCCTCTGATCACTTAACCTGATTGCTACTACTTTTATTCTAAGTAAGTCACCAAACTCAAACTAGTTTTAAATAAATTAGCAAAAAGAATTCAACTTAGTCAAATGCAATTCAACCCCCCTTATTGTGTTTGCACCTTAAATAAGATGGTCAAAGTATGTCTTAAGATCTTCAGACAAGTAACATATTCAAGATGTTCATTGGAAGAAATGCAGTTGCTTTGTCTTCTTTGGAGCGTTGACTTTTTTAGAGCATTGGCTTTTTGCAAAGGATATGTAAAAATTCATAGTTAGCAACTAGACGCTTGATGTGAATATCAAAGGTATAGGCATATTTCTTGCTTGTCATGCTTATCAGAGGCAGAGGCAAATTACTTGTTTGTCATACTTATTAGAGGCAAAGGCAGATTATTGTTTGTCATGCTTACCAGAGGTAGCGATCGATTATTGCTTGTCATGCTCATCAAAGGACGAGGAACAAAACACATGTTAAAATCATTAGAGGCAATTTAACTACGACATTGCTTGTGTTTCCAGAGGTATCTAGGACACAACGTTATTTGCGTATTAGACTTAGAGAAATGAAGCAAGACGAAGTCATGTTGTATCTTTGTCTTCGTCTTGTTTGTTGAGGAAAAAACCTTTTTGTTATATGTTTTAATGACAACAAACCTTTTACATTAAATGATTAAGTTTTATGAATGGTGATCTACTAATGATTTCACTTAAGTTTGTTTAAGGAACATAAATGCATAAGTGAACAAAGCAAGAATCGAAGAAAACAGCAGCAGAGAACATTCTTGACATATCCTAGAAAACAGATAATGTTCGCAAGACTGTGATAGCATAAAGACCCAACTTTCTTCACCACTTAATTAAAGTTATTGCATCTGGAATTTACATCAGTACTGAGAGTACATGACAAGGAACATATGTGATCAATTAGAATCAAAAGGAACCATTCTAATCGCAAAGAAAAAAGGCCATGAATCAAGCTGCCAAAGCAAGACTGAACAGTCTCCAAAATGTCCAGAATTAACAGCATGTTAATGATTCAAGGAAAGCCAAGAAATCAGCATAAAGAACACTCTTGACACAATCTAAAAAAACAGCAGATGTTACCCGATGACATCAGAGGATACCTCACGAAGCTGTCATCAAAGGATACCTCACGAAGCTGTCATCAGAGGATACCTCACCAAGCTGACATCAGAGGATACCTCACCAAGCTGCCATCAGTGGATACCTCAACCAGAGGATATCAGAGAATACCTCAACCAGAGGATATCAGAGGATACCTCAACCAGAGAATACCAGAGGATACCTCAACCAAAGGATACCAGAGGATACCAAAGGATATCTCCAGAAAACGATATCAGAGGATATCCCCAGAAAATACATTCAGAGGATACCTCCAGAAAATACATTCAGAGGAAGAACCAAGTCTGTTCTTGGACATCAGAACATCCAGAATGATCAAAACTGAACCTCCAGATTGATTATCAATCTCCAGAAAGTTCAAATACTAGGACTCCAGATTGATTATCAATCTCCAGAATTTTCATTAACATTCTGCAGAAGTTCATCATCATTCTCCAAGTTGTTTTGACATAATCAAAACTCCAGTTCTGCTGTCAAGATTGATAAACAATCTTAACAATATACAATGCATCAAGACAGCCTCCAGTATGTTAAGAAATCAGTCCAGATTGATTATCAATCTCCAGGAAACCTAAAAGCTAAAGCTCCAGATTGATCATCAATCTCCAGCAACTACAGCTTTTCTGCAACAAGCTTTGTGATCGTTTTTAATCTGTTTTGAGTGATTCAAAAGCTCCAGTTCAAGCCTACAATATTATCACTTATCAGAAGTGTTAAAGGATCATTAATCACTCAAGAAAATTGATCCAAAAGGCAACACACAGCTCAGTCTGAACAGAAAATAAAAATAGTCAAAAGTTTGATTATTTTTATTCAGAAATAATGCCTTTGGTCAAGCCTGACAAGAGCACTACCAACGGCTCTATTTGACCATCATTAAATGCTCTCACGCCTATAAAAGGAAGGCAAAAGCTCAGGAAGAAATACAGCTTCAAGAACAGAGAAAAACATCAGTCACACACATCTTCATACTTGAAAGCTTCTTAATCATAAACAAAAGATTCAGTTCTGTTTTTCCTCTTCATATCAGAATCATCTACTGAATTCTTTTGTCAAGAATCTAATCTCAAACACGAGTTGAGCATACTCAGATTCTGTCCAAAAATCAAAGACATTCAAGTGCCAAGATATATCATCAATCACTCACATACATACTTGAAAATCTCTCATCACTTACAAGAATCAGTTTGATTAAATTCTTTTTACTCTGATACATTTATACTGAATTCTTTTTAAAGAATCGAATCTCAAACAAGAGTTGAGACATCTCAGATTCTAAACAATCTCATCATTATTGTAAAACTCAAACTATAAGAGTTAAGTATAGTTTGGGGTAGATTGTAAGAAATCACTATCAAGGTTGGTAGGTGATTTGATTAATCTCTTTCTGGGTGGAATTAGATTAAAGTCTGTAACAAAGATCAAGGTTGATCTAAGCTAGGTGCTGTAAAATCAAGAAGGTTCTTGTTTTAAACACTCAGTGGAAAATCTCACCGTTGTGAGGACTGGATGTAGCCCGGGTTGGGTGAACCAGGATATATCTGTGTGTGATATCTCTTCCCTTATCTCTATTTACTTTCAGTCTGTTGATTATCAAGTTAAATAGATAAACTGAACTGTTGATTTTAACTAACCAAGAACGTTCTCTGTTTTCTGGTGAAAACCAAGAACGTTCTTCTTTTTCTGTTTTCACAACCAAGATCAATCTTGAGTTATTTTCTTAAGTTTTTAACAGGAATTTTAAAAGGGCGAATTTACAATTCAAACCCCCCCTTTCTTGTAAATCGATATTGCTACTTCAATTGGCATCAGAGCTTGGTCTCTAAAGATTAACACCTAACAAGTGTTAGAGGAAAACATTCAGGAAGAAGAAGTAATGTCAGAAACCAACATGTGCTTCAAGGAAAACTTAAAAAATAATGAGGTAACCATATCTGAACTCTGTCCTTTATGTGAAGAAATGGAAAAAGAATTATATAATCTTTTATGTGATTCAAACCTTCTTGCTCGAAAATATGGTTTATTAAAAGAACAACTCCGTAAAGAAAAAGAAGAAAAAGAGAAAGCCCAAGTTAAGAATGACGAACTCAGAAAGGTCATTCAAAGTTTGCAGCAAACTCATTTACAAATGGTTGAACAACAAAAGTCTCTCAATGAGATAACCATAAAAAATCATTTTCCAAAATATTTTGAAACTAAGGAAGAAAGTACCTCTTTAAAGATAGAAGTTTCTAATTCAAAAAATGATTCAACCAACTTGGTAACAACCACTGAAACATTTCAAAAGAATATGATATCTGAAGAAAGGATATTTGAGAAAGATGATTTATGTTTCAAAACTTCTCAAAAAGAAAAGATTTATGAAAACATTTTTGTTCTAGAAAGAAAGGAAGGTAAATGCAAAACCAAATGTTCATATTGTAAAAGAATTGGACATCTGGAAGTTGCTTGTTACTTTAAGAAAAGAGATGAAAAAATTAAAAGCAAAAGGATTTTTAAAAGGAAAGAGTGTTGTGCAAATAAAGTTGAACCAGTTTTGAAAAAACTGCTGAAAGGAGAACGTTCTCTAAGTTGTTCTCAAAACGGAGAACGTTCTGGAACAAAAGCTGAACTTTCTCCAGAAAGTTTGAAAAAAGGAGAACGTTCTGGAATTTCATCAAATTCAATTTCGAAGACTTTTAAAACTCAGATTTTCAAACCTTCTTCAAGACCAACAACAAAGTGTTACCGTTGTTCCAAGAATGGCCACTTCGAGTCAACTTACTATTTTAAAAAGAGATCAAGTTTTAAAAAATCTTCTAAAAAAAGATATACTAACCATCAAGGATCCAAACAAATATGGGTACCAAAGTCATTACTAACTTGTGATGCAGGAACACCATCCAACAATCAAGAAAGAACATTGATACATGAACATTGATACATGAACAAGGCATGCTCAATACACATGAATGGAAAAGTATGATGTCTCCTCTCATTACAAAAATTTGGAGTGTCTATAACCTTTGGAAACATTAACAAATCAAAGGTACATGTATCATTTGTTGAAATAATTTTGCATAGATTAAGAATGTTTGATATAACTTTGTAAAATTACATTTAAAGTTATTTTTTAAACCCCACATGGCTGAAGTAAAACAAAACATCCTCATTTTAAAGAAAAATCCTTATGTTTTACACTTAGATAAATTTTCAACCAAATCATGCTTTTAAGACTTTTGAAAAAGAATTGTCATTTCTATAAGAAATGATCAAAGGAAATTTGAAATATTATTCTTCAAATAAATCTTTGATGAAAATGATATTTCACATGATTTGTTTGTCAAAGAACTTTCAAACAATATGAAGTTACAAGAAATTAGTTACAAGAAATGGATAGAACAATTTTAAATAAATCAAGTGGTGAAAAATAATTTTGGAGAGAAGCCACAAAAATTATTTATCATGTTCTTAATCTTGGCTTTAGTAGAAAATATCTTTGACGTGCCTTCATATAATTGTTTTTTAAAGCAAAACATATCATACTTTGAATGTCATTACTATGTTTCACATAATAAAGAAAGTATGAGCAATTTGTTTTAAAATGTCATCAAAGTATATATTCTAAATGCTCTACATTCTATAAATATTATAGAAACTCAAGGCCCAAATGAAATTATGCATATTATGGTTGATGAATATGTTGATTTTTATGATGAAAGATAGGATGGTGAAGATAAATAATTACAATGTTATATTTGGATAAATCGCAAAGTTGATAACGTTCAAATATCATTCATGAAAACTCCAAAGTCTGATCATGGCAAAACAAAAAGGATATAAGAAAAAGATCAAATTAAGCAAGAAGGTATACACCAGAACATTCTCCACAAAGAGCATAATGTTCTCCACAAGAGCAGAATGTTCTTGACAGTAAATATATTTCATCCAATCGAAACTAATGTTGCACATCATGATGTTATGGTTGAAGAACATCAACAATGAGCTTGAACCAGTTGCTCCTATACCTACCTCACTATTAACCTTTCCTCCAAAACATCTCCTTATGATCAAATTATTAGAAGAACTAATTGGGAGGAATTTGTTAGTGGTACCAAAGTTGCTGCTGCTGCTGGAGATGCAACTACAGTGGTTAACATGCCTCTGAACAACATAAATGATATTCAAGCTCTACTAAAGAATAAGTATAATGACTCATTCAAAACATCCAAACGTCTCTTAGGCTGAAATGAGTGGCTCTGCCATCAAGCATTCCAAGCTTTAAAAATCAAGCAGCAAGATGTTGTATACGGCATAGACTTGATTATGGAGCAATCATCCTATTGGATGAACGCTTGTGCGAATAAAGAATTAAAGCATTAAGTTCAAAATGGTTAAAGATACTCTTGAGAGTGTATGACAGTTTTGATTCGTCATTGGAAGAACTCTCTCAACAACAAAAGATAAATTGTCCCACTTTGACCATCAATCAAGATGAATAAAAGAGAATGAAGAGAAGCTCCAAAATATTCAAAGATCTCTTGTCGTTAAACTAGACCACTAAAGGAGGTACACTCAATCCAAAATTCTTATGCTATTTGCATCATGATAAGAATGAATATTTTTTTATATCATGTGATTGATTGGGTGTTCTTAAAATTAAAAATGCATGTTATTTTTTATGCAAGTATGACTTTAAAAGTTTAAATTGATTACATTACTTGTATGTGCATATGCCTATTTTCTATTCTAAATTCAACATGTTTTCACTCTTTGTTCATACACTTTTTATGATAAACAAGTGTGCAAACCCAGTTTGACATTCAAAATTATTGTTCTAGTTATAAAGACATTTAAAATAAATTAGTGTCTTTAATAATTAGACAAATGGCTGTTTTGTCAAGTATACTTCATTGAACCTTTTTACACTTTGCACAATAACATCTTTCAAATCATCATGTTAAATGAATTAACATCATTCACCTTCTTATGAATTTGAAAGTATTATCTATAATGTTCTCCAATTGTTTTGAATATATGGAATAGCCTATACATTGCTTGTTGTCTGAGTATAATGTTTTGAATATTTATAATATTTTGAATATGGCTTTTAATATATGTCTTTGCAAATGAGTCTTATTTGTTGCTTACTTCTTTTGTAAAAATTGATCTCAATTGTTCAAATTTATTTTAAACATGATAGATAAAAATAGCAACAATCAAAAAGCCTCGTGAAAGTATGCTTGAATATATGCCTTATTGTTTATTTGTGTGTTTGCAAAAAACTTTGTGAAAAACATTTTTTTAATGTGAGCAAATCCTTTGGCATATTATTTTATCCATTTAAAAAATTAGTTTTTGAAAAATACAAACATTCTTAGAATAAGAATGTTTTGTAAAGAGAGAAATTATATTTGACTCATCTTATTTCGCTTCCTTGTATGCGCTTATTCTCTCTAGTTTTAAAAATGAATAAATGGATCTATTTCTAACAATAAGTTTGATCATATTCAAATTGAAAGGTGATCTCTTGTGAAAAAGGATAAAGAGCAAAGTGACATTTTCCTTGTATTATGGAACTTTGAATTATTTAAAAAAAAAAAATTAATTCAGGGGGAATTTTTAAGAAATATTATTCTTCTTAAAACTGAAGTCTACTCATTGTTTTCCTTCTAAAAAATGAGAAGAATATATATTCATTGGCTATTTTTAAAGTGCGTTAAAATGCTTGCATACAATTATGTCATATTGTTGTTGTTATCATTACCCATATCTTGATTGCAATATTGACTACAATGATATGATCATCATACATGCTATGTTCTTTAATGCTAAATGCAAACTTGACTAGTTTGATATATGAATGCCAGTCAACCACATGATTTCTATGTGTAGTGCACTCATGCTATTACTCCATTTTTATTTTTTATTTTTTACTTCTATGTCTATTCCCCAACCTTTTTGATAGATGTCAAAAGGGGGAGAGAAATATATGATGGATATAGGATGATAGAAGTTAATGAAGAATGTTAAGAATTAACCTCTTGCATATGTTTAGGGGGAGTTTAATTAGAATGATAAGAATTAAACTCTTGCATGTGTTTAGGGGGAGTTTAATTACATATTTAAGAACATTCTTGCATTTTATTTATATCCATCCATAAAACTTATGATTTATTCAAAAGGTTTGTCATCATCAAAAAGGGGGAGATTGTTGAGGAAAAACCTTTTTGATATATGTTTTAATGACAACAAACCTTTTAAATTAAATGATTAAGTTTTATGAATGGTGATCTACTAATGATTTCACTTAAGTTTGTTTAAGGAACATAAATGCATAAGTGAATAAAGCAAGAATCGAAGAAAACAGCAGCAGAGAACATTCTTGACATATTCTAGAAAACAGAGAATGTTCGCAAGACTGTGATAGCATAAAGACCAAACTTTCTCCACCACTTAATTAAAGTTATAGCATCTGGAATTTACATCAGTACTGAGAGTACATGACAAGGAACAGATGTGATCAATTAGAATAAAAAGGAACCATTCTAATCGCAAAGAAAAAAGGCCATGAATCAAGCTGCTAAAGCAAGACTGAACAGTCTCCAGAATGTCCAGAATTAACAGCATGTTAATGATTCAAGGAAAGCCAAGAAATCAGCATAAAGAACACTCTTGACACAATCTAAAAAAACAGCAGATGTTACCTGATGACATCAGAGGATACCTCACGAAGTTGTCATTAAAGGATACCTCACCAAGCTGTCATCAGAGGATACCTCACCAAGCTGACATCAGAGAATACCTCAACCAGAGAATACCAGAGGATACCAAAGGATATCTCCAGAAAACGATATCAGAGGATATCCCCAGAAAATACATTCAGAGGATACCTCCAGAAAATACATTCAGAGGAAGAACCAAGTCTGTTCTTGGACATCAGAACATCCAGAATGATCAAAACTGAACCTCCAGATTGATTATCAATCTCCAGAAAGTTCAAATACTAGGACTCCAGATTGATTATCAATCTCCAGAATTTTCATTAACATTCTGCAGAAGTTCATCATCATTCTCCAAGTTGTTTTGACATAATCAAAACTCCAGTTCTGCTGCCAAGATTGATAAACAATCTTAACAATATACAATGCATCAAGACAGCTTCCAGTATGTTCAGAAAATAGTCCAGATTGATTATCAATCTCCAGGAAACCCAAAAGCTAAAGCTCCAGATTGATCATCAATCTCCAGCAACTACAGTTTTTCTACAACAAGCTTTGTGATCGTTTTTAATCTGTTTTGAGTGATTCAAAAGCTCCAGTTCAAGCCTACAATATTATCACTTATCAGAAGTGTTAAAGGATCAGTAATCACTCAAGAAAATTTGATCCAAAACGCAACACACAGCTCAGTCTGAAAAAGAAAATAAAAATAGTCAAAAGTTGGATTATTTTTATTCAGAAATAATGCCTTTGGTCAAGCCTGACAAGAGCACTACCAACGGCTCTATTTGACCATCATTAAATGCTCTCACACCTATAAAAGGAAGGCAAAAGCTCAGGAAGAAATACAGCTTCAAGTACAGAGAAAAACATCACTCACATACATCTTCATCATACTTGAAAGCTTCTCAATCATAAACAAAAGATTCAGTTTTGTTTTTCCTCTTCATATCAGAATCATCTACTGAATTCTTTTGTCAAGAATCTAATCTCAAACACGAGTTGACCATACTCAGATTCTGTCCAAAAATCAAAGACATTCAAGTGCCAAGATATATCATCAATCACTCACATACATACTTGAAAATCTCTCATCACTTACAAGAATCAGTTAGATTAAATTCTTTTTACTCTGATACATTTATACTGAATTCTTTGTAAAGAATCAAATCTCAAACAAGAGTTGAGACATCTCAAATTCTAAACAATCTCATCATTATTGTAAAACTCAAACTATAAGAGTTAAGTATAGTTTGGGGTAGATTGTAAGAAATCACTATCAAGGTTGATAGGTGATTTGATTAATCTCTTTCTGGGTGGAATTAGATTAAAGTCTGATAAAAGATCAAGGTTGATCTAAGTTAGGTGCTGTAAAACCAAGAAGGTTCTTGTTTTAAACACTCAGTGAAAATCTCACCGTTGTGAGGACTGGACGTAGCCCGGGTTGGGTGAACAAGGATATATCTATGTGTGATATCTCTTCCCTTATCTCTATTTACTTTCAGTCTGTTAATTATCAAGTTAAATAGATAAACTGAACTGTTGATTTTAACTAACCAATAACGTTCTCTGTTTTCTGGTGAAAACCAAGAACGTTCTCCTTTTTCTGTTTTCACAACCAAGATCAATCTTGAGTTATTTTCTTAAGTTTTTAACAGGAATTTTAAAAGGGCGAATTTACAATTCAAACCCCCCATTTCTTGTAAATCGATATTGCTACTTCATTGTTATCAAAGGATACGATAAGAATCTATTGAACAAACATTTGATCTCAAACTTGAACACTTAATCAAAATGTTAGAGTATTAAATTGTACCCACAAACGATTTTGTTATCATCAAAACAAGTGAAGAGCATATTTCTTAAAATCAACTTGGTTCTGTTGGAACCAAGATGGTTTTATACTTAGAGTTTTGATGTTAACAAAAGTATTTTATGAGAACAATATATTTAACTTCACATAGTACGAAAGAAGATTCATGTTTTTGAAAACAATCTAAAATAAGATTTGATCCAGATTTATAATTGAAGAAAATATTCGACCAAGTTGAAAAGAAGATATGGTCAAGATTTGAAGAAGATATGATCAACATCTTATCTACAAGAAGATATGAATTATTTACAAGAAGATTTGATCAAGATTTATCACAAGAAGATATGAATTATTTACAAGAATATTTGATCGAGATTTATCTACAAAAAGATATGAATTATTTACAAGAAGATTTGATCAAGATTTATCTACAAGAAAATATGAATTATTTACAAGAAGATATGATCAAGAATTGTTTACAAGAAGAAACACTCACAAGAAGATACATTTATTATTTGCAAATATATGATTCAGATTTTGACAAATGACAAAATACTGAATTGGACTTAGTCATATTCCTACTTGTGAAAGTTCAACAACCGGTCCAACACTATGTTCCCAACTAGATCAAAGCAAGCACTAGGAAGGAAGTTTCATTTGAAGAATTTGCAAAAACAATCTTAACAAAATACGAAAAGTATCCATCTTAAGAATTTACAAACAAAATATGAACAGTATCAATCTGAAGAATTTACAAACTCAATCTAAACAAAATACAAATAGAATCGATCTAGAAGAATGGCTCAGATTTGGATTCAGAAATAAATAATTGGTTAAATAACATATTATCAAAAAGTATCTTATTCATAATTATTTTTAAATAAAATCATTGTTGACCAAGTTAGGAATGAAGATACAATTCAAAATTAAACAAAGACTAAATTGAAGGGTTGTTATCTCTATTATTCCCACATGCTAATCATGGTTTGATCCAGTTCCATCAAGAAAATATGAATACTTTAGTTTGTTCTCAGCTCAACATATGAGCCTCTTAGGTAGTTTTGGACAGGGCCGAGATAAATACAAATTCTTATGATGGGTTTAGGCTTTTAATATTAAAAATTAAAGAAAAAAAAAATCTAGTCAACTAGTGTCACCTTATTAAAATCTGACCACTTTAGATTTTTTTAATTAAAAAACACATGACAGGAGTATAGATCAATTTTTTGTTACGGGTATTAAAACAAAAAGGACCAATATTTAGAGCTTCAAAAACAATATTTAAACCTACTAAAAAAAATATTTAGTATATAATAAATAGCCATCATATATTAAGAGATGATTCACGGAATGAAGTGTGATTATAATATTAATTAAGAATTAACTGTTAATATTGTCTAACTTTTAATTTTGTGTGTGGAATTATTAAAGATAATATTTAATTTGGTTTTTTGTTTTTATTTAGTTTCTCTTCACCAGAAGAGAGTGAGGTTTCGTTAAAAAAGATTAAAGTGAAGCCTCTTTTTTTTTAACTAAACGACAATAAAAAACTTTACTTCATGTCAATTTTGATTTTTTATTTATTAGCTAAGATAAATAAATATTTGATAATATATTTAGATAGGAAGATAAATTCGATCCACATTTTATAATTTTAGAGATCTTTTTAAAATATTAATAATATAGCCATCATATATTAAGAGATGATTCACGGAATGAAGTGTGATTATAATATTAATTAAGAATTAACTGTTAATATTGTCTAACTTTTAATTTTGTGTGTGGAATTATTAAAGATAATATTTAATTTGGTTTTTTGTTTTTATTTAGTTTCTCTTCACCAGAAGAGAGTGAGGTTTCATTAAAAAAGATTAAAGTGAAGCCTCTTTTTTTTAAACTAAACGACAATAAAAAACTTTACTTCATGTCAATTTTGATTTTTTATTTATCAGCTAAGATAAATAAATATTTGATAATATATTTAGACAGGAAGATAAATTCGATCCACATTTTATAATTTTAGAGATCTTTTTAAAATATTAATAATATGATAAGTTAAGTTAATATAACTCTACAATTTTAATGATTAATTTGAGTATTTATGCATTTCAAAAAAATTAATTAGGTGCATTATATTTATTATGTTGATAAAAGTAAAAGTAAAAATTATAATTTAAAATGAATTTTCAATTTAATATTTACATATCAATTAAAATAGATTAAAAATTATTTAAATGTTAAAATATAAAAAAGTAAAATTATCTTTTTAAAATATAAGTTAATTAGATTAAAAATTATCTTTTTAATTTTCATAAGATTAAGTACTTGGATCCGCGCCTTAGGTTAATTCATCATTTATTACATTTGCTCTTTTCGTTATTGTTTTTTATTTTATAAATCTGTATTTGTATATAAGCCAATAATGAACAGGGGTAATGTTAATATGTGTTGTTATTTAGCGACACACGTTAAATGTATAACTTGAAAAAATAGAATTTAAAATTTTTTGAGAAAATAAAATAAAGAATTTTATATACAAAATTTTTATTTTTAGTATATTAACAAGTGTATCAAGACACACGTTACTGTTTTCCTAATTAATATATATATATATAAAGGTAAATATTGGATCCAACAATATATATAAAATAGGTAGATATTAGATCCCACATTTGTAAGTTAGATTACGTCTAATGTTGCTAGAAAAAGACAAATATAAATTCATTTGTAAGTGTTTAATAAATTTTAAAGTTTTTTTTCACTTAAACTGGAACACCACTCCCAATTTCGTAAAAACAAATATATACGTATACAAACACGGAAAATCTTTAAAAGAAATTGTAAATAGAAAAATTTTCTATCTATAACTTATACTCTCTTCTTCTTAAAATAATCGTTAATTTTGATTTTTAATACAACTTTAATTATTTTATTCTAATTATACTTTCCAATTAATGTTGTGTGCATCACTTATAAATTATTATTTGATAAAATTATCATACACTTTCATTCAATTATCATTTTTTTATTCTATATAAAATAATTAACTATAACGATTATTTGGAGACAAATGAAGTACAATCCTTAAACTATTTAGATACATAAAATAAGGAATAAAAAATTTAACAAAAACCTAATTACTTGTAGGGGAAGGAAAATGCCTACCATCAGTACTAAAACAAAGAAAGACTAAAAGAATTTCACCCAAAAAGAATGTTTGCCAATTTTCATGGTAACTCGCCTCAATTCACACAGGCCAATAAAGTTCCAACTCGTGCAAATTGATCACCAAATAAGAAGCATATTAAAACTCCTTTCATATCATGGTTTCTTGATAAATGCATATTCATGATCATGATGATACGTCGATGATGATGATGAAGGGTGACTAGCGATGCACCTAAAATTAAAGAGCAGGGTTATTTAAACATAAAAAGTGAGCAAAAATAACTGGTGACACTGTATAACTATACAGTTCAGATATTATAAATACAGCTCACATCCTAAAAGATAGTTTTTAGAATTCAAACTCATTTAAATTTTTTATTATATAAAAAAAACAAACTAGTTAAAAATATAAACTAATAAAAATAAAATGTGATGATCCATATCTTTCCGTCATCAACGACCTCATCTCATCAATCGGGCGGCCACAAACTTCCAATAAAAATCCACCCTTAGATTTCGATCAACGGTTCATATTGAATTTCACTTGAACTCGTTATTTTCTCATCGCTCCGTATATATATAATAATAATATTTCTCACACAACCCAAGCTCAAAACAAAGGCATTTCATCATCGTAAATTGCGAAACTCCCCGATTTTTGATTTTTTTCTTCCGCACACAGGAATTCAAACGAATAACTCAATAACCTTCGACGATTCCAAGTATTCTTACTTTCATCTTCTTATTCTTTTCTTTTTTATTAAAAAAAAAATAGGAAAAGATAAAGTATAGTTACCGGTTATTGCTACCGTATACCACCGTGTGTAGCTTGAGATGTTACCGGCGCAACCGGGAATAAAAAAGGTCGTGGTGAGAATCTCGCGATACAGGTGGGGTGAGTAAGTGGAGTGAAGCGAGTAAAGGGGAAAAATAATAGAAAATCGTACGGTTTAGATTGAATCTGGTGGATTCCACCAACGATGGAAACTACGAAGAACAAGAGCCAGAGCAAGCTCACCCGAACCAAATCCTCGCTGCTTCGGTGTTCCTCCCCAACCACCCGATCCTCTATCCCAAGCCTCGGTTCCATCAGCGAATACGACTTTCACGAAGAAGAGCAAGATAAGAAGAAAAATAAAATCAATAAAAAGAAGAAGAAGAACTGGTTCGGTTCCGGTGCCGGTTCGGGTTCAATCCGGTTTATCACAGCAACGATTCTATGTATATTCAGCGCGTGCTCGCTCTTCTACTTTTTACAAATTGGTTACGCGGGTCCCACTTCCGAGAACGTTTTGCTTGTACTAATTTTCGTGGCGGTGGCGCTTTACTTAGTGAACAGAAACAAACGCGTGATTCATAGAAGCGTTTCGGTTTTGAAACATTCATGGGACGGTAATTTAAAAAAACTCGGGTTTTGTTCTAAAGGAAGTGAAAAACCGGTTCAATGGTTCATTGGGGAAACCGGTTCAGTGGAAAAAGAGAAGGAGAATGAGAAGGGGATAGCTAAAGAAGGGGTTGAGTTTTACAGCAACGGTGATTTTTACGAAGGAGAGTTTCATAATGGAAAATGTAATGGAAGTGGAGTTTATCATTATTATGTGAGTGGAAGATATGAAGGTGATTGGGTTGATGGAAGATACGATGGTTATGGAATTGAGAGTTGGGCTAGGGGTAGTCGATATAAGGGTTATTATAGACAAGGTTTGAGGCATGGTTATGGTATTTATAAATTCTATACTGGTGATTCTTTTGCTGGAGAATGGTGTAATGGACAGAGTCATGGTTTTGGTGTTCAATCTTGTTCTGATGGTAGTTGCTATGTTGGTGAATTTAAGTTTGGTGTTAAACACGGACTTGGATGTTACCATTTTAGGTGAGTTTGATTTGTTTCTCTTGTTCTTTAGTTTTTATTTTTTGTTCTTAATTTCAATGTTTTAATTTTGCAATCTTCTTTGTTCCCTTTTATTTTCATGATATATGGTCTTTTGGGTATGCAATTTTTATTTTTTTTAGGTGGTATGCTGCAATATTTGAATTTAGCAATATAGTACAGTAGATTTTTACTGTTGATATTTTGGAATTTTTCTTCCTTCTACACGTCTCATAATAAAAATATGTATTGAAAAAGTCCTCCAATTTGATGGTCTAATTTAATTTGCTGAATTTTATTGGAAGTGTTCAATATTTATTTGTTACACATTGTTCAATTCAACTATACATGGGAGAGCTATAGTAGTAGACATTTTTAATGTCAGTTGACAATATGCATATCAATAGTAGTAGTTGGGTTATGTTGTGAAGTTTCTCTTCTAGTTATAACCATTATTATTACATGGGTAGCTATAGTAATAGACCTTAGACTAAAGTTGTTTTTTTTTTTTGCAAAGTAAGCCACTGTTATTTTTTTAACTAGAAATGGAGATAGATATGCTGGGGAATATTTTGGAGACAAAATACATGGATTTGGAATCTACCATTTTGCTAATGGTCATTGTTATGAAGGAGCATGGCACGAAGGTCGTAGACAAGGTTATGGTGTTTATACTTTTCGAAATGGAGACCGAAAATGTGGTGAATGGGATGGTGGCAACCTTAAACACTCTTTACCACCATTAACACATGCTGTCCTTCAAGCAGTTCAGGTATTTATCCTCCACATTCATTATTGTTGCCTTGTTTTTCCCTTTCACTAATGGTTATTTCGCAAGAAAAAATAAAAAATTGTTCCTAAAATAACAGAGTCCTATGAGGCATATTTCATAGACCAATAGTTTTCTGTATTTTTACAGGACCAATTTTGTACCTCAACAATTGTTTTGTTCTCATTCATTTCTGTTGTTTTTTCGGGGTTAAATTGCAGGCTGCTAGGAGAACAGCAGAAAATGCGATAAACCTTCCCCGAAATGATGACCAAGTGAACAAAGCAGTCAACGCAGCAAACAGGGCTGCCACTGCTGCTAGAGTTGCTGCAGTTAAAGCTGTTCAGAATAGAATGGGTGGAAAATTTTGCGAAGCTCAAGTTTAAGAGGGAGTGAATGAGTTTAGGTGTTAACCTTTGTTTGGAATTGTAAATTTTTACTAATGAAAAGTATTTGGAAGATAACGCCTATGTTTGGAATTGTAAATTTTAACTACTTATATATAATATGTATTTGGAAGATGTGCCACCTGGTGAGCAAAAAAGGCTTATCGGAGGAGGATTAAGAGAGTATGTTTTGATATTTGTTTCACAAAGTAACTTGTACATAAACTGTGTACATTATTAATTTTCGCAAGTTCTGTATTGATGAAATGAGCTTCAATGAAATTGGAGAGTAAATGAGCTTCAATATAGAATTGGCTCTTACATTGTGCCATGTTTTTCCTATTTCATCCTACCTTAGCACATCATGCATTTTCCATAGTTGTGTAATTTGAGCCATCCAATTGAATTTGGATGGCGCCATCCGTCTTCCAATTGGAGATGTTCAAATTCTACATTTAAAATCTGATGTCATTCGAACATAATATATTACAAAGTTGACATGTGTAAATGTGAAATTTGCTAATTGAGGCAATCTGGTGTCTTTCACATTTTTTATATTTTGGTGTGAGTCGTTATCTAAATTTGATTTTCTTGTTCGTGTAGCTTGTTATAGAGTCATAAGTTGAATATGAACTACAAATTAACACTTTTAGATTCAATGACTCTATAGTAGATTATACCAAGTACATTTATTTTGAGAATCCAAACTTTCTCCAGAATAAACTCTTTTCGATAATAATACTTTGTGTGAACTTATTTTCTAACTCTTGCCATATAACAGAGAAAAATTTAAAATTAGTGGATAAATTATGTTAAAACAGAGGGGAATTGAGAATTTAAGATTATGTGAAGATACTGCTAATTGCAGGTTGAAGATTGGCTTGCCCTTTTGAGCAAAAAGACTCGAGAGTGGCTAGATGTCCCTTCTCCTATTCATTGATTTGAAGTTTCTAGAGTAAATAAAAGGTAAAGTTAAAAAATTAAGAATTGCTATTAATTAAGGATTGTTATTTTAATAATATATTTACTACTTTTAATTTTAAATTTAATGATTGATATGACTCTCTTTATTTATTTATTTAAATGAGTAGATCATTTAAGAAGAGGCCGATACTCTCCTATTACACCCAAGTTATTGACAGGAACAAACGGATGGGATGAGTCTTGAGTACCATGAGACTTAGTTTGCTCAACCACTCCCAATAAAGGTTCAAAGCCACCATCTATCACTAAAATTCTTGTCTGCTTGTTTTCATATAAGTCGGTTGCATGTTTTTTAATATTTTACTATACGGATAAACCGCCATGATTATTTTTTGAAGCGATAGACCACTATCGCTTGGATGGATAGGATAGAATTCACAGGAGATAGATGACATACAAACATAAAATTGCTCTTCCCAAACTTCGAATTTCAATGATTTTAATTTAGAGCTGTTTTACTTTATTATCTTGCCTTTCATTTTCACATATATTGAAATGGAGTTCTTATATAATACAATGAAAATATTTTTATTTACCAAAAAAATGTTAACAAGTGTCCTCACACTTGTTAAGCAACTTAAATAAAAAATAATATTTTAAAATATGTGTAATTAATATCTTGAGATTTTAAAAGGTAATTTTTTTTAATTTAAAACTATTTTTCATTTCCTTTTACATGACACTTATTTTGTTTTTTAAAACTTATTTTTATTTTCAAAATTGTAAACATAAAAATATACTTTTCTTTATTTCTTATTTTCTATTTAAATTAACATAAATATAAAATTAAGGTTCCTTTAATCAATTAGATTACTAATCCATGAGAACAATTTTTATAGAAGGTTAAAAATAAAGTTTTAATGATGACAATAATGAATGTTTAAAGGCATGGATGATAAAAAATACTTGATATATTTAGTTAATTATTTTGAACAACTTCAGAATAAATGTTTTTATTTAATCTTAATTTAGAAAATAGAAATCAGAACAAATGTTTCTTTAAGAAACGCTCAAGTTAATATTTGCCTCAAGACATGAGCATTGTCTATAGGCTTTTTTTTCTAAGTACTCTTTTTACAAATATCAAATACCATGTATTTCAAATAAAACACAAAACTACTTTTTTTTTTCGCTCGTCCCCTTGATTGCTTTCTAGGATGCAACCTCCATCACCTATTTTTTTTATTATAATAACTATATATTATTTATTAAAAGTGTGTGTCAGTAAAATAAAATTTAATTTTTTTTTTAAATTTTATTATTTATACTAATGAATTTTGAATAATTTTTACAATAAAATATATAAATTTAATATAGTTCTTATAAACAATGAAATGATATTTTTTTTATAAAATGATTTTTTTCTAAAATATAAAAGTCAACAAATAGTTTTTTTATTCATAAAAATGGTCATTAATTTTTTTGTCAAGAAAACAAATGTACCAAAACACTTCAATTTAGGAACGAACCATATAAGCTCTTTATATATACAAGATAGATCAAATTACATCGATATTAATATTACACAAATGTTACACTACTAATAACGTTTTACTCAATACATATTTTATAAATTTAATCGCTGGATTCAAATATAATAAATTGTTTATATAAATCTATACATAAATTTAAAACCATTTGATATATTATTAAGGTACATCAAAATTAACATTTTTATTTGATATTAATGTTGGTACACAAATAATCAGATAAAATATAAATATATATTTCATATGCCATTAAATAAATATTTTTTTCTTACATTCCAAATATGACATCAATAGAAAATGACTGCATTTAATAATAGAGAAAATTACTGCATTTAGAAAGAGTAATAGCACGTGTGAATACATGCACTTAAAAATGTATTGTTGTACATGTTTCTATTTGTTTTCAATTCTATTTTTTGGATTTTAAAATCGTTTGATATATTATTAAGATACTTAAAAATTTAAAACCGTTTGATATATTATTAAGGTACATCAAAATTAACATTATTTTTATTTGATATTAATGTTGGTACACAAATAATCAGATAAAATATAAATATATATTTCATATGCCACTAAATAAATATTTTTTTCTTACATTCCAAATATGACATCAATAGAAAATAACTGCATTTAATAATAGAGAAAATTACTCCATTTAGAAAGAGTAATAGCACGTGCGAATACATGCACTTAAAAATGTATTGTTGTACATGTTTCCATTTGTTTTCAATTCTATTTTTTGGATTTTCATTTTCCTTTCTTTTGTATGAAAATTTGTTTATAGTATTTCGTTATTGAATACATGTTGGTTCATCAATATAAAATATAAAAATTAGCTAAAAATATGGTGATTCTTGTTAATACTCTAGTTAATATGTAAACAATGTCGGTAACTTATCTGTTAATATATTAGAAAATATTTGTATTTATGAATGATAGAAAATTTAAATTCATTGAATAATAGTTATTGTAATAAATAGTAAAATATTACTATAAAAAATGATTCTTAATTACTAATAAAGTAATTAATATTACTTTAAATTAATATTAATTAAACTAATAATAATTAAGAATCATTTTTTTTACTAGAGATTGACCGATTTTGAATTTGTACTTTGGAATATTAGAACGATTGTGCAAAGATTCAGAATAATTAAGAATATCAAATTCAATTTATAGATCCACTTTTTTATTAACCGAACACCTTTACAAAAGAGATAAAACAAACGAATAAGAAACAAAATTCATCGAGAATTCAAATATTTTTTATTCTTTATTTTTTTGTATGGAATATACACATACAAGACTAATGGATACATACACAATAGGAAAAGATAAAAAGAAACAAATTGCAACACACTAACAACCATTAACACTATAGTAACAAAAAGAACATTAATGTCTAAAACAGATAGTTTGCCTGAAGCCTCACCAACATCAATAGTGCAAATAGGCGAACCACTATAGTAACAAAGAAGAACATTAATCTCTAAAACAGATAGTTTGCCTGAAGCCTCACCAACATCAATAGTGCAAATAGCCGAACCATTTAGTCTCGGAGAGAACAAAATGTCCTTGGTCATTCCGAAAACACACCCAATTTCAATAGCACATAAATAAATTATTAATATCTTATTTAATAAAAGATAGAAATTTTTTGGCACAAGTACTTTTAAATTTATTTTTTCTATGTTTTTCACAAAAATGAAATAAGATTTATCAATTATCTACAACAATATCAAAAAATTAATGTAGAATTTTCTATCTTTTAGTTGAAGAAAATAGGGTGTATATGAGTTGTACCTTTCAAAGAAGTCATGTTAGTAATGTGTTTCTCAATTTATAGTTAATATAAGTTACTTATAATTAATATCAATTTATTGTACTAAGAACAATATTAAATAATAAATAATTTATTGTAACAAAATACAAAATGCTCATAGACAATTTTTGAATTTAAAATTAAGAAGAGTGTTTAAAGATTCATCTTTCAACCAAATTTATATTAAATTTAATATGAAATTTTTTTTTATCAATATATCATATTCACTGGAGAAGTTTTGTAAAGCATAGTTTTATTGAGGATATAGACATGTAAAAACTAATGAAATATATATTTTACTAAATAACGCGCTTTTGCGTGTTTTTTCTGGATGCCGACTGCCAAATTTCATATATTTCAACTCATTAAGATTAAGATTGCATTTGTTTGTAATCGATCGATCTCTTCCAATTGGTGAGATGTAAATATAAATTGGCTTGATCACACATTTGCCGCCGATTTGATTCTGATAATTTAAATAATTTATGAAATATTATGATGTTTAAATAATTTATGAAATATTATGATGCTTCCAAACAATACATACTGAGTCGATGAATAAAATGACCTAAAGATATAACATGTTGTTGAGTCGAAGTGGCTTGATCACACATTTGCCGATTTCATCCTGACAACTGTTTAAATAATGTATGAAATATTATGATGCTTCCAAATAACAAATACTGAGTCGATGAAAAAAAAGATTGTTGGCGTCGATATAATAATAATAAATTATTATGAAGTATTATGATGTTTACAAATACAAAATAACGAGTCATGTAAAAATGGCCGTTGGCGTCCAACAGCAGATGCAGACATGACTGTTTGATATGATATCAAACTGCAACAATGAAAATATTATGATGTCATGATATAAACATCATTAGCGTTGTAATCATTATTTTTCTTAATTTATATTTTTTATTATATAACTATTGAAATTTTTGTTTCTGATGCACATAAATGAATTTTCTAATTTTTCTAATTCATTTTGTGTTTCTTAATTGATGCAATTTTTAGATCCACTTTAAATAAAAATAAAACGACATAGTAGAGATATTTTTTTTTTTAAAATATAATAAATAATAAATATCATTATAAACTCATATAACTACGACTTGAAACATTTAATTTATCAATATTTATTAAATGAATGAGAAATTAAGAATCATAAAAATATCTTTTGCTACATTTATTAATTAATCATGTATTTTTTTTAAGAGTTGCTTATAAATCACTAGTGCAATTTAACCTTGTTATATCGGTTCCTATATACATGTTAGATCGGTTACTTGTCCGATCTAACATCAAGCGTTGTAATAAATAATTAACTATTAAATTGACTAAAATAAACCAATCTAACAAGTCAAATTCAAATTGATTTATTAGATCGGTTAAATTTGAACTAATCTGTCAAATTCAAAATTGATTTATTAGATCGGTTAAATTTGAACCAATCTAACAAGTCAAATTCTAAAATCAATTTATTAGATTGGTTAAATTTGAACCAATCTAACAAGTCAAATTCAAAATTGATTTATTATATCGGTTAAATTTGAACCAATATAACAAATCATATTCAAAATTGATTTACTATATCGATGAGATCGATTTAAATAATTAACTAGAATTTCTCATTCAACCATAAGACCCAAAACTTCATATGAAGCTTTACATTTAAAAATCAATGATAATGAGTCATAAAAATCTTACAAAATCAGAGTTATCAAACTTATAGCTACATTATCGTTACTACTTATTTAAAAAAAACACTTTATCTTTTATTAACAGTCTAAATATACTAAAATGATACAAGTGCTTCAAGCATTTTCAATTAGTTCAAGAATCAAGTTTGCACAACGTTGTCGGACGTTCATCATTTCATCATCTTCGAATGGTTTTGAGTCTCCAAATATCTAAATTATAAACATCGAAATAACAAGATTATTGAATCACGTGACCATAAAAATCATAAGTAGTTAATTAATACTAACTTTGAAAAAATCTATCACATACCCGCATCCATGAATCAACAAGACCACTAGATACAACGTTCAACATATGTATCATAATGTAGTAGCCACACTCTTAATCTTTAAGTTGTCTTTGACACTAAAATTGAATATCATATATAAACTTATAGTGAGTAATTATTATATAGAAAAATACATATAAATTATAATTGAAATTCTATATATATAATCTAAACAACTTACAGTAGGAATGCTCCCTGTGGGTTTATTCTTTCTTAATCTTTGCAACCTATTATATTCACCCAAAGCTCTACAAAAATAAAATACTCATTAAACTTGTATTATAAAACATATAAAAAAATTCATGTACCTATACGTATACGGGAAACACATTAAACACTTACAAATCAACGATGTGCATGATATTTTTATTTGGTTTCCATCCCAACGAACATAGGAAGACTATAGTATTCTTCCTAGGACAAGTAACGAGCAATTGCCAATGATGACTACATTGTGTAAAAAATTAAATGTGTTAAGTACATTCATATTATAATGAATAAATTATAATAAAATTTACTTACTTGTTGAGATAAGGTAATAGATAACACTCTTTTTGATCCTGTTGCAACTTGTTTTGTATATATTTTTTAGCCCCAATAGGATCATATTCACTCTGAATGAAACATGGATCAATTCATCCATATGCGCCACTCTTTCCCAAGTCAATACAAAGGTGATGCATATATCTAAGATATTGAAATAAACAAATAAAAATAATTTTTTGTTATAAATGAAATTAATTACTTGACTAATTTTACAAATTAAATGTACTTACGTCAACCATATTTGTATAATAGTGATACACAACTCTCGATTACCCATACATAACTCTACTATATCGCTTTGTCCAAGAACAAACACTTCACTTGTCTCATGTTCCAATTTTAGCTTTATCGACAATGATATACTCATCGACTTTAACAGCTGTTGTTGAACAGAATCTAGTTGAGATTCAGACTTTTTGAATGGAACGTCAACTTTCATAAATATGTCAGCCTCCTAAATAATTAAAGATAAATTATTTAGTCATTTAAAATATTTCAAGTGTAAATAGAAAAACATGTATGTAATGAATACCTTATCAGAAACAAGCCGCAAAAGTCTTTTTGGCCATTGAATGAAAGTATTTGAAGCATGACCAACTGTTGTTACTTCATCAGTGGGCATAGGTACTTGAGCATTTGCATCTAAAACCTTGGTAACCACCACCCTAACCATATCATTATCAAACAATTGATTGTGTAAGGTGGGCCCCAACTTGTACACATCAGCATATGCCACTATAGAATCATTATTATCAACATACAATGCGCACTGTTCTGGGATACCATCGTCATCATCCTCTGGTATAGGTAATTCAACAGAACAACTGCCCTTTATGAACAAAGTTGGGTTTTTTTGTGATAGCTCCTACAACACTTTATTTTTAATCACATTAGTAAGCTCCTCTATTTGGTGGCTACTAAAAACTGGTGGGGTGAAGGCATAATGAGAACGTGATCCAAAGTATTGTCGAATCCCCACACCTCTTCCATAGTTACCTGAATATTCCTATTCCTTGGAACTATGATGTGATCATCACACACAAAAAACCATAGTCCCTAGTTTTTTAAAATCAAACAGCTACCTAGCCTAATGTAATAGTTTTATTTTTCTTTTGAAATTATGTGTATATGATCATATTATATGAAGAGGTGTGTTAATTAATTAGTGAAAATAGTTATTAAGAGTGAAGTATATAATTGATTGATGATGAAAAGTATATATATGTGCAGGAAGAATCAGGCAAAAAAGGTAGTTTGTATTCTTGCACCAGCAGCTGCAAACAGCAGACAAACTAGAGAGGTAGTTCCTTCAGATTTGTGGGCTTGGAGGAAATATGGTCAGAAACCCATTAAAGGTTCACCTTATCCCAGGATTAATTGATGTTACTGTTGGAACCAAGTTGGTTCTTGCAATTAAAGTTTTGATGTTAACAAATGTATTTTATGAAAATAACATATTTGACTTAGAAGAAGAATGAAAAATGTCATCAGAAGAATAGATCAGAAGATGACGTCACCAGAAGCAGAAACAGAGGATGACGTCACCAGAAGCAGAAATCAGAGGATGACATCACCAGAGGATATCGTTAGATGAATCTGTCAGAGAAAAATGTTCAAAACAGAATCTGAGAAAAATGCTCAAAACATAATCTGAGAAAAATGCTCAAAACAGAATCTGAGAAAAATGCTCAAAACAGAATTTGAGAAAAAGGCTCAAAACAGAATCTGAGAAAAATGCTCAAAACAGAATCTGAGAAAAATGCTCAAAACAGAAGCGGTGCAAAATGTTCAAAACAGATCAGTGAGCAAAAGGCTCAAAACAGAATATGAGCAAACTACTCCATAATATTCTCAAAACAGATTAATCGAAATATACTGCAGAAGTAAAGCATCAGTGAAGTTCTAAAGTTCAACTATAAATAGAGACTTAATGCTAAAGAATAAAGTATCGAAAAACACAAGAACTCAAGCTTCAATTCAAAGTTATTTGAGAGTTCAAAAGAGAGAAACACAAATGAACAAGAGCAATATTTTCTAAGTGTTTTCGAGAGAGAAATACAGTGCAACAATCAGCTTTCCAGAAGCAATAAAAGAGTGAAAAAATAAGTTCAGCAAACAGCTTTCCAGAAGCAACGTTGAAAAGTTTCAAACCTTTACTATATAACCCGATAGTGGTGTAGATTCCTTCTACAATCTGGGGTTGTCAGATTGGTAGGAGAAGACTTGACTTGTATAGTCAAGGTGTTGTTATCGTTCCTCAAAAGTCTGGGGTTGTCAGGCTGTTTGAGAAGACTTAGCTGGTTTAGTTAAGGTGTTGTTGTTCCTCAAAAGTCTGGGATTGTCAGGCTGTTTGAGGAGACTTGGCTGGTATAGTCAAGGTGTTGTTGTTCCTCAAAAGTCTGGGGTTGTCAAGATGTTTGGGAAGACTGGCTTGTAGGGTCAGTGGTGTTGTAATTCAAAGGAGTTTGAATTAGTGAAAAGGCCTTCTGGAGGAAGGGATTGGACGTAGCCTAGTTAACGGTGAACCAATATAAATTGCTGTGTTATTATGTTATTATTATCCGCTGCTGAATCTGATTAGTTATATATCGAATAATTCACATTAACATTCAACAAAACAGCAAAAGAAATTCAAGTTTGACAAACACAATTCAGCCCCCCCTTCTCGTGTTTGCACCTTCAGTTACAATGTTTGTTATTGATTTGTTTTGGTGCTATATATATATATATATATATATATATATATATATATATATATATATATATATATTAGGGGTTACTATATATGCAGCAGTTCAAAGAGTTGTTCAGCTAGAAAACAAGTTGAAAGAAGCAGAACAGATCCAAACATGTTGGTTATTACTTACACTTCAAAACACAATCATCCATGGCCAACTCAAATAAATTCTTTAGCTGGTTCAACAAGATCTCAACCAACCAAAAACAACAATGCTTTTAACAAGAATTCATCAGAAACTTCTTCTCAGCTTCAAAATAACACAACAAAACCAAAAGAAGAAGAGAGCAACAACATTTATGTTACACAATTACTTACAATTTTTCTGCAATGACACGCGCATCTTCTGATGAGTAATCTCCTGATGGCTTTTGTCGGACTCTCTTCCACTTTTCATGATGTGATGGTGGAGATGGAGGTGCAACTATTGAATTTCCAGATGATTCTTGTCTTTGTTTTAATTTTTCATTCATCAATCTTTCAGTAAGCAACTCATATCCCCCACGAGACATTAGGTGAGGGTATTTATTATGAGACTGAATCATTTGTGCCTTCCTTCTTTTCTCCTATTATAAGTAATACACTAATTAAATGTAATACTAGAAATAAATATCTAGATGCTAGACTAGTTTTAAATGCCCTCCAACGTTCACCGGCATATGAAATCCATTTCTTTTTCAAAAATTCAGAATCAGGAACATCCCATTTCACCTACATTACAAAACAAATGGAGGAGTTAGTGTATGGCATTAAAATATATTTACGAAATCATATATATACTAAAATATTCAAAAAACTACAAGTACCTTGATAGCTTCCCATATCTGATTTTTTAAGTCGCTATGTACGTCATCCCAATTATCCACCATAATACTGACAAAGCTTCGAGCAAGGGAAGCAACATGACCCTTAAAGTTTTTCCTATTTATCCCTGAAGGTAATCCAGTCAATGGATCTAAATCAATCGAGAACTTCTTACCTATCATACATTTACGTTTCAACTTTGCCATACGGCTGCCACGCCTACCCTTTCTTTGTGTAGACTGAGTACCCTCCACACTTTGCGAATGAGCCACCGAATTATTCATGTGTCCTTTTTAAAAAAGAATAATAATGGTCAATAGTAATTCAAAATAATGGAGTAAAATAATTATAAACAATCATGTCATATGATGAAGACATAGAATGCAGAACCAAGGAAGGAAACATAAAGCATATTCAAGGTCTTGGAACTCCAATGACAATAGCAAGGTCAAAGAAAGCAAAAGAGGTTTTAAATAGATTGATAACCACGTTATTTGAAGCAAGTACAAGTCATGAAGAATTGAAGCCCAAGATAACAAATTGTTTAATTTAAATTGAAGGAGTTAAGTAATGAAGGCGGCATCTATGTGTTATCAGATTTTAATATTAGTTTTAATTAATTAGTAGACTGAATTAATAAGAAAATTTGGGTCTAATTGTAGAAACATGAATTGGGCCAAATTTACAGAACTTGTAAGGAGTTGCCACTATAAAAGGCAAACCCTTATTTTTTTTATCAGCAGATTTTGAACATTAGCTTTGTGAGGCTTTGCTCTCTAGAGTTCTTGAAAGAATTCACTTTGAACTTATCAAGGTTGTTAATCCTTGTGGCGTTCTTTTGGCTTATCAATCCTTAGATTGTGGCGCCATTCTTTTCTTGGTTCGTTGTTAAATAGTAATTTGAATTTCCTTTAGATCAAACCCTATTACTCAAATTCTATCAATTTTCGTGTTTAGTAACCTGCGATCATATCTTGAGTTCTACGTACTTGTTTTCGGTGATTCAACAACCTAACTTGCGTGTCGGAACGTCATCTTTCACCTCGTTTTGGAATCGTCTGACTTTGGCTTTCGAAGTCCCAGTTATTGCGTTCTCCAACAGAACGTGTTGTTGGCTCAAATCTATAAGTTTCCTACCTAGAACGATTTCTTTTGTTTGAATTGTCGTCCTTAGTTAATTTGTGTGTTGCTGCTACTTAAAAAAAAAAAGAGAGATACAAAAAAAAAAGTAGTGCACACTACCTGTTTGACAAAATTCCTAAAAATAATATTTTTTTTTCAATCAGATTACTATTGTTTTGTGTTACGTTAAGTTCTTCGTACCAATTATTTTTTTTGGTATAAAATATTGAGGTTCTTGCTGATTCAATTAAGAACTTGAAGAGATCAATTGAGTGGAAAAAGGCAAGAGGGATTCATTATTGAAAAAGCCGAAATTGAGTGAAACACAAGTGATAAATTCAAGAGTGTAAACACGTGAGCTGTGTGGTGAGAAAAGTTAGAACAACAACTAAAGAGAAAAGGTATCAGAAAGAATTCTTCTAACTTTAATTCCTCTAGTTGGAGGGATAAAAATAAGAAGGAGGGAAGTACTTCATCAAACACCTCCACGGTTGCACCTCAGAGAATTCAAAATAAATCCAATGATGCTCATAAGAAAACAAAAAGTAGTGAAATTAAATGTTTCAAATGCTTGGGAAGAGGTCACATAGCTTCTGAATGTCCAACTAAAAAGACCACGTTGCTTAAGGAGAATGGAGATATTTCTAGTGGATCATCTTCTGAATCTGCTACATCTAGTGATGAAGAGAATGAGGATGAAGTTGCTGAGGGAGGAGACTTGTTCATGGTTAGAAGAATGTTGGGCAGTCAATCAAGAGACTTGGATGACACGCAAAGGAAGAATATTTTTCATACTCGATGTCTCATCCAAGGTAAGTTATGCTCTTTAATTATAGATGGAGGAAGTTGCACTAATGTTGCAAGTGCAAGAATGGTGTCAAAACTGAACCTGGTGACTAAACCCCATCCAGAACCATACAAACTTTCAATGGCTTAGTGAGGAAGGCGAGCAGGTTGTGAGTGAGCAAGTAGAGGTGAATTTTTCTATTGGGAAGTATGAGGATACAGTTATATGTGATGTAGTTCTAATGGAAGCTTGTCATTTACTTCTCGGAAGACCATGGCAGTATGAAAAGAAAAGCAATCATGATGGTTATACAAATAAGTTCTCTTTTGTACATAAAGAACGCAAAATTACTCTTGCTCCTTTGTCTCCAAGAGAGGTTGGTGAGGATGAATCCAAAATGAGAGAGAAAAGGAAAAAAGAGAGAAAAGAAAAAAAGAGTCAAAAGAAAGAGGGAAGAGAACAAGAGAGTGAAAAGAAAGAGAGAAAAACACAAAATTTGTTCATAAGAGAAAAAGAGGTAAAAAAAGCTATGCAATTAAAAAAACCAATGTTATTGCTTTTGAGCAAGGAGAGTGACTCAAAGGTTGCAGGTCTTATTAATTCTTTTCCTAGTGAAGTTGTTTCTTTGTTGCAGGATTTTGAAGACGTAATTCCGAAAGAGGCTCCTCGAGGCCTACCACCTATAAGAGGTATAGAACATCAAATTGATCTCATTCCAGGTATTTCATTGCCCAACAGGCCAGCATATAGGGCTAACCCCCAAGAGACCAAAGAAATCCAAAGGCAAGTTGAAGACTTGATGCAAAAAGGATGGGTGCAAGAGAGCCTAAGTCCATGTGCAGTCCCTGTTATTCTTGTGCCTAAGAAATATGGGACTTGGAGGATGTGCACTGATTGTAGAGCCATCAATAATATCACGGTAAAGTATCGACATCCCATTCCTAGATTAGATGATTTGTTGGATGAATTGCATGGTGCTTGTGTGTTTTCCAAAATTGATCTTAAAAGTGGATATCATCAAATTAGGATTAGAGAAGGAGATGAATGGAAAACAGCCTTTAAAACAAAATATGGCTTGTATGAATGGTTAGTCATGCCCTTTGGATTAACAAATGCACCTAGTACTTTCATGAGGTTGATGAACCATGTGTTAAGGGAGTTTCTAGGGAAAGTTGTTGTGGTCTACTTTGATGACATTTTGATTTATAGCAAATCTTATGATGATCATCTTTTGCACTTGAGAAGTGTGTTGGAAGCTCTTAGGCGTGAGAAATTGTATGCAAACATGGAAAAATGTGTTTTATATACAAATCATGTTGTTTTTCTTGGTATTGTTATTAGCTCACAGGGAGTGCAGGTTGATCAAGAGAAGGTGAAAGCTATTCAGGAGTGGCCAACTCCTAATAATGTTCACGAGGTAAGAAGCTTTCATGGCTTAGCTAGTTTCTATAGGAGGTTTGTTAAAGATTTTAGTACATTAGCTGCACCTTTAAATGAAGTGATTAAAAAGAATGTGGGATTTAAATGGGGTGAAAAACAAGAACAAGCATTTGCTACCCTCAAAGACAAATTGACTCATGCACCTATTATTTCATTGCCTAATTTCTCTAAATCTTTTGAAATTGAATGTGATGCATCAAATGTGGGGATAGGGGCTGTTTTGATGCAAGAAGGGCATCCCCTTGCTTATTTTAGTGATAAACTTAATGGTGCTGTTCTTAATTATCCTACATATGATAAAGAGTTGTATGCATTAGTTAGAGCATTACAAACATGGCAGCACTACCTTTTACCAAAGGAATTCGTAATACATAGTGATCACGAATCATTGAAGTATTTAAAGAGCCAAGGTAAGCTCAACAAGAGACATGCCAAGTGGGTTGAATTTCTTGAGCAATTTCAGTACGTGATCAAGCATAAAAAAGGTAAGTCAAATGTTGTTGCTGATGCACTTTCACGAAGGTATGTTTTGTTCTCTACTCTTGAAATTAAGTTTATTGGTTTTGAGGTAATTAAAGAATTGTATGAACATGATCCCGAATTTTCTCAAATATATAAATCATGTGTACATGCGGCCCAAAATGGGTATTTTAAGCATCATGACTATTTGTTTAAAGAAAAGAGGTTATGTGTGCCGAAAAGTTCCATTAGGGATTTACTTGTGAAGGAAGCACATGAGGGGGGATTAATGGGACATTTTGGGGTACAAAAGACTTTAGACATGCTGCATGAACATTTTTATTGGCCACACATGAAACGTGATGTACACAAAGTTTGTGACAGATGCATTGTTTGTAAGAAATCTAAGTCTAAAGTTATGCCTCATGGTTTGTATACTCCGTTACCAATACCTAACTCCCCTTGGATTGATATTTCCATGGATTTTGTTTTAGGTCTTCCTCGGTCTAAAAGCGGAAAAGATTCAATTTTTGTAGTGGTGGACAGATTCTCCAAGATGGCTCACTTCATACCTTGCAGAAAAGTTGATGATGCTTGTCACGTGGCAGATTTGTTCCTTAAAGAAGTAGTTAGACTTCATGGTATACCTAGAAGCATTGTGAGTGATTGAGACAATAAATTCATTAGTCACTTTTGGAGGACACTTTGGGGTAAGCTTGGAACTAAACTTCTCTTTTCGACTACTTGCCACCCACAAACTGATGGCCAAACTGAGGTAGTGAATCGAACTCTTTCTTCTCTTCTAAGGGCTGTAATCCAAAAGAATATTAAGACATGGGAAGAATGTTTGCCCCACGTTGAGTTTGCATATAATAGGGTTGTTCATAGCACTACTCGTTATTCTCCCTTTGAAATTGTTTATGGTTTTAACCCTCTCACTCCTCTTGATTTAATGTCTTTGCCAAGTAGTTCTATTCTAATTCACAAGGATGGGAACGCTAAGGCTGAATATGTTCGAAAATTACGTGAGAAGGTAAAGGCACAAATTGAAAAGAAAGTGGATAGCTATGCTCGACAAGCTAATAAAGGAAGGAAAAAGGTTGTGTTTGAACCAGGTGATTGGGTTTGGGTTCATTTCAGGAAGGAAAGATTTCCTTCTCAAAGAAAATCTAAGCTTCAACCAAGGGGAGATGGACCTTTTCAAGTGCTGTCCAAAATTAATGATAATGCGTACAAAATAGATCTCCCAGGTGAGTATGGTGTTAGTCCTACTTTTAATGTGGCTGACTTGTCTCCTTATGATGCAGTTGAAGCAAATTGCAATTTGAGGGCAAATTCAGTTCAAGAAGGAGGGAATGATGAAGACATAGAATGCAGAACCAAGGAAGGAAACATAAAGGATATTCAAGGTCTTGGAACTCCAATGACAAGAGCAAGGTCAAGGAAAGCAAAAGAGGTTTTAAATAGCTTGATAACCACGTTATTTGAAGCAAGTACAAGTCATGAAGAATTGAAGCCCAAGATAATAAATTGTTTAATTCAAATTGAAGGAGTTAAGGAATGAAGGCGGCATCTATGTGTTATCAGATTTTAATATTAGTTTTAATTAATTAGTAGACTGAATTCATAAGAAAATTTGGGTCTAATTGTAGAAACATGAATCGGGCCAAATTTACAGAACTTGTAAGGAGTTGCCACTATAAAAGACAAACCCTTATTTTTTTTATCGGCAGATTTTGAACATTAGTTTTGTGAGGCTTTGCTCTCTAGATTTCTTGAAAGAATTCACTTTGAACTTATCAAGGTTGTTAATCCTTGTGGCGTTCTTTTGGCTTATCAATCCTTAGATTGTGGCGCCATTCTTTTCTTGGTTCGTTGTTAAATAGTAATTTGAATTTCCTTTAGATCAAACCCTATTACTCAAATTCTATCAATTTTCGTGTTTAGTAACCTACGATCATATCTTGAGTTCTACGTACTTGTTTTCGGTGATTCAACAGCCTAACTTGCGTGTCGGAACGTCATCTTTCACCTCGTTTTGGAATCGTCTGACTCTGGCTTTCGAAGTCCCAGTTATTGCGTTCTCCAAGAGAACGTGTTGTTGGCTCAAATCTATAAGTTTCCTCCCTAGAACGATCGTTAAAGTGATTCATGACAACCAGGATCATATCATTGAATTATTCATGTGTCCTTTTTAAAAAAGAATAATAATGGTCAATAGTAATTCAAAATAATGGAGTAAAATAATTATAAACAATCATGTCATATATTGATAAAAACTATAAACAATCAAAGTAAATATTATTGATAATATGAAATTTATTAAGATAAACTATCATTATTACCGTTTTATTTCTTACGAGTCTTATGTTTGAATATTCTCCCATATCCCTTCTTGATGATCATCACGAGTGACATACTCATCGTCCACTATAGTTTCTTCAATGAAAGTAAGTATTCGTTGTGAGAATGAAGGAGTCTCAGAAATATCTAGTGTTGAATCTAGACTTTCATTTGGTCCGTGCAAGCTTTTACCTTGGAGAACAACTGACAACTTTTTGCTAGAAGGATCACTAACATAAAACACTTGTTTTTCTTGGGATGCCATAATAAAAGGTTCATCCTTGTACGCTACCTTTTCAAGGTCCTCCAATGTAAAACCAAATTCATCAATTTTAACACCACTATTGATGTCAATCCATTTAAATTTAAAAACAGGCACTTTAAATTTAATGAAATCGACATCCAAAATCTCTTCAATGGTCCCATAGTAAGGTATGGATGCTATAACAGGGTTTTTATCTTTTGAACTAGAGAAATGCATGGACTCAGCTACGACCATAACTCCACTATTTTGCACGATACTACTTTCATCCTGACTCTTTGTGTAGAATATAAAGTTATTGATATCGTAGCCAGTCCAAGTTATGACATCAAAATGAGGCCCATTTGCTAGCCATTTTAATGTATTAGAAGTTGTATTGTTGGTTAAAATGGTTTCTTTAAACCACTTTAAGAAAGTTTTGTTATGCTCATTCAACAACCATTTTTCATTCATTCTAGGATATTTTTCTTTCGCAATGCTTTTATGAGTAGAAAGGTAAGGTTGAACCTCATCAGTGTTATTCAATATATACAAATGTGCTTGAAGTACTTCCTCCCTTCCCATGCTTTTAAGTTTTAAGCCTCGTATACCATTACCAACACATGTTCCCTCATGACGAGATCTAGGAATTCCTATGGCTTCTGCTTTCGACATATAGTCAGAACAAAACTCAATAGCTTCTTCTACTATGTACCTTTCAACAATAGATGCTTCAGGACGGTGTGGATTCTTCACATATGCTTTTAAAATCTTCATGTAACGCTCGACTGGATACATCCACTTCAAATAAACAGGACCACATAATTTAATCTCCCTAACTAAATGAACAATTAAGTGAACCATGATGTCAAAAAAAAAGGAGGAAAATACATCTCTAGTTGGCACAATATAATAACAACTTCATTTTCCAACTCATTTAATTTTTGAGGATCAATGACTTTGCTACAAATAGTGTTGAAGAATAAACACAACCTAGTTAAGACATTTCTTACTTTTTTAGGCAATATGCCACGTAAAGCCACTGGTAGTAGTTGTTGCATCAAGACGTGGCAATCGTGAGACTTTAAGCCAACGAATTTCAAATCTTTCATTGAGACAAGACTCTTGACATTTGAGGAGTAGCCATGTGGCACTTTTATTCCCTGTAAACACTCACAAAAGCTTCTCTTCTCCTTTTTTGACAATGTATGACAAGCAGGAGGCAAATATGTTCGTTTACCTGCTGATTGTGGAGCTAATTGTTGTCGTATACCCATCTCAACCATATCTAGACGAGAATTTAAGCCATCCTTTGTTTTTCCTTGAATGTTGAGAAGTGTTCCAATTACACTATCACACACATTTTTCTCCACATGCATCACATCAAGACAATGTCTTACATCTAAACTAGACCAATAAGGAAGATAAAAGAACACGAACTTCTTCTTCCATATATTTTTCTCAGATGTCTGTGTTTGGTTCTTTCCAAAGATAACGTTGATATCCTTAACTCATTGATAAACTTGCTCCCTGGTTAAGGCTTTGTGGGAAATTTCATGCTCTTGGTGTCCATTAAATGTTTTTCTCAACTTACGGTATGGATGATTAGACTTGAAAAATTTCCGATGCCCAACGTAAACTGTTTTTCTTCCATGTTTCAGTTGCTGGTAGCATGTGCCTTCTTCACATATAGGACATGCTTTATGTCCCTTAACACTATAGCCACACAAGTTTCCATATGCAGGAAAGTCATTGATGGTGCAAAATAGCATTGCACGCATCTTAAAATATTCACGGTAATACCCATCAAACACATCAACACCTTCCCAAAGCATTCTCAAATCTTCAATCAATGGACTTAGATAAACATCTATGTCATTTCCAGGTTGTTTTGGACCTGAAATCATCATAGATAACATAATGTATTTACGTTTCATGCAAATCAAGGGAGGTAGGTTGTAGATAACTAGTAGAATGGGCCATGAACTATGGTTACTACTTAAGTTTCCATATGGATTCATTCCATCTGTAGCAAGTCCAAGTCTAAGGTTCCTTGGCTCATTTCTGAACTCCGGGTACAAATCATCAATTTTCTTCCACTGCAAAGAATCAGCTGGATGACGGAGTTGTCCATCACATTTCCTCTCATTGGCATGCCATCTTACATTCTTTGCATCATTTGTATTAGCAAACAATCGTTTGAACCTCAGAACTATTGGAAGATACCATAACACCTTCGCAGGAGCTTTCTAATATTAATTTATTGTGAGTTACAGTGTAGTATAGTTTATTTTTGAAAATTTATGACAATTTTAATTACAAATGTGATTGACACTAATTTTAAAAATGAAACTTAAAAATATATATTAAATGACATAAGTAGTTAGAAAATATAATTTATGCAAACCACTTTTAATATTGAAATATAAAAGATATAACAGCACTTTATATCTTTATTTTTTGACAAAAAATTACCATTACGACTTTAATCTTTGTGACTTGTTAAGTAATGCAACAACAATTATAGTTATAAAAATAATAGTTGTAAAAATTTGTCAAAAGAAAGTGTTGTTGCAAAAATAATAGTTGTATTACACATTTTTACAATTAGAGAGGAATTTCACATTTTTCACACTAATTTTCTAGTAGTATTATTTTCACTAGATTTCTCACATTCATTTTATTTCTTCTATTATTTTGTCTTATTTTAGTCGCTCTATTTTAAAATTAATGGAGATGAGTAATGCAACAAAATTGATACGGAAATGAGTTACTAAATGAGAACTCATATGGATAAGTAATGTCTTGTACCCATTTTTGTTTTTTTACAAAAAATAATAATTTTTCATTTAAATTTATAAAAATCTTATCGATCGAGAACAATATAATCAAATTTGCTAAAATAAAAAAAGATAAACTATGAATAAACTCGCAACATCTGGGTTAATACCGTAAAATGACATAATGTCTACAATTGTGACAAAACCTACAAATATGACTGAATTAAAGTGTTCCAAATACACATGCTTCTAAAGTTGTAACGTTAAAGTCATTGATTGAATATGAATATACACAAATTAATCTATCAGTCTGAACCAAATGGACATTGCAACAAAATGAGAAATCAAAAACGGTACCGAGATGAAAAATTAATTATTGTACAAATATGACAAAAACTAAATATATGTACGAAAAATACTTATTTAATTAAAAGGAGAAAAAAAGGAGTTAGAGGAGTGATTTTAGGTAAAAAAACGACCTTAAATCACCCTTCTCTAATTGATGAAGAGCTAAGAAGAAGGAAAAAGGGTTGGGGGACTAACCTAAAATTATTCTGACCTACAATTGATTTTGTGATAAAGATTAGTATATATTTTGTTGAAATAAGACTTATTTGTTATGTAAATATCTACGTAGATAATATCATGTCTTTAAAGGGATATCAAATCTGTTTGATAATTGAGACGGAGAAGTTAGAGAGTAGAGTAATAAGAAGGACACGAGTTCAACTCTACACACAACAAAAACAAACAATCTTATAACATTACTAATTATAAATATTAATTTTTGAAAAAAAGAATCATGTCTTCAATGTTATTGGAAACCAACAATCTTATAACATTACTATAAGTAGTTTATTTATTTTTAGTTGTTTGAGACTTTTGTGCTTGGAAACCAACAAAATGAAATAGGTTATTTTTATAGAAAATTTTAAAAATCAATTGGATATTCACTTGTGGATTAGATATTTTGAAATTGTAAAAATTTATATTTTTGACTTAAAAGTTGTTTTATATTTTCATTTTAGTTTCAGTAACAAATGTTCTAAATATACTTGTTAGTATCAATTAACGTTTGAAACGTTAAAATGATCATAGACGACACCTTTTAGAAGTAAAGGTTAATGTTCATTTTCATTTTTATGATTGAAATTGTAGCTTAAATGATATTGGTTTGATTAAAATAAAGAAAAATAATATATATCCTATGTTGAATTGACATAAATTATATAACAATTTTATTTATAAAGATGAGAAGGATCACACGTTATAACTTCAGAAGAGTATTATCGATTGTGGTTAAATTTTTGATATTTTTAAATAGAATAATTCACCTAGTTTTATTCATGGAAAAAAAACATTGTGATCGTATTAGAAATGTAATTAAAATATCCATGTGAGACAATAATATGGATTCTATTTTATTGTTTTAATATTTGTTTAAGCATAAGGCACATGAATGATACATTTTCGTAAACTGTCATAACTTTAGTTTCTTCTTTCATAAAATATTTATACAACTCGTCCGTAAACTGTCATAACATGATTTGTCAAAGATTTAACTAATTTTATTAAGGAAAATATATATAAATATATATAATTAAAAAGTATATTAAAAATCATGTATTTAATTTTTAAAAAGTCAAACTTTATTATTTTTAATATAAAATTTTTATCTTTATATCTTTAACTAATATTTTTAGGACATATTTGTTAACATCAACTTCTTTAAAATATTTGTTGAATTTAACAATTTTTCTTCCTTATTTTAATTTTGCTGCCCAACTACCCTACACGCGTCTAAGAAAAAGTCCAACAAGAAAAGGGACTGTTCTATTGTATAGGTTAGGATGAGTATGGGGTTACCAATATCTTAGTAATAAAAATAGCTTTAACTATCTTTTGACTTCCACCAAAATCAGGATGCATCTTCCGATAATCAGAAGGGCTACAAAAACCAAACTCTAAACTCTGAAGCCCCTAGCTATAAACTTTTTTATACGCACACCATTTCGTGGCATCTTAATTTGTAGAAATCACATTGCATGCATCCAAAATTTGTGTGTCATCATTGGTTGAATTATTGTGCAAATTATTAATCATAGAGGATTGGTCACCTTGGTAGGGTTCAATTTCTGAACACATAGGGATGCACTTATTTCTTCTTATGTGGTCAAAGCATCTTTAAGAGTTCCAATAAATATAGGAGTATTTCTGTTGAGAACTAATCGATGCTAGCTGCCATTGTTGCAGTAGTAACATGAAACGAGGCAATCAGTGGAGGGTTATTTAATTTACATTTCCCTGCATGGTTTACCAACTAAGTTTGACAAATTATTATTTTTTCAATAAATTTGACAAATTTTTAAGTATACCATTGATAAGGATAACTGTAGTCTTTGACAAAATATTATTAACTAATTTTATCATTTAATTAATACTATTTACATCAATATTTTTTATTATCTATTTATGATATTGATAATGTATTAATATTTAATAAAAATAATTTAGTAAAAATAGTATTATCTAGGGGTGTACACAGGTTGGATTGGGCAGGTTTTGACAAAATCCGATATCCGACCCGAACAATCTTTGGGTTGAGTTAAGTTCTAAACCCGTTTTTTTTTCATTTAACCTGACCCGAACCGATCAAGAATGAGTTGGATTGGGTGAGCAGATTGGCTGGTCGACCCGCGCCCATGTACACCCCCTACTATCATAAATTTTTAATAGTAGTGCTTCATTTATTTATTTTCAAAATACTTACTATTTTCAAATAAAATAAAATAAAAGTGTTTAATAGATTTAAATGTAAAAAATTTAAAATAAATTCATCATAAACATCATTTTTGCTCATAAATAGTATTTAACTCAAATGAATAGTTTTCAATTCAAAAATTTTGTATTTAACAAATATAAAAAATTTAAACTAAATTCATCATAAACATAAGCTTTGAATTCATGCAAAACTATAACAAAACATAACATTTAAATAAATAGTATTTAACTCAAAAATTATATTGTTTTTTTGAAGGAGACAATTTAAAAATTAGATACGAAATTTTATGAGATTATAAGACCAAAACAAATTATCAGTTATGAACATCTGCGATTTGACTGCTGGGCTGCCAAACAAAATTTTAAAAAAAATATAATTAGTTACCAGATCGGGTTTACGGGTTCAACCCTATTATCTCTCTCGTTTGTATATTTTTTTTAATATATGTGAAATGATTAATAGTTCAATTATTATAAGAAAGAGAAAGTATAATATCTCATATGATTATTAATTACATTTGCTTAAGTTATAATTGAACCAAATCAATTCTTGTTGTATGAATTAATGGATTCAGGATAATGAGATATTACAAATTCAACACAAGTTATGATGCAAATTCTGATGTTTGAATTCAAGGACTAAATTGACATTATATAAATTTGATAGAAATCATTTTGATAGTAAGTTGTATATTTTAGGAATTTAATTGATATTAAATTATATTTTTATTTCAATTTTACTATCATTTTTTCCAAAATAAATTTAATATCATTTTATTCTGTTTCATATCAATTGCACATGTGGCAATAATAGAGTGACTCGTTAACAAGTTTATAAAGTTAACAATCAATTTAACATCAGAGTTCAAAGTAAAAACGAATTACACTTTGACTGACTAAATTGATGGTTTACCCTAAAATTATATATAATATAGAAAAATGCTAATAAGTACTCTTGAAACGCTTATTAATAAACCGAATATAGAAATATACTCTATATTCTTTTAACGCTTTTAATATAAAATTTGATTTCTTAAAATATTGTTTGATTAAATTAATAGATCATTATAATTATAAAAATCATGATATTACATATGCCACCTTAACTAGATGGCCTGCACTTAAGCCAATGTTCCAAAACCAAGAATCAATAAAAGTGGCATGTAAAAAATGTTAGCACATAGCCTTTTACACTCTTCCACCAACTCTTCCTTCCACCTAAATATCCTTCTTTTCCACCTCCACCCACTCACATCGTCTTACTGAAAGAAAATCGCGAGTAAAAAAAGATAAACACAACAGATAAATTTTAGTTCAGAGGCACACCTAAGAAGGGGAGTGAATTAGGTGTTTAGAAATTTTCTAGTTTTTAGAGACTTAGTGGATTATTTTTCTGACTTATGAAAGTGAAGTAAAATGTAAATGGCAGAAAAATAAAAAACACATAATTTATCCTGATTCCCCTTATAACCAAGGGTACATCCAGTCCTCTTGCACATCATAAGAGATTTTCCACTAATGTTAGAATAAGTACAAGTCTAACTCTAAGACTTTTATTATAAACTTCTAACACTATCTCTAAGATAACACACCACTATCTTAGTTTGTTGGAACCAAGTTGGTTCTAAGTACTTAGAATTTTGATGTTTACAAAAGCACTCCATGTAATCTTATTTTGTACTTAGAATTAATATATTAAATGCCACCAGAAGATAAAATCACCAGAGGCAGAAGATGAGTAACTAGAGGATAAAATTAGACCAGAGGATACACCTCCAGAAGACACCAGAGGAGGCCTTCAGAAGGCACCAGAGGATACATATCCAGAGGATATCAGAGGATGTCAAAACATCATCAGAGGATATCTTTTCTGGCCCAGATCAGAAGGAAGCAGAGTCCAGAAGGAGACCTGGACCAGACCAGAAGGAAGCCTGCCAGAGGGAGACTTGGTCCAGACCAGAAGGAATCACAAGTTAGACTTGGTCCAGACTTTATTCTGACTAGAAGATAGCTTGGCAGTTATTATAAAATTCAGTCCAGACCAGAAGAAATGAAAGTCCAGATTTAATTTCAGTTCAATCTAGACTCAGTCCAGAATTGGTCCAGATCAGAGGGAAAATGTTCAGATCAATGGTTCAGATTTAAGCATAATGGCCCAGTGTTGGCCGATATCAGAAGATCAGACCATATGGCCTAGTGTTGACTGAGATAAGAAGATCAGATCATATGGTCTAGTGATTGGCCGAGATCAGAAGATCAGAACGTGTGGTACAATGTTGGCCGAGATCAGAGGATCACAACAGATCAGATTGTATGGTCCAGATGTGGACGAGATGAAAAGATCAAACGGTCCAGATTTAATCATCATGATAATCAGTGGAGACTTGATTAAATTCAAATAAGATTTGATTAAATTTGATCAAAGTTTTAAGAGGATTTGATACAAAAATAAATTGAAGTCGTATGGGAATTCAGAAGCTATTGGCGGGAAGAAAGATTTGATCCAGAATTAATCAAGAACAAGATTGGCCAAAGTTATTTTTGAATGCAAATCTGGAGCTAAAAATATATGTTTTTTATTTAAGTGAAACCCGATTGGCCAAGTTATTTTTGCAAGAGTATCTGGTAAGATACAGCTCGAATTTAATCATGGAAGAGACCCTAATTTTCATCTATAAAAGGAGGCTCAAGGCAAGAGACTCAGCATCGAAAATACTTGAGAGTCATACACTTCCATAAGCAAAATACTTGAGTTTTCAGTGAGGTCAATTGTGAGTATCCGCTTTCCAGAAGCAAGTACTCTAAGTATTCTTTCCCTTGTGTTAGATCTAAGTTGTTGAAGTAGAGTCTACAATCTGAAGGAGTCAGAAGGAGTAGCATATTACTTAGCAATTAGATTCAAGGTTCTTTTCCTCAAAAGTCTAGGATTGTTAGACTGTTTGAGAATACCGACTTGGAGGGTCAGTGGTATTGTTGTAATTCAAGATTTTTGAATTAGTGAAATCCTTCAAGGTGAAGGGACTAGACGTAGCCTAGTTAACGGTGAACCAGTACAAAATTCTGTGTTTTATATTTACTTTATATCCACTGCTAACTCTGTTTTATTCATACATCAGGTTTTGTTATAAAACTGCAAAAAACAGAAAAAGTAATCAAGTTAGTCAAACACAGTTCAACCCCCCATTCTCGTGTTTGCATCTTCACAGTTTACAATACTTGAAGAAAGTACACCACTTTCTTCAATAATAACTTGAGTGATTTTACAACAATGACTTTGATTGAACTTAAAGTGAATATACAGTTGATATGTTTTCTTTGTACAATGATAACAATCCATTACTATTGTACTTCAAGTGTAGCAAGAGAACCTTTGCAATGATATGACAATGTAACAATATGCACTTGAAATATGAAAGTTTGACTCTTAATGGATCTTTAAATTTTTCAAAGAAAGTAATGAAGTTGTTATGAAAGTTGTTGAGTTTAAACTCGAGCCTAGGAGGTATTTATACTCCTAAGACATCACTTCATATTAGTGGCAATCTTCCCAAGAAGTTTGATGAACATATGCAATGATCCATAATCAATCATACCTGAAAAATCACATTGTTTCGCAGTTGTATTCGGCTACAGCCTATTTGTAGTCGAATACACCTTTGTAACGTTCATATCTTTCAAACAATTTTAAATATGTAATTCAAATACGAATCCTTGTAGTCGGATACATATGAGTGAATTTTTCCACTGACTTGATTTTGTATTCGGCTACAACATGCTGTAATCGAATACAAAAATGCTATTTTAGCTACTGACTTGAGTTTGTATTCGGCTACAACATGCTATAGTCGAATACAGATGTGCAATTTTTGCTACCGACTTCATTTGTATTCAACTACACATATATGTAGTCAAATACACACTTGACTTTGTTTAAAAATTGATTTTCCAAACATTTGTTCATGCATTTTGAAACTTCTTTTTGATGCATATGTAAAAGTATAAGGTTCTCATGTGCATTTGAAAAATAACAATATTAGATTTCATCATATACCTTAAACTCTAAGTCTTCTAGCATATTGACAATAGTTGACTTGATTGTTGAATTCATTTTGAACTTGCGACTTGGTCACTTTGCTTGGTCTTAGTCTTCATCAAAAACATAAGTGTGCTTGCATATTTACATTCTCCCTCTTTTTGATGATGACAAAACCTTGTTGTTGTTGAAACTTCAAAGATTTGATCTTTTTGATTTTTCTCCCCCTTAATGCATGCTTACTCCCCCTTTGAACTTGAGTTCATGCCATCATGTGTTGAAAGTTTGAAAACCTACAAATTCTTTAACAACAATAGCATATCAATTTTCTCCCCCTTTTGACATGATCGAAAAGGAAGAAAACAACAGACAAATATTCCAAGCATACAAAGTATATAGGGAATAAAAATAGATCATAAGGTAGGGAATATAACATAAAAAACATAGTTTAAAAATGAAACATGTCTAAGTCATTGTAATGGAATGACTTACAAAGCATCAGTACCTTGTATTAGAGATCATTTTCATTTAGAATGCCAAGTTCTCTTCGTATCTTATAGAATGAATCTTTAGGTAAAGGCTTTGTGAAGATATCTGCTAATTGATTATGTGTATCCACAAACGTAACTTCAACATTGCCTTTGAGAACATGATTGCGTAGAAAGTGATGGCGTATGTAATATGTTTTATACGAGAATACATGACTGGGTTCTTTGTGATATTGATAGCACTGGTATTTTCAAACCTTAGAATGATGCATCCGAGATCAAGTCGATAGTCACGTAACTGCTGCTTGAGCCATAGAATTTTTGCACAACAACTGCCTACTGCTATGTATTATGCTTCAACAGTGCTTAGAGCCACACATGCTTGCTTTTTATAGGACCATGATACTAATGGATTACCTAAGATATGGCAAGTGCTGCTTGTGCTTTTCCGATCTCTTTTAGATCTTGCATAGTCAAAATCCGAATAACCAACAAGATTGCATATACTACCTTTTGGATACCATTTAGCCATCATTGGTTGATCCTTTTAAATACTTTATTATTCGCTTTACTGCTACAAGATGTGATTCTTTAGGATCTGCCTGAAACCTTGCACATAAGCAGACACTGAACATAATATTTGGCCGACTGGCCGTTAGATATAAAAGAGAACCAATCATACCTCGATACTTTGATATGTCTATTGATTTACCATATTCATCTTTATCTACACAAGTACCGAAGCCCATAAGACTTGCACTTTTCTTTACTGTTTTCCATCTCAAATCTTTTTAACAGTTCCTTACTGTACTTTGCTTGATTGATGAAAATGCCATTCTTGAGTTGCTTGATTTAAAGTCCAAGGAAATAATTTAACTTACCCATTTCAAATTCTCCTTGCATCATCAATGAGAATTCTTCACATAAATCGTTATTGGTTGATCCAAATATGATATCGTCAACGTAGATTTGAACAAGTAAGGCTTGATCATTAATCCTTTTAATGAACAAAGTTGTATCTACCTTACCCTTTTGAAATCCTCTTTCACATAGAAAGTTACTTAGCCAATCATACCAAGCTCTTGGAGCTTGTTTCAAACCATAAAGGGCTTTCTTTAATTTGAATAAATGTGAAGGATTCTTGAAGTCTTCAAAGCCGGGTGGCTGTTTGACATAGAATTCCTCATTGATGTAGCCATTTACGAAAGCACTCTTGACATCCATCTGAAATAATTCAAAATTCATAGAACAAGCATAAGCAAGTAATAAGCAGATTGCTTCTAACCTTGCTACCAGAGCAAATGTTTAATAAAATTCGATCCCTTCTTCTTCGTTGTATCCTTGAGCGACCAACCTTGCCTTGTGTCGAACAACTATACCATTTTCATCTAGGTTATTCTTAAACACCCATTTGATACCAATGATGTGTTTATCGCTAGGTTTTGGAACAAGTTCCCAAACCTTGTTTCTTTCAAACTGGTTTAGTTCTTCTTGCATGGCAAGTATCCATTGATCGTCCTTAAGGGCTTCACTTACCTTAGAAGGTTCTGAAGGTGCAAACACGAGAACGGGGGGTTGAATTGTGTTTGCCAAAATTAAATACTTTTTGCTGTTTGGATGAATGTTGATGTGAATTACTTGATGAATAAATAATTAGACTCAACAGCGGATAATAACAGTATAAGAACACAAAGATTTATCCTGGTTCACCGTTAACTTGGCTACATCCAGTCCCTTCATTCAGAAGGCTTTAAACCACTAATTCAAATCTTTGAATTACAGCACCTGACCCTCCAAGCCAGTCTTCTCAAACAGCCTGACAACCCCAGACTTTTGAGGAATAACAACACCTTGACCCTACAAGCCAAGTCTTCTCAAACAGCTTGACAACCCTAGACTTTTGAGGAATAACAACACCTTGACCCTACAACCCAAGTCTTCTCCTACCAATCTGAAAACCCTAGATTGAAGGAGGAGTTCACACCACTATCGGGTTTGATTACAAGGGTTTGGAACTTTGCATAGTTGCTTCTGGAAAGCTAATTGTTGCAATGGCTCTCTTGAGTAGTTGCTTCTCGGAAGCTGATTATAAAATTGACTCCCACCCTCTGAAAACACTTAAAACATATTTCTTTTTCGCACAAGTATTTTTCTCTTTTGAACTCTCGGATGACTTTGAATTGTAAGCTTGAGTTCTTGTGTTTTTCGAATTTGAATTAAGTCTTCTACGAATCTGAATCACGTTTTAAATCTGGACCATGTGTTCTTCTGATCTGGACCACGTCTTGACCATGTCTTGTGATCTGGACCATGTTTCCTTCTGAAATGGACCATGTCTTCTTCCAGATCTTGTTTCCTTCTGATCTGGACCATGTTTCCTTCTAATATGGACCACGAATGATATCCTCTAATGATGTTATGGATCTTGCCTCTGATGATATCTTATGATTTTTGCCTTTGACGAGATCCTCTGATATTTGCTTTTGATGGGATCCTATGGTGATATCCCTTGGTATCCTCTGATGACATCTTCTGGTATCCTTTGAAGGTATCATGTGGTGATATCTTCTGGTATCCTCTAGAGGTATCCTCTGGTGATATCTTTTGGTATCCTCTAGAGGTATCTTCTGGTATCCTCTGGAGGTATCTTCTGGTGACATCTTCTAGCTTTATCTTCTGGAGGTAACTGAAGGTGCAAACACGAGAAGGGGGGTTGAATTGTGTTTGACTAACTTTAATACTTTTTCTGTTTTTGCAGTTTTAAAACAAAACTTGATGTATGAATAAAACAGAGTTAGCAGCGGATATAAAGTAAAAATAAAAACACAGAATTTTATACTGGTTCACCGTTAACGAGGCTACGTCCAGTCCCTTTACCTTAAAGGATTTCACTAATTCAAACCTTGAATTACAACAATACCACTGACCCTGCAAGTCAATCTACTCAAACAGTCTAACAATCCTAGAATTTTGAGGAATACAACACCTTAACTTCTCAAGTCAAGTCTTCTCCTACCAATCTGACAACCCCAGATTGTAGAAGGAATTACAACGCCTTGAATCTGATTGCTAAGTAATCTGCTACCCCTTCTGACTCCCTCAGATTGTAGACTCTACTTCAACAACTTAGATCTAACACAAGGGAAAGAAAATAACACGAGTGCTTCCTTTTGGAAAGCTGGAACTCACAATTAACCTCACTGAAAATTTGAGTGTTTGATTTGGAAGTGAAGGTGCAAACACGAGAAGGGGGGTTGAATTGTGTTTGACTTACTTGATTACTTTTCCTGTTTTTACACTTTTAAAACAAAACTTGATGAAATAAAAACAGAGTTAGCAGCGAATATAAAGTAAAAATAAAACACAGAATTTTTATACTGGTTCACCGTTAACGAGGCTACGTCCAGTCCCTTCACCTTGAAGGATTTCACTAATTCAAACCTTGAATTACAGCAGTTCTACTAACCCTCCAAGTCAGTCTTCTCAAACAATCTAACAATCCTAGACTCTTGAGGAATACAACACCTTTCTTCTCCTGCCAATCTGACAACCCCAGATTGTAGAAGGAATTACAACACTTTGAATCTAATTGCCAAGTAATCTGCTACCCCTTCTGACTCCCTCATATTGTAAACTCTACTTCAACAACTTAGATCACACGAGAAAGAAAATAACAAGAGTGCTTGCTTCTTGAAAGCTGGAACTCACAATTGACCTCACTGAAAACTTGAGTGTTTGCTTTGGAAGTGTATGACTCTTTTGTGATTTTCGATGCTTAGTATTCTGCCTTGAGCCTCCTTTTATAGATGCATATTAGGGCCTCTTCCAAGCTTAATTTCGAGCTGAATCTTGCTGGATTCTCTTACAAAAATAACTTGACCAATTGGGCTTTATTTAAATGAAAAACATATCGTTTATTAAGCTTTAGATTTTCTTTCAAAATAATTGGCCAATCATGTCTTTAGATTCTTCCCGCCAACAGCTCCTGAATTCCACAATACCTCACTTTATTTTTGTAACAAATCTTTTTAATACTTTGATCAAAATAAATTAAAATCTCGACCGCTAATCCTTATGATTAAATATGGACCATTTGATCTTCCTGCGGTAGTCCACATCTGGACCATACTAATTGATATGATGTGATCCTCTGATTTCGGCCATCCCTGGACCATACTTCCTAATCTTCTGAACTTCTAATCTCGACCATCCTGGTCCAGCAAAGTGATATGCTGTGATCCTCTGATCTCGGCCACTGCTGGACCACACTTTCTGTCCTTCTGATTTCGGCCAACACTGGGCCATGGTCTGATCTTCTGATCTCGGCCAACACTGGGCCAATTAATTAAAACTGAACCATTGATATGAAAATCTTCCCTCTGATCTGGACCACTTCTGGACTTGGTCTGGATTAAACTGAAATTAAATCTGGACAAGTAATATTTCAGTCTGGACATTTTACCTTTGATTTTGGATCAGGTCTGGATCAATTCTGGAAATCATTTCTTCTGGTCTGGACTTAGTTTCATACCCTGAACCATGCTATCTTCTGTTCTGGGTCACATCTGGGTTAATTCTCTTGTTCTGGACCCATTAATTCATCCTCTGATTAAGTCTGGAACAAGTCTGGACTGTTTATTATTTCACTGCCAGGCCATCTTCTGGTCAAAATAACTTCTTGAATAAATCTGACAATTGATTCCTTCTGGTCTGGAACAACTTTCCCTATCGCATGCTTCCTTCTGGTCTGGTCCAGGTCTCCTTCTAACTTTGCTTCCTTCTGATCTGGGCCAGCAAAGATATCCTCTAGTAGTGTTTTGACATCCTGGTGTATCTTCTAGTCATTCCAGAATTCAATCTCTGGAACACTTTGATCTTCTGCTTCTTATTGCTTCAACTTCTGGTGACATTTGATTTAATAATTCAAGGTTCAAAATAAGATTACATGGAGTGCTTTTGTAAACATCAAAATCCTAAGTACTTAGAACTAACTTGGTTCCAACAATCTCCCCCTTTTTGATGATGAGAAAACCTTAACTTATTTTGCTAGTTTATAACTCGAAGACTTGAATTACTGCCCCTCACACCAATCTCTCCCCCTAAGTCTGATACTGACTTTTTCTTCTCCTTTTCAACTCCTTCTCTTTTCACTCTTTCTTTTCTTTTCTTCTTCTCTCCTTTTCAACTCCTTCTCTTTGCACTCTTTCTTTTTCTCTCTTTATTTTTCTCTCTCTTTGTTTCCTCTCCTTTTCGACTCCTTCTGATTTCACTCTTTCTTTTTGTCTCTTTATTTCTCTCTCTCCCTGTTTCCTCTCTTTTTCTACTTATTTCTCCTTTCTCTCTCTCTCTCTCTCTCTCCCCCTTTTTGTCATCAGCCAAAAAGAGGTCCTACTATTTTTGTATTTTTTGTTTTTCTCTTTACAAATTACAGAAGGTAAAACAGAAAATAAAAGACAATAAAATTACAAGAAATTTAAAAAAAAAAAAACTCCTAAGATGACTACTTGAGCTAGTCAGATATGGAGGTAATGCTGAGATGCTTCTTAATGAACTCGAACCTATCTTCAGGTAATGCTTTGGTGAAGATGTCAGCCCATTGATGATCAGTGTCCACAAACTGGATGCTTAAAGTCCCTTTTTGAACATGGTCCCTAATGAAATGGTGTTTTATTTCAATGTGTTTGGCCCTAGAGTGTAAGATTGGATTCTTGGTTAGGTTTATGGCTGAAGTTTTATCACAGAACAAAGGGATATTGGTTTCAAAGATGTTGTAATCTTCAAGTTGGTGTTTCATCCAGAGTAACTGTGAACTGCATCCTGCTGCTGATATATACTCAGCTTCAGCTGTTGACCTGGCAATGGTGCTTTGTCTTTTGCTTGACAAAGAAATCAAATTATCACCTAAGAACGTGCAGTTGCCACTTGTACTTTTCCTTTCCAGCTTGTCTCCAGCATAGTCGGAATCACAAAAACCTCTGAGTTTGTAGGTGGGGGTTTTCTTGTATAACAGGGTAAGGTTGGTGGTTCCTTTAAGGTATCTCAGAATTCGTTTGACAGCACTTAAATAGGATTCCCTAGGGTCAGCTTGAAATTTGGCACAAACACTAAACAAGATGTCAGGTCTAGAAGCAGTTAAATATAAAAGGGATCCAATCATACCTCTGTATGTCTCCTGGTCTACCTTTTAGTTGGTTTCATCTTTCTCAAGTGAGTAGGTTGGGTGCATGGGGGTAGCCATAGGCTTACATTCACTCATTTTGAACTTTTTAAGAAGTTCTTTAGTATATTTAGATTGGTGAATGAGTATACCTGATTTACCTTGGTGAATCTGAATTCCCAGGAAGAACTTAAGTTCTATGCTCATTTGGAACTCTTTCTGCATTAGGTCAGAAAACTCTTTGCAGAAAGTGCCATTAGTCGATCCAAATATGATATCATCAACATAAACTTGAATAATCAAAATATCATTTTTAATGGATTTCCTAAATAGAGTATTATCAATCTGGCCTCTATTAAATTCATTCTTAAGCAGAAAGTTGCTAAGTCTGTCATACCATGCCGTTGGTGCTTGTTTTAAACCATATAAAGAATTTTTAAGTTTAAAAACATGGTCTGGAAAATCAGAATTTTCAAATCCAGGTGGCTGTTTGACATAGACTTCCTCACTTATGTAGCCATTTAAGAATGCACTTTTAACATCCATTTGATACAGCATTATATCATGATTAGCAGCAAGTGATAAGAGAATTCTAATTGCTTCTAACCTGGCCACTGGAACAAAAGTCTCAGTGTAATCTATACCTTTCTGTTGACTGTATCCTTGAGCTACAACTTCACCCTTTTCATTGAATTTTTTTCTGAACACCTACTTGGTTCCAATAATGTTTTTGTTTGGTCTGGATACCAGATCCCAAACATCATTCCTTTGGAATTCATTCAGCTCTTCTTGCATTGCAAGTATCCAACCTTCCTCTGCCAAAGTTTTATCAACATTGCTTGGTTCGCATCAACTTCTGGTTCTGGAAGATCTGTAACAGCTTCTGATTCTGATAAATCAACTTCTGATTCTGAAGATCTGTAACAGCTTCTGATTCTGATAAATCAGCTTCTGGTTCTGGTGAATCTGTAACAGCTTCAGATTCTGGTAAATATCCAGATTTCTCTTCTGACTTATCTTGGCTGTTTCTGACTTGATCAGATTTATGTTTTGAAGATTTGTCATGTGTTGCTGACTTGCTTGTATCCTTTACCTTTCTAGGTACTTCTGTTTCTTGTGCTTCTGCTCCCTTTGTTCTGGTGAACCTGCACTATTTTTATCTTGCTTTGATTTGTCAAGATCAAGCAGTTTGTCATATTACATAATGCAAATCAAAAAATTTAACTCAATACAGGCAAACCATTAATTCTGCTTCTGGTGATTTATGCTTGTTTTTGAACCCACTGGAATGGTGTTTCTGCTGAAGTATTCAATTCGTGTGAATCACCTGGTTCCTCTGACAGTTTGAAAACCTGCAGAATACTTATCTAGCTTTGATTTGTTAAGATCAAGCTTCTTGTTATCACAGTAAACATAAATATCAAATAATAATAGTATTTACAGCAAGATGTAACCTCTATGTCAACAGTTTCAGTTTTACTCTGAAAATCCTCTTGCTTCTGATTTGAATTAAGAAGTTCTTTGGTGTATTTAGATTGGTGAATGAGTATACCTGATTTGCCTTGATGAATCTGAATTCCTAGGAAGAACTTAAGTTCTCCCGTCATGCTCATTTGAAACTCCTTCTGCATTAGGTCAGAAAACTCTTTGCACAGGGTGCCATTAGTTGATCCAAATATGATATCATCAACATAGACTTGAATAATCAGAATATCAGTTTTAATGGATTTCCTAAATAGAGTATTATCATTTTGGCCTCTATTAAATTCATTCTTAAGCAGAAAGTTACTAAGTCTGTCATACCATGCCCTTGGTGCTTGTTTTAAACCATATAAAGATTTCTTAAGTTTAAAAACATGATCTGGAAAATCAGAATTTTCAAATCTAGGGGGTTGTTTGACATAGACTTCCTCACTTATGTAGCCGTTGAAGAATGATATCATCAACATAAACTTGAATAATCAAAATATCATTTTTAATGGATTTCCTAAATAAGAATGCACTTTTAACATCCATTTGATACAACATTATATCATGATTAGCAGCAAATGATAATAGAATTCTAATTGCTTCTAACGTGGCCACTGGAGCAAAAGTCTCAGTGTAATCTATACCTTCCTGTTGACTGTATCCTTGAGCTACAAGTCTGGCTTTGTTCCTTACCACTTGACCTTTTTCATTGAGTTTATTCCTGAAAACCCACTTGGTTCCAATAATGTTTTTGTTTGGTTTGGGTACCAGATCCCAAACATCATTCCTTTGGAATTCATTCAGCTCTTCTTGCATTGCAAGTATCCAACCTTCCTCTGTCAAAGCCTCATCAACATTGCTTGGTTCAATTGTTGAGAGTAAACCAAACAGACTGGTTTCTCTACTTGATGATCTGGTCTTTAAAGGTTCTGCTGCACTGCCAATAATGAGAGATTCTGGATGTGAAGACTTGTACTTCCATCCATTCTTTCCCTCTGACTTATTTTCAGAGTCAGCATGTTCTTCTTCATCTTGATCTTTCTCAGATTATGCTTCTGGTTCAGCTTCTGGTTCCTGTGCCTCTGGTTCACCTGCAATTTTCTCATCTTGCTTTGACTTTTCAGAGTCAAGCTGTTTATCATCAAACTTAATGTGGATTGATTCTTCCACAGTGTTAGTTTCTTTGTTAAACACTCTATAAGCTTTTGATCTCTCAGAGTAGCCAATAAAGATACACTTTTGAGATCTAGAATCAAACTTAGCTAGGTTATCTTTAGTGTTTAACATAAAACAGATGCAGCCAAATTGCTTAAAGTAGGAAATATTGGGTTTCTTACCTTTCCACAGTTCATAGGGAGTTTTATTTAAGATGGACCTGATATAGACTCTATTCTGAATGTAGCATGCTGTGTTGACAGCTTCTTCCCAAAGGTAGGTGGCAACCTTCATATCGTTCAGCATGGTTCTGGCCATCTCCTGTAGTGATCTGTTCTTCCTTTCTACCACTCCATTTTGTTGAGGTGTTCTGGGGGATGAGAAGTTGTGAGAGATGCCATTCTCATCACAGAATTGTTCAAAATACTTGTTCTCGAATTCACCTCCATGATCACTTCTGATGGTTATGATCTTAATGCCCCGTTCATTCATAACTTGTTTACAGAAGGAAATAAATACTTTGTGAGATTCATCTTTGTTCTTTAAAAATTTTACCCAAGTCCATCTTGAGTAATCATCAACAATTACAAAACCATATTTCTTACCACTTAGAGAAGCTGTTTGAACCGGACCAAACAGATCTAAGTGAAGCAGTTCAAATGGTTGAGAGGTAGAAACACATTTTTTAGTTTTAAAAGAGCTTTTAGTTTGTTTACTTCTTTGACATGCTTCACACAGAATCTCAATTTTGGAACTTACCTTGGGAAGCCCTCTTACCAGCTGGAGTTTGCTCAACTCAGATATAAGTCTAGGGTTTGCATGCCCTAGCCTCTTGTGCCAAATCAGATTCTGCTCACTTACAGATAATAGGCATTTAACCTGTTGCTTAGCAAGACTGAACAGATCAATTTTATAAACATTATCCTTCCTAGTGCCAGTAAATAAAACCGACCCATCAAGTTGACTAACAACTTTGCAAGTTTTTTGATTAAAAATAACATCATAGTTGCAATCACTTAATTGACTTATGCTCAGAAGATTGTGTTTTAGCCCTTAACTAACAGAACATTTTTAATAGAAAGGGAAGAAGAAGTGTTACCAACAGTTCCTGTACCAATAATCTGACCTTTCTGGTTTCCTCCAAAGGAAACTTTGCCTCCATTCTTCATAGTTAGATCCAGAAACATAGATTTATCTCCAGTCATGTGCTTGGAGCAGCCACTGTCAAGATACCAAGTTTTGTGTTGCTGATCAGACCTTGTCTTTTCTCTGTCAGAATCAGAGTCAGAGTCAGACTCAGATTCAGACTTATCTTCTGTTCGAGCCATTAGAGCCAGTTCTTCTTCTGGCCTGTATAAGCAGTTCCTTGATTCTACTTTGGTTGACAAATCATGTTCCTCTGATGATCCAAGAACATGTTTTGATTTTGGTAATTTTGGTGATTTGGGTGAATCTGGTAGTTCTGATGAATTTGGTAATTCTGATGATTCTGGTAATTTCTTACTTGACCTTGGTTCTTGTTCTAGTATTGATTCTGATTCTTGTTCAAGTTTCTGTGCTTCTGATAATGGTTCCGGTTCTGGTTCTAGTTCCAGTTCCTGTTTTGATTCTGGTTCCAGTTTTGAGTCTGGTTCCTATTTTGGTTCTGATTCCGATTCTAGTTCTGGTTGAGTTGACCAGACCTTCTTTCATCAGACTCAGATTGCCTTTGTCTTGTTGTAGCAGGAACATAAACCTTCTTCTGCTTGTGCATTGCCAACATCCATTGTCCAGGCACTATTGTTGGTGTCTCCTTCTGGTTGCTCAAAACATCTGCAACATAGACAATTTGATCTTTTGGTACCCAGAACTGATTGGGTCCAGGTTTGTTAGTTGTAACAACTCTCTGATCTTGTTCAGATTTTACCATTGGACAAGACAATTCAGAGTGTCCTTTCTTAGCACAAACAATACATAAAACATTAGAATGAACAACCTTATTTTTAGTAATTGTTTATGTAAAACCAAGACCTCTCTTTCCAGAGTTACTGTTTCCATAAATCATAGATGCATATTTACTTCTTTCCATTCCATTAGAAATAAAGTTTTGAAAAAATTGCTCATGCATATCAGATTTACAAACAGTTTCAGAAGTGGAACAAATATTACTTTTGAGAGTTTGGTTTTCAGACTTGAGTCTTGCAACTTCAGTTTTAAAATCTTTGTGTTCAGTTGCATACTTATAATTTTGATTCTTTAAAACTTGGACTTCTTTGGTTAGATTCTTCTTATCTTCCCTAAGAGTTTTCAGTTTTTAAAGACATCTTATTGTTTGCATTTAACAAGTCTTTCAAAGTCTCAATTAATTCAGATTTAGAAAGATAAGAAAATACCTCACTGTCTTCATCTTCTGATTTTGTTCCTGAGCTGTATCCAGAACTTGAGTAGGTATGAGCCATCAGAGACAGAATTGCTTCCTCTGATGTGCTTCCAGACTTGCTTGAATGACTGCTTCGTTCATTCTTCCTTCTGCCTGCTTTCCTTCCTGAAATCCTGCCTTTATGAGGACCAAAGGCAGACCTGATGTGTGCCATCTTTGCTGTTTCTGCCTCTTCTTCATCAGACGATTCTTTTTCTGATTCTGATACATCCCAGGCAGCCATCAGACCCTTCTTTCTGTATCTGGAACTCTTCTTGTGCTGTTTGCCTTTTTCCAGATTTGGACATTCTGACTTGATATGTCCAGGTTTATTGCATCCATAACAAACAATATTCTTCTGGTCAGATTCTTCCTTTCCTCTGTTGTTATGTTTCTTCCTGAAGTTTCTTTTCTTCCTGTTTTCCCAGATCTTAACCATCTTTTTGGTTAAGTAGGCCATATCATCACAGTCATTGTCACTATCCTCTGATTCTGATGCTGCCTCTGCAGCTTTCTTCTGTTTCGACTTCAGAGCCAGATTCTTCTTCTTCTTTGGTTCATCTTCTTCCATTTCTATTTCATGGGACCTGAGTGAGCTGATCAGGTCTTCAAGCTTTAAGTTATTCAGATCCTTAGCTTCCTGTATTGCAGTAACCTTTGGTCTCCACCTTTTTGGTAAACTTCTCAGAATTTTCATAACATGATCTGCAGTGGTATAGCTTTTGTTTAATACTTTTAAACCTGATACTAGAGTCTGGAATCTGCTGAACATTGCTTCAATGTCTTCATCCTCTTCCATCTTGAACAGCTCATACTTCCTGACCAATATGTTAGACCTAGCTTCTTGAACCTGCTTGGTTCCTTCATAGGTCAGAACCAGACTGTCGAATATGCCCTTTGCTGTTTCTTTATCTGTGCATCTATCAAACTCCTTGAATGTGATGGCATTGACATAATGTTTCTGGACTTGTGATGAAGTTTGTGTAATCTGCACTGATCTGGTTTCATATCATCCATGTCTAGTTTTTTAGTTGGATCTTCTGGATCAATAGGTGCAGTGTATCCTTTGACTATCATCTTCCATTGTTCAGGATCTTGAGATATGACAAAACTTCTCATTCTGTCCTTCCAATACTCAAACCTTTCTCCATCAAACAGTGTTGGTCTGTTGATGTTGTTTCCCAATTCTTCTGACATATTGAACCCCTTGGACCTTTCCTCAAACACTGTTAAGTGCTCAGCCTTGAGACCCAGCTCTGATGCCAATTGAAGGTGTAAACACGAGAAGGGGGGGTTGAATTGTGTTTGACTTAACTTGAATACTTTTCCTGTTTTTATACTTTTCAAACAAAACTTGATGTATAATTAAAAACAGAGTTAGCAGCGGATAAAAAGTAAAAATAAAACTCATAGTTTTTATACTAGTTCACTGTTAACGAGGCTACGTCCAGTCCCTTCACCTTGAAGGATTTCACTAATTCAAACCTTGAATTACAACCTTGCTACTGACCCTCCAAGTCAGTCTTCTCAAACAGTCTAACAATCCTAGACTTGTTTGAGGAATGCAGCTCCTGTCTTCAGCCAATCTAACAATCCTAGATTGTAGAAGAAATCACAACACTATAAATCTAATTGCTAAGTAACTTGCTACCCCTTATGACTCCCTCAGATTGTAGACTTTACTTCAACAACTTAGATTTAACACACAACACTATGAATCTAATTGCCAAGTAACCTGCTACACCTTCTGACTCCCTCAGATTGTAGACTCTACTTCAACAACTTAGATTTAACACACAACACTATGAATCTAATTGCCAAGTAACCTGCTACCCCTTATGACTCCCTCAGATTGTAGACTCTACTTCAACAACTTAGATTTCTCACACTAGAAAGAAAATAACAAGAGTACTTGCTTCTTGAAAGCTGCAACTCACAATTGACTTCTTTGAAAATTTGGGTGTTTGCTTGAGTATTCTGCCTTGAGCCTCCTTTTATAGATGCCGATTTGGGCCTCTTCCAATGCTTAAATTCGAGCTGAATCTTGCTGGATTCTCTGAAAAAATAACTTGACCAATTGGGCTTCATATAAATAAAAAACATATCTTCAGATTTCCTTTCAAAATAACTGGCTAATTAAATCTATTGGTTCCTTCGCGCCACAGCTCCTGAATTCCACAACACCTCAATTTGTTTTTGTAATAAATCTTTTTAATCCTTTGATCAAAATAAATTAAATTCTCAACCGTATAAATTTCCTGATTAAATCTGGACCATTGGATCTTCATGCGCTAGTCCACATCTGGACCTTACTGATTGTTATGCTGTGATCCTCTGATTTCGGCCTTCCCTGGACCACACTTCCTGACCCTCTAATCTTCTGATTTCGGCCATCTTGGATGCGCACCTGATATGCTATAATCCTCTGAATTCGGCCTTTGCTGGACTATACATTATGTTCCTCTGATTTCGGCCAACACTGGGCCATGGTCTGATTTTCTGATCTGGACCATCACTGGACCAAATAATTAATTCTGAACCAATGATCTGGAAATCTTCCCTCTAATCTGGACTAATTCTGGACTTTGGCCTGGATTAAATTGAAATTAAATTTGGACAATAAATATTTCAGTCTGGGCATTTTACCTTTGATTTTAGATCAAGTCTGGATCATTCTGGAAATCATTTCTTCTTGTCTTGACTTAGTTTCATGCCCTTAATCAAGCTCTCTTATTGTCTGGGTCAAATCTGGATTGATTCTCTTGTTATGGACTCATAAACTCAGCTTCTGGTTGAGTCTGGAACAAGTCTGGGCAGTTTAATATTTCACTGCCAGTCCATCTTCTGGTCAGAATAACTTCAAGAATAAATTTGATATTTGATTCCTTTTGGTCTTGATCAACTCTCCCTCTGGCAGGCTTTCCACTGGTATGATTCATGTTTCCTTCTGATTTTTCTTCCTTCTGATATGGGCCAGCAAAGATATCTTCTGGTGATGTTTTTGACATCCTGGAGTATCTTCTGGTAATTCCAGAATTCATTTTCCTTTGATCTTCTGCTTTTGATTTCTTCATATTCTGATTGTATTTAATTTAATAATTCAAGGTACAAAATAAGATTGCATTGAGTGCTTTTGTAACCATCAAAATCCTAAGTACTTAGAACCAACTTGGTTCTAACACTTAGAACCAACTTGGTTCCAACAGTAACCTTTGGTGACTTTATCCTCTGGTGACGTCATCCTCTGGTGGTATCTTCTGGTGACGTAATCCTCTAATTTTTTTACATTCTTCTTCGAAGTCAATTATGTTATTTTCATAAAATACTTTTGTTAACATCAAAACTTTAAGTGTAAGAACCAACTTGGTTCCAATAGGTTCTATTTGAGAGACAAATGCCATATTCAAACAAAGAACTTTGAGATTTAGCCTTGTAGTAACTCCTATGTTGATATCATCTACAATGTTATAAATGGGATGATTACGATGGGTTTTCCATTCTCTAGGGAGATCATTGTGTTCATTCCTTTGAATTGATTGATCAACTTTATTGTCCTTGGTTATATCATCACTTATAAAATCATCATCATCATCACAAGAAACAATTTTATCTTCTTTTGAAGGGTTTGATTCATCAAATGATACATGCATAGATTCTTCGACTAATAAAGTTCTTTTATTGAAAATTCTAAAAGCTACTTGATAAGGAATAACCAATAAAAATACCTTCATCGGCTTTCTCATCGAACTTACAAAGATTTTCCTTACCATTATTCAACACAAAGCATTTACATCCAAATATGTGAAAGTGAGAGATGTTTGGCTTTCTACCTTTATAGAGTTCATATGGAGTTTTCTTTAAGATTGGCCGAATCATTACCCAGTTGGATACATAACAAGCTGTACTTGCAGCATCTGCCCAAAAGTATTTTGGTAAACTTGAGTTGCTTAGCATGGTCCTTGCAAGTTCTACCAATGATCTGTTCTTTCTCTCAACAACTCCATTTTGTTGAGGTGTTCTTGGTGTAGAAAAGTTATGGAAGATTCCATTTTCTTCACAATATTCTACAAAAGAACCATTTTGAAATTCTCCTTCATGATCACTTCTTATTGATACAATTTTGGTTGTTTGTTCATTTTGGACTAGTTTGACATTATTTTTAAACGCTTGAAAAGCTTCATTTTTATTTTCCAAAAATAAGGTCAAAGTGAACCTTGAGTAATCATCAACAATTAATAGTCCAGATGAATTTCCACCAAGACTTTTAGTTCTTGATAGACCAAACATGTCCATATGTAACAATTGAAGTGGTTTTGAAGTTGATACAATTTTTTTGGGTTTGAAGGAAACCTTAGTTTGCTTACCCTTTTGACAAGCATTGCATAATTTGTCTTTAATAAATTTCATCTTTGGTAAGCCTACAACAAGTTTATTCTTGACTAACTTGTTTAAATGATCCATATGAATATGTGCAAATCTTTTATGCCATAGCCATGCATCACTGTTGTTGCTTACCATAAGACATTTCATTCTTAAAGACAAATCATCAAGATTAATTATAAAAATATTTTTAAAATGCTTACCAACAAACTAGATTTCATTTGATACCTCATTTTGGATAATGCATTTATCCTTGTTGAAAGTTATTTTGTAACCCTCGTCACAAAGCTGTCTAATGCTAATAAGATTGTGCTTTAATCCTTCAACATATAGATCATCTTAAATTGAAGGAGATGGAGCAGCACCAATTTTTCTAATGCCCACATTTTCCCCTTGTTGTTATCACCATACATCACATAGCATTTTGTTTCAAGAGTAAGTGCTGAAAATTTTTTTTCTCACTTCTCATGTGTTTTGAACATCCACTATCCAAGTACCATATATTAGAGGTACTTTTTATGCATTCCTCTTCTTCTTCGTCAGATTGATGTGAAACCATTAAGACAATATTTGCACTTTCATCACTTTCCAAATTTGAGGATGAACTGACTTCATTGTCCTCCCATACTATATTGGCCTTTTTGAATTCTTTCTTCTTGTGAATACTTTTCTTGATAATATTTGTACATTCTTATTTTATGTGCCCTTTCTTTCCCCACTCAAAACAAGTGAAGTTTTGACTTGAAGTGGAGACATCCTTCTTCTTGAAAGTTTCCTTTTCTTAAAAGTTTTATTGTTTTGAAAGAACTTACCAAATTTCTTTACTAGGAAGGTGATGTTTTCATCTTCATTCGAATTCTCATCATCGATTTGCTCTATTGACTATGCTTTTAAGGCAATGCTCTTTGGCTTCTTTTCTTGACTTTCATTCTTTTCTAGTCTTCCAAGTTAAATTTCATGTTGTTGAAGCTTTCCGAAAAGTGCTGAAAGAGACATCTTTGATAGGCTTTTCTTTTCAGAAATTTTTGTTACTTTAGGTTGCCATGCGCTTGTTAATCATCTTAGAACTTTAAGGTTCAATTCATCATTAGTGAAAATCTTGTCAAGCGCCGTCAAGTGGTTGGTGAGATGAGAAAATCTTTTCTGTAAGTCTAGAATAGGTTCTTAGGGATGCATATGAAATAGTTCATATTCTGGAGATAAGGTATTAAGTTTAGAACGTTTTACCTCAATAGTTCCTTCATGACACTTCAAGAGTATCCTAGATTTCTTTGGGAGTTTTGCAATGAGATACGCGGAAGAATTCGTCCATTCCAAGAGCAGATTGTAACATGTTTTTGGCCTTTTTTTCAAATAACACTTTCCTTTTGTCATCATATGTCCATGATGCCTTTATCTTTATTTGCTCTTCATTGTTGATGACTGTTTTTGGAACATAGGGACCATTCTCTACCGCATCCCAAATATCATCTCCTTGTGCCTCAAGATATGCTTGCATGCGTATCTTCCAGAAATCATAGTGTTCTCCAACAAAGCAGGGTGGTTTATTGCTACTACCACCATCTCTAAAAACTGGTTGTGCGGAAGCCATGAATAAGGATCAAGGAGCAAGTTACCTGCACCTGCTCTGATACCGATTATTAGTTCAGAGGCGCACCTAAGAGGGGGGGGGGTGAATTAGGTGTTTTGAAATGTTCTGGTTTTTAGAGACTTAGTGGATTATTTCTCTGACTTATGATAAGTGAAGTAAAATGTAAATGGTAGAAAAATAAAGAACACATAATTTATCCTGGTTCCCCTTATAGCCAAGGGTACATCCAATTCTCTTGCACACCACAAGAGATTTTCCACTAATGTTAGAATAAGTACAAGTCTAACTCTAAGACTTCTATTACAAACTTCTAACACTCTCTCTAAGATAGCACACCACTATCTTAGTTTACAATACTTGAAGAAAGTACACCACTTTCTTCAATAATAACTTGAGTGATTTTATATCAATGACTTTGATTGAACTTAAGTGAATATACAGTTGATATGCTTTCTTTGTACAATGTTAACAATCCAATACTATTGTACTTCAAGTGCAGCAAGAGAACCTTTGCAATGATATGACAATGTAACAATATGCACTTGAAATATGAAAGTTTGACTCTTAATGGATCTTTAAATTTTTCAAAGAAAGTTATGAAGTTGTTATGAAACTTGTTGAGTTTAAACTCGAGCCTAGGAGGTATTTATACTCATAAGACATCACTTTAGATCAGTGGCGATCTTCCCAAGAAGTTTGATAAACATATGCAATGATCCAGAATCAATCAGACCTCAAAAATCACATTGTTTCGCAGTTGTATTCGGCTACAGCCTATGTGTAGTCGAATACACCTCTGAACGTTCAGGTTTTTCAAACAATTTTCACTATGTATTCGAATACGAATCCTTGTAATCGAATATAGATGAGTGAATTTGCCACTAACTTGGTTTTGTATTCGGCTATAACATGCTGTAGTCGAATACCAAAATGCTATTTTAGCTACTGACTTGAGTTTGTATTCGGCTACAACATGCTGTAGTTGAATACAGATGTGCAGTTTTTGCTACTGACTTCATCTATATTTGACTACACATATATGTAGTCGAATACACACTTGACTTTGTTTAAAAATTGATATTCCAAACATTTGTTCATGCATTTTGAAACTTCTTTTTGATGCATATGTAAAAGTATAAGGTTCTCATGTGCATTTGAAATATAACAATATTAGATTGCACCATACACCTAAAACTCTAAGTCTTCTAGCATATTCACAATAGTTGACTTGATTGTTGACTTCATTTTTAACTTGCAACTTGATCACTTTGCTTGGTCTTTTTCTTCATAAAAAACATAAGTATTGTTGCATATTTACAATAAAAACTAAAATTTTCTTCCACTGATCCTTACGAATGCTCATGAATAAGAGTTTATTAGATTACCTCTTTTAACATGACAAAACACTGATGATGAATAATGATCATGAACATTACTCTATTAGCAACGTCTCTATGTAGTCTACACAAACATAATTCAAATGAGGGCAACCTTGGTTTCAGTGCTAGCTAATGTATGGGGGTGATGAGGAAAACGACTAGGGTTTTTCCTTTTTCTAATTTCTCAAATAAAGGGTTCTATTTATAGACCGCTATACTAACCTAGCGTAGAGTTTCACTTAATAAGTCCTACTTTTTTACACTTTTAACCTCTCATTAATCTGTTCTTACGTGTGTGACCCTATAGATTCCCATATTGTTGGTAATAATATTAAATCATTTATTTAAAATTATAAGTAGCGGACGATATCTAGCAACACATCACTGCAACCTAAGTGACAAGAATGTCATGTGATATGACGTAACCTTTATGTGATAATGATATTGTGTATAAGCTCCTTTTTGTCCTCATATCTAAATCAAACTTGAGGCATATAATGTGTCACCCTGATATAGTTTGATGTTGAAGGTGCAAACACGAGAAGGGGGGGTTAAATTGTGTTTGCCAAACTTGAATTCTTTTTGCTGTTTTGCTTGATGTTGATGTGAATTACTTGATGAATAAATAATCAATCTTAGTAGCGGATAATAATAGCATAAGAACACAAAGATTTATCCTGGTTGACCATTAACTTGGCTACATCCAGTCCATTCATTCCGAAGGCTTTAATCCACTAATTCAAAACACTTTGAATTACAGCACCTGACCCTGCAAGCCAGTCTTCCCAAATAGTCTGACAACCCCAGACTTTTGAGGAACAATAACAACACCTTGACCCTACAGGTCAAGTCTTCTCCTACCAATCTGACAACCCCAGATTGAAGAAGGAACTTCCACAGCTTTACCCTACAACTCAAGTCTTCTCCTACCAATCTGACAACACCAGATTGAAGAAGGAATCTAAACCACTATCGGGTTTGATTACAAGGGTTTGGAACTTTGCAATGTTGCTTCTGGAAAGCTGATTGTTGCACTAATTCTCACTCTTGAAAAAATCACTTAAGAATATTTCTTTTGCACTCAAGTGTTTCTCTATTTTGAACTCTCGAATGACTTTGAATTGAAGCTTGAGTTCTTGTGTTTTTCGATGCTAACTATTGCGGCCTGAAGCCTCCTTTTATAGCTGAAATATGGGCTTTGTCCAAGCTTATTTTCGAGATTAATCTGCTCAGATTTCCATTGAAAATTCTTCAGTCTTGATTCTGTTTCTTTTTAATTTCAAAACAAATCTTCTTTGATCAGATCTCCTTCGTATTTCCATCAAGTCTTCTAAGATTTTTTGAATCAAATATTCTTAATACTTTGATTAGATCTCTTTCAAAATTCAATCAAGTCTTTTTCGAATTTCAATCAAGTCTTTAAATCTGGACCGTGTGATCTTCTGATCTGGATCAAGTTTGGACCATGTCTTCTGATCTGGACCATGCCATCTTCTGATCTGGACCATGTTATCTTCTGGACCATGTTTGCTTCTGATTTGGACCAAGTCTAGACCATGTCTTCTGTTCTGGACCAAGTTATCTTCTGATCTGGACCATGTTATCTTCTGGACCATGTTTCCTTCTAATATGGACCATGTCTCCTTCTGAACCAAGTATTCTTCTGATCTAAACCATGAATGATATACTCTGATAATGTAATTGATTCTTGCCTCTAATGATATCCTCTAATTTTTGCCTTTGATGATATCCTCTAATTTTTGCCTTTGATGATATCCTCTAATTCTTGCTTCTGATGGGATCCTCTGATGATATCCTCTGATATCCTCTAGAGGTATCCTCTGGTGATATCTTCTGGTATCCTCTGGTATCCTCTAGAGGTATCCTAAGTTTAATGCCCCAGATTTTCTAACTCTTTATCAAATATATCCTCTCCCCCTTTTTTATCAAATCCTTTAACAGGCTGCTTCACAGGCCCCCTCTTGTTTTTATTTTTTTTAATTATTTTATTATATATTTATTGTGAATATAATTGTTGTGATTTTATTTATTTTTGGTCATTTACATGCATTTATGGTAATTTGTTCTAATTGTGGTAATCGTTTTATTTTATTTATTTCTATAAACACTACACTAACACGTGATTTGCACACTTATGAGTGGGCTCTATACTCGAGTTGAGTGCAACCGAAGATAAGTAAGAGATTGTGTAATGATAATCTTCTGGATGTACATCTTGTTTGGTTGTCATGAAAGTCTCACCTAGAGTTGACATTTTCAAGAACATTTCCATTTTAATAGTTTACCTATTAATTGGTTTAATATTTTAGAATTGAGTTGTGTGCTCTAGGAACCGATTTAGAACTATAGAGCCACCCATGGTGAAGGTTCACGTTAAAGACTATAGAACAATCAAATAAGAAAATTTCTATATCATGTTGCATCTCAAAATCATGCATATTACATCATGGTGAAGGTTCACGTTAAAGACTATGTTTTTTTTTCTTATTTTTTTTAAAATCATTGCATATTAGGAAGTAGTAAATTTTTTTACATAATCATTTCATTCACTTTTTTTACATAAACCCTTGATACCTGAAATCATGGGAATCTTTCATGAAAAAAACAATACATCACAAAGAACTAATGTTTACCCCTTGATTTCATAAGTCGGACAAGTTTTACCATTTCGTCTACTTTTTTATTATACTCTACCTTAAGTCACTTGTCCACAAGATTTGAACCTGATACTGATTAGATTCATCTTCATCATCCAACCCTTACTTCCAGGTCATGACCATACTTTCTTGGCTTTTCACCACAAGTAAGTCTCTAGAAGTTGGGTCGTCTATGTTGAACTTTCATCATTACTGCTTCTTACTTTGATGTCATTGAAAAATTCATCAATCTAAAAAATGGCAAATCTTGTATGAACTATATTGATGTGTCCAAAGTTTTATGATACTTTATTGTAGAATTGACACACTTTTGTTTCCTTAATAGTATGAATATCAATAAATGCATTTTGTTTTCTCTTCTTTTCTACCCCTCATATATTTAACCATTTCTACCCAACATTATATGCCTTTCTCTTATTCTAACCATGAAACTATGTACCATGCATATTTGGAAGTAGTTCATAAATAAGTTTGCTAAGATCTTATACATAACCTTAATCATGCTATTAATTCCACTGAATGTGAGAACGATAAAAATAAAGTCCACTATATGGATGGGCCTCGATATGTTGGGGCATGAAATTAACACCATGTTAATCCCCTAGAAAAGTCATTTTACTTTTATCATTATCTAATTGTGCTTTGAATATACCAATCAGGTGGGGGAATTTGAAGTTTGTACCAAAGATATTCTAGTCGTCTATGAATCAAAAAGTTTAAATGTTGAGAGTACATGAGCATTGAATGTAATCCTCAATCAGCTAAATCAAGAATGGAAAAACTGGGATATGAAGTTGATCATTTATATATACATATTAGACAAATGTCGAAAAAAAAATTGAAGTTTTGTTCCATTATGTCCCTCAATGATATAATCAACTAGCTGACGTTCTAGCTACTTAATCTTCGATGTTCAAAGTAAGTCATGGTGAAGAATAGTCACTCACAAGAATGAAAGTCACGACTATCTTGCTTATTATCAAATGTATAAGAAAAGCTAGATGGAAAGTTCTCGTACCAAATATTACCTCATAACTGTGGAGTACCTTCCAAGTATCAGACTATAACTGGGGCACTCATTTGTTCCTTATTGTATAGAATAAAGGCAGTGCAACCTACTCTAACAAAAATCCCCTTATCAAAAGTACTGATATGTTTTGACCGACTGGATTCAATTCAACAAAAATTTTGATTGCCTCATGTCAACGACAATTATTTCAAAAGATCTTAAAAGAAGAACATATGAAATTTGGAGATTCAAAAGAAAGAATTAGCGCTCAAGAAGATTTTACATATCCGAAAGGACTAGCACGACAAGTGGTTTCCTAACTATATGAGCCGCAATACCATAAAAGAAAAATACATTCAAGTGTGGCTCTGATCCACACCAATATGGATCGAGAAAACTTATCACTACTTGCACATGTTGATGCTTCAAAAAGTATTACATCTAAATGAAGACCCGCTAGGTTGAAAATCCAAAAGGACGACCTAGGCAAAAATTAGGGTATAAAAAAAATAAAATAATAATAATAATAAATATCCGCTAGGCTGAAAACCTAAAAGGACAACCTAGACAAAAATCAGGGTACAAAAAATAATAATAAATACTCGCTAGGTTGAAAACCTGAAAGACAAACTTAGGCAAAAATTAGAGTACAAAAAAGTTAGAATACAAAGTCGAATAAAGACCTGCTATATCAAAAACTCGAAGGGGGGACCTAGGCGAAAATGAATGAAGACCTGTTGGGTAAAAAACCAAGAAGAGCGACCTAGGAAAAAATTAGGGCTACAAAAAAAATGAAGATGTGCACTAGCTTGAGAATAAAAGAAAATGAGAAAATAATATGGCTTACATAGATCAAAGTCAAAGTAGAATATCTGTTGGAACCAAGGTAGTTCTAAGTACTTAGGATTTTGATGTTTACAAAAGCACTCCATGTAATCTTATTTTGTACATAGAATTATTATATTAAAAGCCACCAGAAGATGAAGTTATCAGAGGCAGAAGATGAAGTCACCAGACGCAGAAGATGAGTTACCAGAGGATAAAAGCCAACCAGAGGATACACCTCCAGAAGATACCAAATAATGCATCCAAAAGGTACCAGAGGATGCATCCTAAAGGCACCAGAGGATACACCAGGATGTCAAAACACCATCAAAGGATATCTTTCCTGGCCCTGATCAGAAGGAAGCAGAGTCCAGAAGGAGACCTGGACCAAACTAGAAGGAAGCCTGCTTGAGGGAGACTTGTTCCAAACCAGAAGGAATCATAATTCAGACTTGGTCAAGAATTTATTCTGACCAAAAGATAGCTTGGCAGTGAAATGATAATCAGTCGAGACTTGATCTAGACTTAATCAGAGCATAAATTAATTGGTCCAGAACAAGAGAATTAATCCAGATTTGGCTAAGACTAGAAGATAGCATGTTTCAGAGTATGAAACTAAGTCCAGACCAGAAGAAATGATTGTCCAAATTAATCCAGACCTGATCCAAATCAGAAGGTAATTATCCAGACTAAAATATCATAAGTCCAGATTTAATTTCAGTTCAATCCCGACCCAGTCCAGAATTGGTCCAGATCAGAGGCAAGATATTAAGATCAATGGTCCAGATTTAAGTATCAAGGCCCAGTGTTGGCCGAGATCAGAAGATCAGAACATGTGGTCCAGTGTTGGCCGAAATCAGAGGATCACAGGAGATCAGATTATATGTTCCAGTGATTGGCCGAGATTAGAGGATCACAACAGATAAGATTGCAAGTCTAGAGTGGTCGAGATCAGAAGATCAGAAAGTGTGGTCCTGTGTTGGCCGAGATCAGAGGATCACAGCAGATCAGATTGTATGGTCTAGATATGGACGAGAGCAGAAGATCAAACGATCCATATTTAACCATGATGATAATTAGTGGAGACTTGATTAAATTTGATCAAAGTATTAAAAGGATTTGATACAAAAATTAATTGAAGTCGTATGGGAATTCATAAGCTATTGGCGGGAAGAAAGATCCGGTCCATAATTAATTAAAGACAGGATTGGCCAAAGTTATTTTTGAAAGCAAATCTGGAGCTAAAAAGATATGTTTTTTATTTAAGATACAACTCGAATTTAAGCTTGGAAGAGACTCTAATTCACATATATAAAAGGAGGCTCAAGACTGAAGACTCAGCATCAAAAATACTTGAGAGTCATACACTTCCAAAAGCAAAATACTTGAGTTTTCAGTGAGGTCAATTGTGAGTATCCGCTTTCCAGAAGCAAGTACTCTAAGTGTTCGTTCCCTTGTGTTAGATCTAAGTTGTTGAAGTAGAGTCTACAATTTGAAGAAGTAAGAAGGAGTAGCAGATTACTTAGCAGTTAGGTTCAAGGTTCTTTTCCTCAAAGTCTAGGATTGTTAGACTGTTTGAGAAGACTGACTTGGAGGGTCAGTGGTATTATTGTAATTTAAGGTTTTTGAATTAGTGAAATCCTTCAAAGTGAAGGGACTGGACGTATCTAGTTAACGATGAACCAGTATAAAATTCTGTGTTTTATATGTTCTTTACATCCGCAGCTAACTCTGTTTTATTCATACATCACATTTTGTTATAAAACTGCAAAAACAAAAAAAGTAATCAAGTTAGTCAAACACAATTCAACCCCCCTTCTCGTGTATGCACCTTCAATTGGCATTATACAACATGGCAAAATCCAAAGATGATTTTGGAGGCAACATCAACAGACCACCACTGTTTGATGGAGACAGGTTTGAGTATTGGAAGGACAGAATGAGAAGTTTCTTCATATCTCAAGATCCTGAATTATGGAAGTTGGTAGTCAAAGGGTACACTGCACCTACTGTTCTAGGAGATCCAACTAAAGAACTGGACATGGAAGATATGAAACCAGACCAGAGCAAATTATACAATCTGCATCACAAGTCCAGAACCATCATGGTCAGTGCCATCACATTCAAGGAATTTGACAGATGCACAGATAAAGAAACAGCAAAGAGCATATTCGACAGTCTGGTTCTAACCTATAAAGGAAGCCAACAGGTTCAAGAAGCAAGGGCTAACATACTGGTCAAACAGTATGAGATGTTCAAGATGGAAGATGATGAAGACATTGATGGAATGTTCTGTAGATTCCAGACTCTGATATCTGGACTGAAGGTCTTGAAGAAAAGCTACACAACAGCAAATCATGTCAAGAAGATTCTAAGAAGCTTACCAACCAAGTGGAGACCAATGGTTACTACAGTTCAGCAAGCCAGAGATCTGAATAACTTAAGACTTGAAGATCTGATCAGCTCACTCAAGTCTCATGAAATAGAACTAGAGGCAGATGAACCAAAGAAGAAGAAGAATTTGGCCCTGAAGTCGTAACAGAAGAAACTTGCAAGGGCAGCACCAGAATCAGAGGATAGCGACAGTGACAGTGATGATATGGCTTACTTAACCAAACAGATGGTTAAGATCTAGGAAAACAGGAAGAGGAGAGGCTTTAGGAAGAAACATAACAACAATGAACCTGGACATATCAAGTTAGAATGTCCAAATCTGGAAAAAGGCAAACAGCAAAAGAAGAGTTCCAAATTCAAAAAAAAGGGTTTGATGGCAGCCTGGGATGCATCAGAATCAGAAGAAGAATCGTCTGATGAAGAAGAGGCAGAAAGAAGAGGCAGAATGACTCCAAGTTCGGGGAAAAGAACTAATTTTCGAGTGCAATCCAAGACTACGTAATTATACGTCATCCAATCCATGCTGAGAATGATCTCGAGTGATTGTAGGGGTAGACAGATTAAATTAACCAAGAAATCTCTATTCTGAATCGTTACAATACAATGTAAACATGCAAAGTTTACGGTCAAAGTCTTAGCAGGTGTGGAAACAACCAAATCAAAAGGTAAAGCAGACACAGATAACTTCAAACGATTCACACAGTCCATAGTAATAAAAGAGTGGGTTGCCCCCGAATCAAAAAGTGCAGTTAGTGTGTTACCTGCAATCTCACAATCTTGCTAGATTAAATTTGGGGCTTGAATCCCAGCTTCAGCACCCATGTGATAGACGCGTCCCCTAGCAATAGGACGAGTAGCCTTAGTTGCGTTCACTGTTGGTTCCACCTTCGGAATCCGACAATCCCTCGCCACGTGTCCTGGTTTCTGGCAATTGAAACACACAAGATCCCTTGTGGTACAAGCAGTAGCAATGTGTCCCTCTTTCCCACATCGGTAACATCAGACTCCTTGTCCCAATTGTCGTCCAAAATTCTGATTTCCCGGCCGATTCTGGCCTCTGTTGTTGTTCTGTGGTCGTTTATATGGCTTAGCAACATGCTTCCCTTTATTATTCTGATAGTGCATCTGACTAGGCCCTCCTGAATTAAAGTTCCCTCCTCTGTTGGCCCTCCTGTTCTTCATCTCTTCAACCTCTCTACACTTCTCCACTAAGACTTGGAAACGTTGAATTCCCAAGGGTAAAACGGAGTCTTGAATCCCATATTTCAGTCCATTTTGGAAACGATGACACATAAACTGTTCATCAACTTCTTCCCTGAAAAATCTGAAATGCCTTGATAGAGATTCAAACTTAGCTGCATATTCCCCCACCGTCATGTTTCCCTGGTGCAATTTCAGAAAATCGTCACCCAACTTGGTCCTAGTGCTCATCGAGAAGTATTTGTCCAAAAACTTCTTTTTGAACGACTCCTAGTTCACCTCCTCTTGAGCTGACCCCTCAGTAGCCTTGTACTTCTCCACCAATATTCTGCATCCTCTATCAGTAGATACGTGGCATAGTTGACTTTCACCGCTGCCCGACAATTAATCATCTCGATGATTTTCTCCATCTCTTGGATCCACTGGTCCGCTCTTTCTGGACCCTCATCACCCTTGAACTTTGGAGAATTATGACGACGAAAATCCTCTACTCCTCTAGATTCTGCAGCACAAATCTCTCTTTCTATCTTCTCCAGATCTCGTCGAGTCTTCGCAGCCGTCTGTGCAGCAACAGACACAACCATGTTATTCATTGCTTCAGCCATCCTATCTTCCCGGCTGACATTGGCTCTTGTGGTGTCGTCTCTCCTTGGAGGCATTGTTTCCTACAAAACCATCATCACTTCAGTCACACCACAACTTACACAAGACTTGACACTTTAACTACTTGCTCCTATGCATGATCAGATAAAGACTCAAAACAATACTTTAATCAGAGCTTTAACCCAAAACTTTAACCAAATGCTCTGATACCACAATTGTAACACCCCGAGTTTAAAACACAGCGCGGGTGTATTTTTTTTATAATAAATAATTAAACGATTTTCCAAATTATTACTTCAAAAGAATTGAAATAAAATTTAAGATTTTAATAGTTTCGTCAAATAATACGTCGTAATTCAAATGACGGACGTAATTAAATAATTACAGCATAATCATAATTAAGTAATTATAATTTTGAAAGTTAATACATCTAGTATAATCAAAGATAATATATCATAAAGGACGGTGTCATAACATTTCAAAAAAAAATATCAGAGTGCGGAATGTGTTAGCGGAAAAGTGGTACAATAATTTCAAAAATCAAAGCAAATTACATTTTCCAGCTCAAAATCCTATACATCAAATCTAACTAATCATGCACTAAAGCTACAGTAGCACGGATTTCCTCTGCATCCCATACAAGTCTCATCTGACTCCGCCGCTCGCCTCGATGTGACGTCCTCCTCCTCATCATATAGAGAGGGATCAGTCTCCTCCGAAGTCAGATCTATGCACAGTCTAGGTCGCTTCGGCGGTGCCGGAATCTCATAATAGTCATCGGATATCCTAGATGGATCCGGAATATCAGCTGCTACTGGCTTTGGCCCTTTGTTCTTCTCTTTCGCCTCGGGTTCACGTACAGCCCCTCCTACTGGCTCCTCCGCGTCATCAAAAATTCCATGCGCCTCCAATACTAACTTGGAAGGCACAGGAAAATCGATACTCGTGTAAATGTGCTCCACGAAATCCTCTACTTCGTTTGTCCTACACGTCCCTGCCAACCTCCCCGTATAATGTCGATCAAGGAAATCTAGCGACGTTTCCGTCGTCCGGGTACCCCTTGGGGGTGTGGGTTTGGGGGGCATATGAGGGCAAAGCCCAAATTCTACAATAATAGTAAAGGGTCACCGACCGAAATTAACATATAACACATAAGACTTATATCACAGAACAAATACATCCATGGCATAACTGTAAGAACAGAGTTGCACCTAAGAGGGAGGGGTGAATTAGGTGTTGGACAATTTTTTTGTTTTAGAGATCAGAAGATTGTTAAAGGACTGTTTTAACTTTGTTTCAATATTTGCTGTGTTTGTAAATGAAAGCAGTAAATGGCAGAAGATAAAAACACACAGAAGATTTATCCTGGTCCCCCTTACAACCAAGGGTACGTCCAGTCCTTTTGCACACCACAAGAGATTTTCCACTTTGTATGAATATGTTACAAGTCTAACCCTAAGACTAAGTTACAGATTCACAAACACTTAACAAAAGATAGTACACCACTATTTCTGTTAACACAACTTGAAGAATCTACACTAAATCCTTCAAGTGATACAATGATTTTGTAATGATGTTCTTGACTAAGAACAAGGTTATAGTACTGAGTATTTGATACTTAATCAATCACACTTCCAAGTATAACTGAGAACCTTTCTTAATGATATGTACTTGAAAATATGAAAGTTAGGTTTTGAAATGTTTGATGTTTCAGAAAATTGATTCTAAAAAGTTAGTTGAAAGTTGTTGTTTGAAATATGAAATGTTTGAAGTATTTATACTTCATAGGTAACACTTCAGATCAATGGCAAAGGTTCCCAAACGTTTTTTGATGAACATGTGCAATGTTTCAAAACTGAAAAGTTGCATTGTTTCGAAGTTGCGAATACAGTCTTAGTGTATTCGAATACACCTCTAAAACGTTCTGATTATATTTGAAATTTAAACTATGTAGTCGACTACAAGATCGTGTAGTCGAATACAAGTTCGGGTTTTTGCCACTGACTTGAGTTGTATTCGATTACACAAGGTTGTAGTCGAATACAGATGTTTAAAAATAGGTACTGACTTGAGTTGTATTCGAATAAAGAAGGCTGTAGTCGAATACACATGTTTGAAAATAGGTACTCACTTGCAACCTGTATTCGACTACGACACTTCGTATTCGAATACAGATATTTAGTTTTAGCTTATGACTTGGAGTCTGTATTCGACTACGATACCTCGTATTCGAATACAGATTTCCAGTTTGGTAAAAGCTTTATTTTCAACATGTTTAAGTCATTAATTATTTTCATAAAAACATTTTAATGCATATGCTCAGAAGGTTCTCATAATATTGTACTTTTAAACTGTGTTTTGATTTAATATCAAAATACTTTTACCTTAATATAAATGAAAAAATAAGTTGCTTAATAATCCTTCTTCTTTTTGATCAAGGATCTTTTTGTCTTCATCGAAAATGTAGAAATCTGGACAATTTTAAAGGAAAGTGATTCACATTTAATGCATGTAGAAATCTGTTTTTGTTTTTCAGAATTTTGTTCTATAGTGTCAATCTTTTTATTTAGAGAAGAAATCTGTTTCTTTTGATTTGACACTATTTTGTACAGATTTTTACATTCATTAAGTAGTTCTTCAATGGCTTGTTGTGCATCATTATTTTCAAAAAAAGAATCATTATTATCATAACAATTAGTATTACTACTAACCTCTTCTTCATTGTCAGAATGATGAGATGCCATCAAAGCAACATTAGCGCATTCGTCATTATCTGAATTTGATGAAGAACTTACTTCATTATCTTCCCACGCTATGTATGCCTTTTTGAGCTCCTTCCTTGTGTTTACATTTTTTTTGATAAGGTTAGGACATTATGCTTTCATTTGTCCTTCTTTCCCACACTCAAAGCAAATAAAAGTCTGATTTGCAGTAGAAGCATCTTTCTTCTTGAAGTTTTTCTTTCCTGTACACGTTTTATTGTTTTGAAGAAATTTTCTGAATTTCTTAACAAGGAGGGTGATGTTTTTCTCTTCATCTGAGTCTTCTTTATTTACTAATTCTTTTGACTCTATCCTTAATGCTATATTCTTTTTTTTCTTCTCTGCATTCTCATTCTTTTCCAGTCTTTCTAATTCTATTTCGTGTTCCTGTAATTTTCCAAAGAGTGCTGAAAGGGACATCTTTGACAAACTTTTCTTTTCAGAAATTGCTGTCACTTTTGGCTGCCATGTTCTGGTTAATGATCTTAGAACATTTAGGTTCAATTCATCATTAGTAAAGTTCTTTCCTAGTGCTGTTAAGTGGTTGGTTAAGTGGGAAAAACGTTTCTGCATGTCAAGGATTGCTTCTCCTGGTTGCATTCTAAACATTTCGTATTCTTGAGATAAAGTGTTCAGTTTTAAACGTTTTACCTCAATTGTTCCTTCATGGGTTACTTCCAGTGTATCCCATATCTCTTTTGCTGTTTTGCAATGGGATATGCGAAAGAATTCATCCATACCCAATGCAGACTGTAACATATTTTTTGCTTTCTTATCAAACAATACTCTTCTTTTTTCATCATCTGTCCAAGAGGCTTTTATTTTTATCTCCTCTTTATTGTTGATAACTGTTGTTGGAACATATGGACCGTTTTCTACTGCTTCCCATATGTCGTCTCCTTGAGCCTCAACGTACGCTTGCATACGTATTTTCCAGAAGTCATAATGTTCACCAACAAAGCAGGGTGGTTTGTTACTGCTACCACCATATCTAAAAACAGGTTGTGCGGAAGCCATGGATCTAGGAGCAAATTACCAAAAACCTGCTCTGATACTAATTATAAGAACAGAGTTGCACCTAAGAGGGGGGTGAATTAGGTACTGACTTGAGTTGTATTCGAATACAGAAGGCTGTAGTCGAATACACATGTTTGAAAATAGGTACTGACTTGCAACCTGTATTCGACTACGACACTTCGTATTCGAATACAGATATTTAGTTTTAGCTTCTGACTTGGAGTCTGTATTCGACTACGATACCTCTTATTCGAATACATATTTCCAGTTTTGTAAATACTTTATTTTCAACATGTTTAAGTCATTAATTATTTTCATAAAAACATTTTAATGCATATGCTTAGAAGGTTCTCATAATATTGTACTTTTAAACTGTGTTTTGATTTAATATCAAAATACTTTTACCTTAATATAAATGAAAAAATAAGTTGCTTAATAATTCTTCTTCTTTTTGATCAAGGATCTTTTTGTCTTCATCAAAATGTAAGTCTTTAAATTTCAATAACATATAACAATGCTGAAAATTAAGAATGCTCATTTGAAATTTCATGACATATATGCTTTTTCAAACAGCAACCAATTAATATAGAAAACATATTGTAAGTACGACTACCACCTCAGCAATCACAAACATTCATCAGAATTCAGATTTTATAACGTACTTACACACATCACTTTCCAATCATCATCATATAACCAAATCGTGACCCACCGGTCAACCACCCCGATGCATTATATATATGCTCATGTACTCAACTTCTTGGAATTACCAAGGTGCAGTCGCTCGACAGACCAACACAATTTAAATATGTTTGACTTTAACGGCCCTCAAGACTACAGTGCAATCGCTCAACAGATCAGCACCAGTGCAGTCGCTCAACAGACCAGCACTCGTGCAGTCGCTCAACAGACCAGCGCGTTATACATATACCAAGGTACAGTCGCTCAACAGACTAGTACCAGTGCAGTCGCTCAACAGACCAGCACTCGTGCAATCGCTAAACAGATCAGCACGTTTTTGCTCATTCAGGGTATAGTCGCTCAACAGACCAGTACCAGTGCAGTCGCTCAACAGACCACCACTCGTGCAATCGCTCAACAGATCAGCACGTTTACGCATTACTCTGTGGCCCATTGCGGGTACCACCTGACTATGCAATGCATGAATATGCAGTGTTTTCTCTTCACTGAAAATAGTATGCAACATCAGTAAAATTCATGCCTTCCCATCATTTCTCAAAACATCTCAGCACAACAAATCTCATTATCATCACATCATAAATCAAACATTCAAACATCTAATCATTTCCACTTCACATCATCTTAAAACTCCATTCTTATTCATAAAAAATCTTCCCTCTGTTTTCCCCCAAGTCTTAAAATTCATAAAACAGTGTTTAAAACTGAGATATTTGGAAAACACGAATCTGTATTCGAATACAGCTTCTCTGTATTCGAATACAGAAGCCAAAACAGTGCAGAATTAACATTCTGTATTCGAATACAGCTCCCTGGTATTCGAATACAGAGGCAGTCCTAGTGCACAAATCAACATTTTTCACTACATCAGTAAAGTCTCAAAAGCTTCCTCACCACCACTTCAAACTATCACAAAATTCCAGTTTTAATTTGTCACAAACCTTCCCAATGTTCCCCAACACTTAGGGTTTATAAAACAATGTTTAAAACTTTGATTTTCTGAAAATCACGAATCTGTATTCGAATACAGAAGCTGAAAACTGCAATTTCAACACTCTGTATTCGAATACAGCATACTTGTATTCGAATATAGAGGACAAAACAATGTATATTCAACATTTTTCCAACATCATTAAATGTTTCAAGAACCTCATCATCTCCTCTTCAAAACTATTGCAAAAACTTCATTTTAAATCATTTCAAACCTTCCAAATGTTTCCCTACACTTAGAGTTTATAAAACAATCTCTGAAACTTGATTTTCTGGAAAAACACGACTCTGTATTCGAATACAGCTCCCTTGTATTCGAATACATAAGCAAAAATAGTGAAAATCAGCATCCTGTATTCGAATACGAGGCTGTCGTAGTCGAATACAGATGCAAATACAGTGACAAAAATTGTAGTCCTGTATTCTAATACGACAGGGTCGTAGCCGAATACAGAGACTAAGTTAAAAGCAAAAATCCTTCATCTGTATTCGAATACAGAGGTCCGTATTCGAATACAAGTTCGAAAACTTGAGTAAAACAGAAGCTCGGCAGGCTGTATTCGAATACACTCATGTTGTATTCGAATACACCTTCGAGTTCAGTGAAATTTTCTTGAGACTTCAACACATTTTCAAACTTTTTCCTTTGGAAAACCAACAACCCAAAACAGTTTTACCACTCTTTTGCAAACCACAAAACTCAGACATTTTTCATCAATATAGATTTTCCAAAAAAGCACTTTCATCCTTTTAAATCCTTCTCTTTTGAAAACATCAGCAACACTAGAACCACTCAAAAGCAGAAAGTCAACCACAACAAAACAAACATTTATCAACGTTTACATTTTGATCATTTCCAAAACAAAATGCACAATGTTTTCCAGTATTCTCACACCACCATAATAACATGCAAAGCATTTCCAGCTTTCTCACACAAAAAAGAACAACATTAATGCATTCAGCCAAACAGCAACCATCACATAGCAGCAAAACACCAACATAATTGCATTTTCACATTTTATAACAACAAGCACAATAGTTTTGTAAATATGCATTTTGATCGTCTTCAGAATAACATCCAATACATTTTTCAGCTTTACCACACAAACAAAACAACATTAATGCATTTAGCCAAACAGCACTCATCACAGAATCATCAAACATCAACATAATGCCCTTTTTCCATTTTTTTCAAAATATCATGCAAAACAGTTTTTCTTCAAACAATGATGAAACATTATTAATGCCATAACAGTATGCATTTACAACCCTAATGCAAACTAGAAAGTGGAAGGTGCCCTTTACCTCTGTTTCGTTTCTGTTTTCGTTCACCTTTTCGCGATAAAAGTCGGCGAAACTCCCACTTGCGTTTGCTGCTACGAAAATGGGTTTTCTAGCTCCAGAATGATGAGGGGAACAACTTTTGTACTGGGGGTTTTCTGTTTTGGTGCTTGGATTTCCAATTAATATCACTTTTGAGGAACTTCCTTTTTATTTCTTTATCGTGAAACAGAAATCAGACTGGGAGAAGGAAGAAGGTGAGTACTGTTACATGCAGTAAGGGAGGAGGAATGGGTTTCTGACTTAGCTCTTCCTCCTCATTCATATTTATAGGCATTTGTGGGTGCCACCTCACCCGAAACTTGTCTGATCCTCAGCACTTAACCAGTCTCATCGCAATTAGCAGATAATCCCTTAATTAACTGCCCGATAATTTAATTACTCGTAATTAAATTAATTTACTCTTCATCCAATAATCTTAATTCATCTTCCAAAATAAATATTTATATATATATATATATATATATATATATATATTCACTCAAAACATACATATATTAAATATTTTACAAATATCCCCAAAATACACTTAATATTAATTCCATAATTTTAAGTTAAAATTTAAGGGTCTTACAATAAGAAAAATCTGACCAAAGAAGACCAAGTTTTAAAGAATCGAAATTCTGAGTATGCAAATGAAAACAAGGATTTTAAAACTGAAGTTGCAAGACTCAAATCTGAAAACCACACTCTCAAAAGTAATATTTGTTCCACTTCCAAAACTATTTGTGAATCTGATATGCATGAGCAAATTTTTCAAAACTTTATTTCTAATGGAATGGAAAGAAGTAAATATCCATCTATGATTTATGGAAACAGTAACACTGGAAAGAGAGATATTGGTTTTACAAAAACTATTGCTGAAACTAAAACTGTTCACTCTGATGTTTTATGCATTGTTTGTGCTAAGAAAGGTCACTCTGAATTATCTTGTCCAATGGTAAAATCTGAACAAGATTATAGAGCTGTTAAAACTAACAAACCTCGACCCAATCAGTTCTGGGTACCACAATATCAAATTGTCTATGTTGCAGATATTTTGAGCAACCAGAAGAAGACACCAACAATGGTGCCTGGACAATGGATGTTGGCAATGCACAAGTAGAAGAAGGTTTAGGTGTCTACTACAACCAGACAGAGACAATCTGAGTTTGATGGAAGAAGGTTTGGTCAACTCAACCAGAACCAGAACTGGAACCATTATCAAAACTGGATCCAGAATTAGAACCTGAACTGGAACCAGAACCAGAACTAGAACTCTAACCAGTATCAGAAGCACATGAACTGAAACCAGAACCAACACTGGAACCAGAATCACTACTCGAACCAGAACCAACACTGGAACCAGAATCAGAATCAGTACTGGAACCAGAACCAGAACCATAACAGGAATTACAAGAATCATCTGAATCACCAAAATCACCAGATTAATCCAAATCACCAGAATCATCAAGGTTATCAGAATCACCAGATTCACCAAAGATACCAGAACCAAAACATGTTCCAGAATCATCAGAGGAACATGGTTTATCGACCAAAGTAGAATCAAGGAAACTGCTCAAATAGGCCAAAAGCAGAACTGGCTCTGATGGCTCGAACAGAAGCTGAGTTTGAGTCTTAGTCTGACTCTAACTATGATTCTGACAGAGAAAAAGCAAGGTCTGATCAGCAACACAAAGCTTGGTATCTTGACAGTGGATGCTCCAAACACATGACAGGAGACAAATCTATGTTTCTGGATCTGACCATGAAAAATGGAGGCAAAGTTTCCTTTGGAGGAAACAAGAAAGGTCAGATTATTGGTACAAGAACAGTTGGTAACAAATCTTCTTCCCTTTTATATTAAAAATGTTCTGTTAGTTAAAGGGCTCAAACATAATCTGTTGATCATAAGTCAATTAAGTGATTGCAAATATGATGTTATCTTTAATCAGAAAACTTGCAAAACTATTAGTCAACTTGATGAGTCTGTTTTATTTACTGGCATTAGAGAGGATAATGTTTATAAAATTGATCTGTTTAGTCTTGCTAAGCAACAGGTTAAATGCTTATAATCTGTAAGTGAGCAGAATCTGATTTGGCACAAGAGGCTAGGGCATGCAAACCCTAGACTTATATCTGAGTTGAGCAAACTCCAGTTGGTAAGAGGGCTTCCCAAGGTAAGTTCCAAAACTGAGATTCTGTGTGAAGCATGTCAAAGAGGTAAACAAACTAAAAGCTCTTTTAAAACTAAAAAATGTGTTTCTACCTCTCAACCACTTGAACTGCTTCACTTAGATCTGTTTGGTCCTGTTCAAACAGCTTCTCTCAGTGGTAAGAAATATGGGTTTGTGATTGTTGAATCTCACAAAGTGTTTATTTCTTTTTGTAAGCAAGTTATGAATGAACAGGGTATTAAGATCATAACCATCAAAATTTGAGAACAAGTATTTTGAAGAATTCTGTGATGAGAATGGCATCTCTCACAACTTCTCATCCCCCAGAACACCTCAGTAGAATGGAAGAATAGATCACTGTAGGAGATGGCCAGAACCATGCTGAATGATATGAAGGTTGCCACCTACCTTTGGGCAAAAGTTGTCAACACAGCTTGCTACATTCAGAATAGAGTCTACATCAGGTCAATCTTAAATAAAACTCCCTATGAACTGTGGAAAGGTAAGAAACCTAATATTTCTTACTTTAAACAATTTGGCTGCATCTGTTTTATGTTGAACACTAAAGATAATGTAGCTATGTTTGATTCTAGATCTCAAAAGTGTATCTTTATTGGCTACTTTGAGAGATCAAAAGCTTATAGAGTGTTTAACAAAGAAACTAACACTGTGGAAGAATCAATCCACATTAAGTTTGATGATAAACAACTTGACTCTGAAAAGTCAAAGCAAGATAAGGAAATTGTAGGTGAACCAGAGGCATAGGAACCAGAAGCAGGACCAGCAGCGGAACCTGAAAAGGATAAAGATGACAGCAAGGAAGAAGAACATGCTGACTCTGAAGACAAGTCAGGGGGAAAGAATGGATGGAAGTACAAGTCTTCACATCCAGAAACTCTCATTATTGGCAGTGCAACAGAACCATTGAAGACCAGATCATCAAGTAGAGAAACCAGTCTGTTTGGTTTACTCTCAACAATTGAACCAAGCAACGTTGATGAAGCTTTGGTAGAGGAAGGTTGGATACTTGCAATGCAAGAAGAGTTGAATGAATTTCAAAGGAATGATGTTTGGGATCTGATATGCAGATCAAACAAAAACATTATTGGAACCAAGTGGGTGTTCAGGAATAAACTCAATGAAAAAGGTGAAGTGGTAAGGAACAAAGCCAGACTTATAGCTCAAGGATACATTCAACAGGAAGGTATTGATTACACTGAGACTTTTGCTCCAGTGGCCAGGTTAGAAGCAATTAGAATTCTTTTATCATTTTCTACTAATCATGATATAATTCTGTATCAAATGGATGTTAAAAGTGCATTCTTAAATGGCTATATAAGTGAGGAAGTCTATGTCAAACAACCCCCTAGATTTGAAAATTCTGATTTTCCAAACCATGTTGTTAAACTTAAAAAATCCTTATATTGTTTAAAACAAGCACCAAGGGCATGGTATGACAGACTTAGTAACTTTCTGCTTAAGAATGAATTTGATAAAGGCCAGATTGATAATACTGTATTTAGGAAATCCATTAAAAATGATATTTTGATTATTCAAGTTTATGTTGATGAATCATCTTTGGATACACTAATGGCACTTTGTGCAAGGAGTTTTTAGACCTAATGCAGAAAGAGTTCCAAATGAGCATGATGGGAGAACTTAAGTTCTTCCTGGGAATTCAGATTCACCAAGGTAAATCAGGTATACTCATTCACCAATCTAAATACACTAAAGAACTTCTCAAAAAGTTCAAGATGAGTGACTGTAAGCCCATGGCCACTCCTATGCACCCAACCTGCTCACTTGAGAAAGATCAAACCAGTGAAAAGGTAGACCAGAAAACATACAGAGGTATGATTGGATCCCTTCTTTACTTTACTGCTTCTAGACCTGACATTGTGTTTAGTGTTTGTGTCTGTGCCCGATTTCAAGCTGACCGTAGGGAATCCCATTTAAGTGCTGTTAATCGAATCTTGAGATACCTTAAAGGAACCACCAACCTTACCTTGTTATACAAGAAAACCCCCACCTACAAACTAAGAGGTTTTTGTGATTCTGACTATGCTGGAGACAAGTTGGAAAGGAAAAGTACAAATGGCAACTGCACATTCTTAGGTGATAATTTGATCTCTTGGTCAAGTAAAAGACAAAACACAATTGCCATGTCAACAACTGAAGCTGAGTATATATCAGCAGCAGGATGCAACTCACAGTTAATCTAGATGAAACATCAACTTGAAGATTACAACATTTTTGAATCCAATATCCCTTTGTTCTGTGATAACACTTCAGCCATAAACCTAATCAAGAACCCTATCTTACACTCTAGAGCAAAACACATTGAAATAAAACACCATTTCATTAGGGACCATATTCAAAAAGGGACTTTAAGTATCAAGTTTGTGGACACTGCTCATCAATGGGCTGACATCTTCACCAAAGCAATACCTGAAGATAGGTTTGAGTTCATCAAGAAACGTCTCAACATTATCTCCATATCTTACTAGCTCAAGTAGTCTTCTTAGGAGTTTTTAATTTTCTTGTAATTTTAATTTCTGTCTTTTACTTTGTTTGTTTTTACTTTTTGTACTTTGTAAAGAGAAAAACAAAAATAGTAGGATCTCTTTTTGGTTGATGATAAAAAGGGGGAGAGAGAGAAAAAGGAGAAATAAGTAGAAAAAGAGAGATAAAAAGAAAGGAGAAGTGAAAAAGAAAGAGATGAAAAGAGAAGGAGTTGAAAAGGAGAGGAAATAGGGAGAGAGAAAAATAAAGAAAAAGAAAGAGATGAAAAGAGAAGGAGTTGAAAAGGAGGGGAAACAGGGAGAGAGAAAAATAAAGGGAGAAAAAGAAAGAGAGAATAAAGAAGGAGTTAAAAAGGAGAGGAGAAGAGAAGAAAAGAAAAAGTGAAAAGAGAAGGAGTTGAAAATGAGAAGAGAAAGTCAGTATCAGACTTAGAGGGAAAGATTGGTCTTAGGGGGAGTATTTCAAGTACTTCGAGTTATAAGCTAGCAAAATAAGTTAAGGTTTTGATATCATCAACAAGGGGGAGATTGTTGGAACCAAGTTGGTTCTAAGTACATAGGATTTTGATGTTCACAAATGCACTCCGTGTAATCTTATTTTGTACTTAGAATTATTATATTAAATGCCACTAGATGATGAAGTTATCAGAGGAAGAAGATGAAGTCACCAGAGGCAGAAGATGAGTTACCAGAGGATAAAAGCAGACCAGAGGATACACCTCCAGAAGATACCAGATAATGCATCAAGAAGGTACCAAAGGATGCATCCTGAAGGCACCAGAGGATACACCAGGATGTCAAAACACCATCAGAGGATATCTTTCCTAGCCCATATCAGAAGGAAGAAGAGTCCAGAAGGAGACATGGACCAGACCAGAAGGAAGCGTGCCCGAGGGAGACTTGTTCTATACCAGAAAGAATCATAAGTGAGACTTGGTCCAGAATTTATTTTGACCAGAAGATAGCTTGGCAGTGAAATGATAATTAGTCCATACTTGATCCAGACTTAATCAGAGCATAAATTAATTGGTCTAGAACAAGAGAATTAATCCAGATTTGGCCCAGACCAGAAGATAGCATGGTTCAGAGTATGAAACTAAGTCCAGACCATAAGATGATTGTCCAAATTAATCCAGACCTGATCCAGATCAGAAGGTAATTATCCAGAGTAAAATATCATAAGTCTTGATTTAGTTTCAGTTCAATCTTGACCCAGTCCAGAATTGGTCTAGATCAGAGGGAAGATATTCAGATCAATGGTCCAGATTTAAGCATCAGGGCCCAATGTTAGCCGAGATCAGAAGATCAGAGCATGTGGTCCAGTGTTGTCCGAAATCAGAGGATCACAATAGATCAGATTATATGTTCCAGTGATTGGTTGATATCAGAGGATCACAACAGATCAGATTGCAAGTCCAGAGTGGTCGATATTAGAATATCAGAAAGTGTGGTCCATTGTTGGCCGAGATCCGAGGATCACAACAGGTCAGATTGTATGGTCCAGATGTGGACGAGAGCAGAAGATCAAATGGTCCAGATTTAATAACGATGATCATCAGTGGAGACTTGATTAAATTTGATCAAAGTATTAAAAGAATTTGATACAAAAATAAATTGAAGTCGTATGGGAATTCAGAAGCTATTGGCGGGAAGAAAGATTTGGTCCAGAATTAATTAAAAACAGGATTGGCCAAAGTTATTTTTGAAATCAAATATGGAGCTAAAAAGATATGTTTTTTAATTAAGATATATCTCGAATTTAAGCTTAGAAGAGACCCTAATTCACATCTATAAAAGGAGGCTCATGACTGAAGACTCAGCATCGAAAATACTTGAGAGTCATACACTTCCAAAAGCAAAATACTTGAGTTTTTAGTGAGGTCAATTATGAGTATCCGCTTTCCAGAAGCAAGTACTCTAAGTGTTCGTTCCATTGTGTTAGATCTAACTTGTTGAAGTAGAGTCTACAATCTGAAGGAGTCAGAAGGAGTAGTAGAATACTTAGCAGTTAGATTCAAGGTTCTTTTCCTCAAAAGTCTAGGATTGTTAGACTGTTTGAGAAGACTGACTTGGAGGGTCAGTGGTATTGTTGTAATTCAAGGTTTTTGAATTAGTGAAATCCTTCAAAGTGAAGGGACTAGACGTAGCCTAGTTGACGGTGAACCAGTATAAAATTCTGTGTTTTATATTTACTTTACATCCGCTGCTAACTCTATTTTATTCATACATCATATTTTGTTATGAAACTGCAAAAACAGAAAAAGTAATCAAGTTAGTCAAACACAAATCAACCCACCTTCTCGTGTTTGCACCTTCAATATCCTCCAAAGTGGATTAAAATCATGATTAAAATTGTGGCATGAGTTCTTAACACACTTCATTTATGAACTACTACTAACAAACCAAGTCATTTACCTATATGAGATCACCTTATCTTCTTTTTTTGTACCATAGATTTTCTCACTAAATATCATATTCTAAACCTTGATTCACTAATTTCTTGTGTTATATATATTTTTGTCAAAATGCATTTTCTTATGAAAATCATATGTTGGGGCACAAAATATGTGAGTGTCAAGAGGCCAAAACTAGTATGATGTCTTTACATATAGGGCAGTGGCAACTGGAGATCAAGTCGAAGATGTTACACAAATCTCTTTAAAGATCAAAAGGACAATCACAACTATGTATTCAAAGTGGTGCACATATTTCATCCATGAATCCAAGGACCATGTTTGTAATGAGGTGAAAAAAAATAAAATAAAAAATTAAAAAGAATGTAAAAAAGCTGAATGAAAAAATTGAAAAAAAATATGAAAATGAAGGAAAATGTTCATTTATCAAATGCACTCATGACATTTCATATTTTCAATAGTCTATAAATTTAAAATCGGGACTATTGACCCTCACCTTTTGATTTAAAAGAAAAGATGATTTCCCACATTGATATTTTGGTTGAAAATATGGCCCACCATTCGCTCTTCTCTTTTATGCATGATTTCTCTGGGTATTATCAAATTAAAATGGCAGCCGAAGATACGGAAAAAACGACTTTCATTTTTGGTTTGAGGAATGTTGGGATGACCTACCAAAAACCTATGGTAACCTTGTTCCATGACATGATACATAAATAGGTAAAATTCACAAACAAAAGAAAAACATGTTATTAATCTAAAAAGACTCTTCAGAATACTTAGAAAATTTAAGCTAAAACTTAATCCCTCTAAGTGCACTTTCGGCGTGAGGTCAATCCCGATAAGGTTTGGGCCATTTCATAAATGCCTCCCCCAAGTACAGAAAGAGAAGTTCGTGGTTTTCTTGGGAGACTAAACTATATTTCATGATTTATATTACAACTAACCGCTACTTGTGAACCAATCTTTCAAACTTTTACGGAAAAATCAAATGGTTGTGTGGAACGAAGAATGCCAAAATACATTTGAGAAAAATTCGACAGTATTTGCAGAAGACTCCAATTCTAGTCCCCACCAATTTTGGGCCGACCCTTGATTATGTATCTTATAGTCCTCAACGGGTCCATGGGATGCGTGTTGGGGCAACACGATGAAACAGGAAAGAAGGAGCATGCCATTTACTATTTGAGTAATTCTTTTATAGATATACAATGTTGGAACAAACTTGTTGTGCCTTAGCCTGGGCGGCCCTTCGCTTGAGGCAAAACATGCTTTGCCATACGACGTGCTTGATATCCAAGATGGATCCGATCAAGTACATTTTCGAAAAAGCCTACTCGCACAGGGCGAATTGTTCTCTGGCAGGTGATGTCATCATATTACAATAATACCTATGTCACTAATAAAGACATCAAAGGGAGTGCCTTGGCAGACTATCTAGTTAATAAACCGGTGGATGATTATTAGTCAATGCAATTTGAATTCCCGGATGAAAGCATCATGGTTTTGTCTGAAGAATGCGATAATGGAAAATCGACCCTATTGTTTGACGGGGCCTCAAACAAAATGGGGCATGGGATTAAGGTTTTCTTAATATCTCCCAAAAAAACAGTTCATACCTATCACAGCGTGCTTGTGTTTTGATTGTACCAATAATATTGTAGAATATGAGGCTTGAACCATTGGAATTTTGGCTGCTTTGGAATCAAAAGCAAGAGTACTGGAAGTATACGGAGATTCAGCCTTAGTCATTAATCAACTTAACCAAGAATGGAAAACTCGAGATAAGAAGCTAATACCTTATTTTACCTACATAAAGGAATTGTCTTTACGATTTAACAAAATCACCTATCACTGGGTCACTCGAGAAAACAATCAATTGGCTGATTATTTGGCTACTTTATCCTCGATGTTCCAAATAAGTCGAAACGATGAAATCCCATCCATTAAAATGGAGAGTCGAGATCATCTGGCCTACTGCTGTGTAATGGAAGAAGAAACTGACGAGAAACCTTGGTATCACGACATCAAACATTATGTTATAAATAGAGAATCAGAAAAGAACTCTAAGTTGGTTAACCGTGAGCTTTTTCTTGAACGAAAAATATTTTGTATAAAAGGAATCATGATATAGTACAAGATGTCCATCATGGCTCTTATGGGATCAATATGAATGAACACACCATGTCTAGAAAGATTCTTCGGGCCGGGTATTACTAGCTCACTCTAAAGAAAGATTGTTTTAATTATATAAAGAAATGCCATAAGTGTCAAATATATGCTGACAATATCCACGCCCAACGAATTCCCATGAACACCCTTACAACACCCGGATCGTTCTCAATGTGGGGCATAGACGTCATTAGAATGATTGAACCGAAAGCTTCAAATGGACATTGCTTCATCTTGGTGGCAATTGATTACTTTACCAAATGGGTAAAGGCTGCTTCGTACGCCAACGTAACCAAAAATGTGGTGGTCAAATTCATAAAAAGGGAATTAATATGCCGTTATGGCCTACCAAGAAAGATCATTACTGTCAATGCCACAAATCTGAGTAACAAAATGATGGATGAATTATGTGCCACCATTAAAATTCAACACCACAACTCATCCTCGTAAAGACAAAAAATGAATGGCGCAGTTGAAGCAGCAAATAAAAACGTCAAAAAAAATTATTTAAAAAATGGTTGTAACATACAAAGGTTGGCATGAGATGTTGCCGTTTGCACTACACGGGTATCGTACTTCGATACCAGCTTCAGCTAGGGCAACCCTTTTTTCCCTAGTGTATGGGATGGAGGTTCTGCTACACATTGAAGTAGAAATCCCTTCGCTAAGAGTATTAATGGAAGCCAAACTAGAGGAGTCGGAATGGTTGCAAAACCATTTCGATCAATTGAATTTAATTGAAGAAAAAAGGTTGGCGGCCTTATGCCATGGATAATTATACCAGAAAAGACCAAAAAGAACGTACGAGAAAAAAGTGCGCCCTCGAGTATTCTGGGAAGGAGACTTGGTGCTAAAAATATCTTACCCATTCAAAAGGATTATTGTAGGAAATGGACCCCTAACTATGATGGCCCATATGTCATTAAGAAAGCTTTCTTAGGTGGACCTTTGATCCTCACGAATATGGACAGAAAAGATTTAGTCTTCCCTATAAACTCACACGCCGTATAAAAGTATTATACTTAAATAAAATATTCGCTCAGTTGAAAACCTTAAATGGGCAATCTAGATAAAAATTAGGGTACAAAAAAAATAGTAATAAATATCCGCTAGGTTGAGAACCTAAAATGGGCAACCTACGCAAAAATTAGGGTACAAAAAAAAAGTAATAAGTACCTGCTAGGTTGAAAACCTGAAATGGGAAACCTAGGCAAAAATTAGGGTACAAAAAAAAAATGAAATACCCGCTAGGTTGAAAACCTAAAAAGGCGACCTAGAAAAAAATTTGAGTACAAAAAAATAATAATAAAAAACCTACTAGGTTGACAACCTGAAACGGCGACCTAATCAAAAATTGGGGTTCTAAAAAATAGTAATAAATACCATCTAGGTTGAAAACCTGAAATGGGCAATCTAGGCAAATTAGGGTAGAAACAAAAAAATAGTAATAAATACCTGCTGGGTTGAAAACCTGAAAGCGCAATCTAGGAGAAGAAGAAAAACAACAACAACAACAAAAACAAAGAATATATACTCAAAAGGACAGGATCAACGATATGGATCGGACTGTGGCATGAGAAGTTAGTACAATCTACCTTTGAGTTACTAATAACCAAGTCGGTCTTCCACCCATTTCTTTTGTCTACCTTTGAATTACTAGTAACAAAGATGGGTCTTCCACCCATTTCTTTTGTTTTATCTTATGTATATTCTTTTTTACGACAAATATTGAACCTCAATATATTGATATATACTTTAATCATCTTTATAACAAATCGGGTCATTTACCCATATGAGATCACCTTATCTTTTTTTTTTCTATGAGTCCTTCTTTTTTTGTACCATAGATTTTTTCACTAAATGTCATATTCTGAACATTGATTCACTAATTTCTTGTGTTATAAATCTTTTTGTCAAAATGCATTTTCTTATGATAATCATATGTTGGGGCATAAAATATGTGAGTGTCAATCGGCCAAAACTAGTATGATGTCTTTACATATAGGGTAGTGGCAACTGGAGATCAAGTCGAAGATGTTACACAAATCTTTTTAAAGATCAAAAGGACAATCACCACTATGTATTCAAAGTGGTGCTTATATTTCATCCATGAATCCAAGGACCATGTTTGTAATGAGGTGAAAAAAAATAAAATTAAAAATTAAAATGAATGTAAAAAGGTGATTGAAAAAGTTGAAAAAAAATATAGGAAAATGAAGGAAAATGTTCATTTATCAAATGCATTCATGACATTTCATATTTAGAGGATGACTCCCAAGTATTTTCGATACTTTAATCTTCTGCCTTGAGCTTCCTTTTATAGATGAAATTAGGACTTCAATGATGCTTTACTTCTGGAGTGTATTTTGATTAATCTGTTTTGAGAATATTTTGGAGTAGTTTGCTCAGTTTTTGTTTTGAGTCTTTTGCTCACTGATGCTTTACTTCTTGAGTGTATTTCAATTAATCTGTTTTGAGCATGCTTTTAGCTAGGTTCTGTTTCTCGAGTCTTTTGCTCCAATTCTGTTTTGAGCATTTTTCTCAGATTCTGTTTTGAGCATTTTTCTCAGATTCTGTTTTGAGCATATTTTTAGCTAGATTCTATTTCTCGAGTCTTTTGCTCCAATTCTATTTTGAGCATTTTTCTCTAACATATTCCTCTGACAGATTCCTCTGATGATCATCCTCTGGTGACATTATCCTCTGATTTCTGCTTCTAGTGACGTCATCTTCTGGTGACATCATCCTCTGATTTCTGCTTCTGGTGACGTCATCTTCTGGTGACATCATCCTCTGATTTCTGCTTCTGGTAACGTCATCCTCTAATCTATTCTTCTGGTTACATTTTTCATTCTTCTTCTAAGTCAAATATGTTATTTTCATAACATACATTTGTTAACATCAAAAGTTTAATTGGAAGAACCAACTTGGTTTCAACAATATCCCTCTTTTTGATGATGACAAACAATGTATTTTGATAATACTTTTTCTTTCTTTTGACTCTGACTACCCCTTAGACTAAGCTTCATTTTATATTTTCTCCCCCTAAGTCTAATGCCCAGATATCACATCAAATACATCATACATCATATTCTCCTCCTTCAAAATACATCATCTTTTCCCTCGGATATTTTATCAAATATTTCATCTTCTCCCCCTTTGTCATCAGACAAAAAGGATTGAATGAAGAAAAGAGATCCTCTGTTTTTTTTTGACTCCTTTTTTATAATTATAAAAGTACACAAAAAATAAAATAACATACAAAAAATTAAACTAAGCTATTAGGTTATGGATGAAGATAACATTAAGGTTTCTCTTGATGAATTCAAACCTATCTTCAGGTAGTGGTTTAGTGAATATCTCAGCCCATTGATGATCAGTATCTACAAATCGAATGTTAAGTACCCCTTTTAAAACAAAATCTCTGATGAAGTGGTGTTTGATCTCTATGTGTTTGGCTCTGGAATGTAAGATAGGTTTATGGATGAAGTGTTATCACAGAACAAAGGGATATTGGTTTCAAAAATGTTGTAATCTTCAAGTTGATGTTTCATCCAAATTAACTGTGAGTTGCATCCTGCTGCTGATATATACATGGCAATGGTGCTTTTTCTTTTGCTTGACCAAGAGATCAAATTTTGACCTAAGAATGTGCAGTTGCCACTTGTCTTTTTCCTTTCCAACTTGTCTCCAGCATAGTCAGAATCACAAATACCTCTTAGTATGTAGGTGGGGGTTTTCTTGTATAACAAGGTAAGGTTGGTGGTTCCTTTAAAGTATCTCAAGATTCTTTTGCCGATAGTTAAATGGGATTCCCTAGGGTCAGCTTGAAAACCAGCACATACACAAACACTAAACAAAATGTCAGGTCTAGAATTATTTAAGTAAAGAAGGGATCCAATCATACCTCTGTATGTTTTCTGGTCTACCTTTTGGATGGTTTCACCTTTCTCAAGTGAGCAGGTTGGGTGCATGGGGGTGGCCATAGGTTTACAGTCACTCATCTTGAACTTTTTGAGAAGTTTTTTAGTGTATTTAGATTGGTGAATGAGTATACCTGATCTACCTTGGTGAATATGAATTCCCAGGAAGAACTTAAGTTCTCCCATCATGCTCATTTGGAACTCTTTCTGCATTAGGTCAGAAAACTTACTTGCACAGAGTGCCGTTAGTGGATCCAAAGATGATATCATATTTGCAATCACTTAGTTGACTTATGCTCAAAAGATTATGCTTCAGACCTTTTACTAACAGAACATTTTTAATAGAAAGGGATGAAGATTTGTTACGAACTGTTCCTGTACCAATAATTCGACCTTTCTGGTTTCCTCCAAAGGAAATTTTGCCTCCAGTTTTCATGGTCAGATCCATAAACATAGATTTGTCTCCTTTCATATGTTTGGACCAACCACTTCACCTTTTTCATTGAGTTTATTCCCTAACACCCACTTGGTTCCAATGATAATTTTGTGTGGTTTGGACACCAGATCCCATACATCATTCATTTCAAACTCATTTAGCTCTTGTTGCATTGGTAGACTCTGCTTTTTCAATTTCTTTTGCCATTTATTCTGCTTCTAGTGGTTTCTGCTTGTTTTTGAAACCACTAGAATGTTGTTTCTGCTGAAGTGTTCAATTCGTGTGAATCACCTAGTTCCTTTAAATCTTTGAGAAACTGCAAAAAAAACTTATCTAGCTTTGATTTTTAAGATCAAGCTTCTTGTATCATAGTAAACATAAATATCAAACAATAATAGTATTTACAGCAAGATGTAACCTCTATGTCAATAGTTTTATTATGAAAATCCTCTTGTTTCTGATTTTCAGATTCTGAATCTGTATGTTCTGTGATTAGATGATTTGGATGAAGGGATTTGAATTCCCTTCTTGGATTGTAGTCTTGATGAATTTTACCGGAGTGTTTGAAGAACTCTCTTGATTGTGATTCTTCTCTTTCTGCTGATATATCTGGTTCCTCTGATAATTCTGGAATTGATGACAATTCTGATTCTTCTGGTTCTAGAACTGATGGTAATTATGATTCTTCTTGTAGTTCCAGTTCTGGTGATATGAGTGATTTCACTGATATTTCCTATTCCTCATATGATTCTGATAATTGAAGTAATTTTTATGATCATAACTAAACCTTTGATATTGATACCTGTTCTGGTTCTGGTTCTGGTTCTAGTTCCAGTACTGATTCTGATTCTGGTTCCAGTGTTGGCTCTGGTTCCAGTTCCCGTGCCTGTGATACTGGTTCCAGTTCCTGTTCTGATTCTGGTTCTAGTTGTGATTTTGGTTCCAGTTCTGATTTTGATTCTTATTCTGGTTGAGTTGATCAGACCTTCTTTCATTAGACTCAGATTGCCTCTGTCTGGTTGTTGCAGGAACATAAACCTTATTCTCCTTGTGCATTTCCAACATCCATTATTTAGGCACCATTGTTGGTGTCTTCTTCTGGTTGCTCAGAATATTTGCAACATAGACAATTTGATCTTTTGGTACCCAGAACTGATTGGGTCCAGGTTTGTTAGTTTTAATAGCTCTCTTATCTTGTTCAGATTTTACCATTGGACAAGATGATTCAGAGTGACCTTTCTTAGCACAAACAATGCATAAAACATCAGAATGAACATTTTTAGTTTCAGCAATAGTTTCTGTAAAACCAAGACCTCTCTTTCCAATGTTACTGTTTCCATAAATCATAGATGAATATTTACATCTTTCCATTCAATTAGAAATAAAATTTTGAAAAAATTTCTCATGCATATCTGTGCATCTGTCAAATTCCTTGAATGTGATGGCATTGATCATGATGGTTCTTAACCTTTGATGCAGTTTGTATAATCTGCTTTGGTCTGGACTCATATTTGCCATGTCCAGTTCTTGAGTTGGATCTCCTGGAACAGTAGGTGCAATGTATCCTTTGACTACGAATTCCATAATTCAGGATCTTGAGATATGAAGAAACTGCTCATTCTGTCCTTCCAATACTCAAAACTATCTCCATCAAACAGTGGTGGTCTGTTGATATTGCCTCCAAAATCATCTTTGGATTCTGCCATGTTGTTGACCCCTTGGACCTTTCCTTAAACACAAGTTAAGTGCTCAGCCTTGAGACCGAGCTCTGATATCAATTGAAGGTGCAAACACGAGAAGGGGGGGTTGAATTGTGTGTGACTAACTTGAATACTTTTTAGTTTTAATACAAAACTGTTATGTATGAATTAAAACAGAGTTAGCAGCAAATATAAAGTAAATAAAAACTCAGACTTTTATACTGGTTCACCATTAACTAGGCTACGTCCAGTCCCTTCACTTTGAAAGATTTCACTAATTCAAAAACCTTGAATTACAAAGTACCACTGACCCTCCAAGTCAGTCTTCTCAAAAAGTCTAACAACCTTACACTTTTGAGGAAAAAAAGCCTTGAATCTAATTGCTAAGTAATCTGCTACTCCTTTTGACTCCCTCAGATTGTAGACTCTACTTCAACAACTTAGACCTAACACAAGGGAAAGAAAAACATAGAGTACTTGCTTTTGGAAAGCGGATACTCACAATTGACCTCACTGAAAACTCAAGGATTTTGCTTTTGGAAGTGTATGACTCTCAAGTATTTTCGATACAAAGTCTTCTGCCTTGAGCCTCTTTTTATAGATGAAATTAGGACTTCACTGATGCTTTACTTCTGGAGTGTATTCCGATTAATCTGTTTTGAGAATATTCTGGAGTAGTTTGCTCAGATTCTGTTGAGTCTTTTGCTCACTGATGCTTTACTTCTAGAGTGTATTTCAATTAATCTGTTTAGAGCATTTTGTTCCGCTTTTGTTTTGAGCATGCTTTTAGCTTGATTCTGTTTCTCGAGTGTTTTGCTCCAATTCTGTTTTGATAATTTTTCTCAGATTCTGTTTTGAGCATATTTTTAGCTAGATTCTGTTTCTTGAGTCTTTTGCTCCAATTCTGTTTTGAGCATTTTTCTCTAACATATTCCTCTGACAGATTCCTCTGATGATCATCCTTTGGTGACGTCATCCTCTGATTTTTGCTTCTGGTGATGCATCTTCTGGTGACATCATCCTCTGATTTCTGCTTCTAGTGACGTCATCTTCTGGTGACATCTCTGGTGACATCATCCTCTGATTTCTGCTTCTGGTAACGTCATCCTCTGATCTATTCTTTTGGTGACATTTTTCATTCTTTTTCTAAGTCAAATATGTTATTTTCATAAAATATATTTGTTAACATCAAAACTTTAATTGCAAGAACCAACTTCGTTCCAACAAAGATTTCCCACATTGATATTTTGGTTGACAATACGGCCCACCATTCGCTTTTCTCTTTTATGGATGGTTTCTCTAAGTATAATCAAATTAAAATGGCAGGGGAAGATACGGAAAAAACGACTTTCATTTTTGGTACGAAGAATGTCGGGACGACCTACCAAAAAGCTATGGTAACCTTGTTCGATGACATGATACATAAAGAGGTAAAAGTCACAAACAAAAGAAAAACATGTTATTAATCTAAAGAGACTCTTCGAAAGACTTAGAAAATTTAAGCTAAAACTTAATCCCTCTAAGTGCACTTTCGGCGTGAGGTCAATGTTGGAACCAAGTTGGTTCTAAGTACTTAGGATTTTGATGTTTACAAAAGCACTCCATGTAATCTTATTTTGTACCTTGAATTACTATATTAAAATGCCTCCAGAAGATGAAGTTATCAGAGGATACACCACCAGAAGTCACCAGATAATGCATCCTGAAATTACCAGAGGATACACCAAGATGTCAAAACACCACCAGAAGATATCTTTACTGGCCCAGATCAGAAGGTAGCAAAGTCCAGAAGGAGACCTGGACCAGACCAAAAGGAAGCCTGCCAGAGGGAGACTTGTTCCAGACTAGAAGATATCATAAGTCAGACTTAGTCCAGAAGTTATTCTAACCAGAAGATAGCTTGGCAGTGAAATGATAAACAGTCCAGACTTGATCCAAACATAATCAGAGGATAAATTAATGGGTCCAGAACAAGAGATTTAATCCAGATTTGGCCCAGAACAGAAGATAACATGGTTTAGAGTATGAAACTAAGTCTAGACCAGAAGAAGTGATATCCAGATTGATTCCAGAACTGATCCAGATCAGAAGGTAAAATGTCCATATTAAAATATCGTATTGCAAGTCCAAAGTGGTCGATATTAGAAGATCAGAAAGTGTGGTCCAATGTTGGCCGAGATTAGAGGATCACAACAGGTCAGATTGTATGGTCTAGATGTGGACGAGAGCAGAAGATCAAGCGGTCCAGATTGAATCATGATCATTGGAGTAGTGATTAAATTTGATCAAAGTATTAAAAGGATTTGTTACAAAAATAAAGTGAAGGCTTGTGGAATTTAGAAGATATTGGAAGGAAGAAAGATTTGTTCCAGAATTAATTAAGAACAGGATTGGCCCAAGTTATTTTTGAAAGCAAATCTGGAGCTAAAAATATATGTTTTTTATTTAAGTGAAACCCGATTGGCCATGTTATTTTTGCAAGAGAATCCAGCAAGATACAGCTTGAATTTAATCTTGGAAGAGACCGTAATTCACATCTATAAAAAGAGGCTCAAGACTGAAGACTCAGCATCGAAAAATCACAAAAGAGTCATACACTTCCAAAAGCAAACACTCAAGTTTTTAGTGAGGTTAATTATGAGTTCCAGCTTTCCAAAAGCAAGCACTCATGCTTTTTCTTTCCCTTGTGTTAGATCTAAGTTGTTGAAGTAGAGTCTACAATCTCAGTGAGTCAGAAAGGGTAGCAGATTACTTAGCAATTAGATTCGAGGCGTTGTAATTTCTTCTACAGTCTGGGGTTGTCAGATTGGTAGGAGAAGACTTGACTTGAGAAGTCAAGGTGCTGTATTCCTTTAAAGTCTAGGTTTGTTAGACTGTTTGAGAAGACTGACTTGGAAGGTCAGTGGTGTTGTTGTAATTCAAGGTTTTGAATTAGTTAAATCCTTCAAAGTGAAGGGACTGGACGTAGCCTTATTAACGGTGAACCAATATAAAATTCTGTGTTTTATATTTACTTTACATCCGCTGCTAACTCTGTTTAATTCATAAATCAGGTTTTGTTATGAAAATTCAAAAATAGAAAAAGTATTCAAGTTAGTCAAACACAATTAAACCCACCTTCTCGTGTTTGCACCTTCAATTGGCATAAGAGCTCGGTCTCAAGGTTGACCACTTAACAGTGTTTGAGGAAAGGTCCAAGCTGTGAACAACATGGCAAAATCCAAAGATGATTTGGGAGGCAACATCAACAGACCACCACTGTTTGATGGAGAAAGGTTTGAGTATTAGAAGGACAGAATGAGAAGTTTCTTCATATCTCAAGATCCTGAATTATGGAAGCTGGTAGTCAAAGGATACACTACACCTACTGTTCTAAGAGATCCAACTAAAGAACTGGACATGGAAGACATGAAACCAGACCAAAGCAAAGCATACAAATTGCATCACAAAGCCAGAACCAACATGATCAGTGCCATTACATTAAAGGAATTTGACAGATGCACAGATAAAGAAATAGCATATTCGACAATCTGGTTGTGACCTATGAAGGAAGCCAGTAGGTTCAAGAAACAAGGGCTAACATACTGGTCAAACAATATGAGATGTTCACGATGAAAGATGATGAAGACATTGATGGAATGTTCTGTAGACTCCAGACTCTGATATCTGGACTGAAGGTCTTGAACAAAAATCTACACAACAGCAAATCATGTAAAGAAGATTTTAAGAAGTTTACCAACAAAGTGGAGACCAATGGTTATTGCAGTTCAACAAGCCAAAGATCTATATAACTTAAGACTGGATGATTTGATCAGCTCACTCAAGTCTCATGAACTAGAACTGGAAGCAGATGAACCAAAGAAGAAGAAGAATCTGGCCCTGAAGTCGAAACAGAAGAAAATTGCAAGGGCAGCATCTGAATCAGAGGATAGCGACAATGACGGTGATGATATGGCTTACTAAACCAAATAGATGGTTAAGATCTGGGAAACCAGGAAGAGGAGAGGTTTCAGGAAGAAACATAACAGCAAAGGAATGGAAGAATCTGACAAGAAGAGCATCATCTATTATGGATGCAATGAACCTGGACATATCAAGTCAGAATGTCCAAATCTGGAAAAAGGCAAACAACACAAGAAGAGATCCAGATTCATAAAGAAGGGTCTGATGGTAGCCTGGGATGTATCAGAATTAGAAGAAGAATCGTCTGATGAAGAAGAGGCAGAAACAACAATGATGGCACACATCAGGTCTGCCTCTGGACGTCGTAAAGGCACAGGTTCACGAAGGAAAGCAGGCAGAAGGAGGAATGATCAAAGCATGCATTCAAGCAAGTCTGGAAGCACATAAGAGAAAGCCATTCTGGCTCTGATGGCTCATACCAACTCAAGTTCTGGATACAGCTCAGGCTCTGGAACAGATTCAGAAGATGAAGACAATGAGGTATTTTCTGATCTCACTAAGTCTGAATTAATTGAGGCTGTTAAAGAATTTTTAAATGCAAACAATAAGATGTCTTTGAAACTGAAAACTCTTAGGGAAGATAAGAAAAATCTGACTAAAGAAGTCCAAGTTTTAAAGAATCAAAATTCTGAGTATGCAACTGAAAACAAGGATTTTAAAACTGAAGTTGCAAGACTCAAATCTGAAAACCAAACTCTCAAAAGTAATGTTTGTTCCACTTCCAAAACTGTTTGTGAATTTAATATGCATGAGCAATTTTTTCAAAAATTTATTTCTAATGGAATGGAAAGAAGTAAATATGCATCTATGATTGATGGAAACAGTAACACTAGAAAGAGAGGTCTTGGTTTTACAGAAACTATTACTGAAACTAAAACAGTTCATTATGATGTTTTATGCATTATTTGTGCTAAGAAAGGTCACTCTGAATTATCTTGTCCAATGGTAAAATCTGAACAAGATCAGAGAGTTGTTAAAACTAACAAACTTGGACCCAATCAGTTTTGGGTACCAAAAGATCAAATTGTCTATGTTGCAGATATTCTGAGCAACCAGAAGGAGACACCAACAATGGTGCCTGGACAATGGATGTTGGCAATACACAAGCAGAAGAAGGTTTACGTTCCAACATCTACCAAAAAGAAGCCAATTGACTCTGGTAGAAGAAGAACTGGTCAACACAATACCTATTAGAACCAGAACCAGAATCATAGGAGGAACAGGAAATATCAAAGAAATCACACATATCACACGAATCATAACACGAACTTGAACCAGAATCAGAACTGGAACCAGTATTAGAGGTACAGGTACTGGAACCAGAATCAACACTGGAACCAGAATCAGAATTAGTACTCGAACCAGAACCAGAACCAGAATAGGAATTATCAGAATCATCAGTACCACCAGAATCACCTGATTCATCCAATTCACCAAAGTTACCAGAACCAAAACATGTTCCAGAATCATCAGAGGAACATGGTTTATCAACCAAAGCAGAATCAGGAGAACACTCCAATCAGATTGATCAAAACTGCAAACCTGGATGGGAATTCAAATTTCTTCATCCAGACCCACTAATCAAAGAACATTCAAAAATCAGAATATGAATACTAGAAAAGACGAAACAAAAGGGTTTTTTAGAGGGAAAATGAAATTGTGACATACAGGTGATATGTTTTGTGTAAAGCTTATGTTTATTGTCATAACCAGAAGCTTGATCTTAAAAATCAAAGCTAGATAAGTACTTGCAGGAACTAGGTGATCCAAATAATCTGAACAAGTTCAGCTGAAACAATAAAACCAGTTCAGTGGTTTCAAAAATCAAGCAGAAACCACCAGAAGCAGAATTAATGGTTTGGTTGTATTTAGTTCAATTATTAATTATTAAAATTTGTATTATGACAAATTGCTTGATCTCGACAAATCAAACCAAGATAAAGATAGTGCAGGTTCACCAGAACCAAAGGGAGCAGAAGCAGAAGTAGAAGATACAGAAGTACCTAGAAAGGTAGAGGATACAAGCAAGCCAGCAACACATGACAAACCTTCAAAAGATAAATCTGATAAAGTAAGAAATAGCCAAGTTAAGTCAGAAGAGAAATCTGGATACTTATCAGAATCAGAAGCTGTTACAGATCTTCCAGAACCAGAAGTTGATGCAAACCAACCAATGTTGATGAAGCTTTGGTAAAGGAAGGTTGGATACTTGCAATGCAAGAAGAGCTGAATGAATTTCAAAGGACTGATGTTTAGGATCTGGTATCCAGACCAAACAAAAACATTATTGGAACCAAGTCGGTGTTCAGGAATAAACTCAATGAAAAAGGTGAAGTGGTAAGGAACAAAGCCAGACTTGTAGCTCAAGGATACAGTCAATAGGAAGGTATTGATTACACTGAGACTTTTGCTCCAGTGGCCAGGTTAGAAGCAATTAGAATTCTTTTATCATTTGCTGCTAATCATGATATAATGCTGTATCAAATGGATGTTAAAAGTGCATTCTTAAATGGCTATATAAGTGAGGAAGTCTATGTCAAACAGCCCCGTGGATTTAAAAATTCTGATTTTCCAAACCATGTTTTTAAACTTAAAAAATCTTTATATGGTTTAAAACAAGCACCAAGGGCATGGTATGACAGACTTAGTAACTTTCTGCTTAAGAATAAATTTGATAGAGGCTAGATTGATAATACTCTATTTAGGAAATCCATTAAAAATGATATTTTGATTATTCAAGTTTATGTTGATGATATCATCTTTGGATCCATTAATGGAACTTTGTGCAAAGAGTTTTCTGACCTAATGCAAAAAGAGTTCCAAATGAGCATGACATTCTGTTTAGTGTTTGTGTTTGTGCCTATTTTCAATCTAACCCTAGGGAATCCCATTTAACTGCTGTCAAAAGAATTTTGAGATACCTTAAAGGAACCACCAACCTTACCTAGTTATACAAGAAAACCCCCACCTACAAACTAAAAGGTTTTTGTGATTCTGACTATGCTGGAGACAAGCTGGAAAGGAAAAGTACAAGTGGCAACTGCACATTCTTAGGTGATAATTTGATCTCTTTGTCAAGCAAAAGACAAAGCACCATTGCCATGTCAATAGCTGAAGCTGAGTATATATCAGCAGTAGGATGCAGCTCATAGTTAATCTGGATGAAACATCAACTTGAAGATTACAACATCTTTGAAACCAATATCCCTTTGTTATGTGATAACACTTCAGCCATAATCCTAACCAAGAACCCTATCTTACAATCTAGAGCCAAACACATTGAAATAAAACACCATTTCATTAGGGACCATGTTCAAAAAGGGACTTTAAGCATCCAATTTGTGTTCACTGATCATCAATGGGTTGACATCTTCACCAAAGCATTACCTGAAGATAGGTTCGAGTTCATCAAGAAGCATCTCAACATTACCTCCATATATAACTAGCTCAAGTAGTCATCTTAGGAGTTTTTAATTTTCTTGTAATTTTACTTTATGCTTTTTATTTTTCTGTTTTTACTATCTGTAATTTGTAAAGAGAAAAACAAAAAATAAAAAAAAAGGTAGGACCTCTTTTTGGCTGATGACAAAAAGGGGGAGAGAGAGAAAAAAGAGAAATAAGTAGAAAAGGAGAGATAAAAAGAAAGGAGGAGCGAAAAAGAAAGAGATGGAAAGAGAAGGAGTTGAAAAGGAGAATAAATAGGGAGAGAGAAAAATAAAGAGAGAAAAAGAAAGAGTTGAGAAAAAGAAGGAGTTGAAAAGGAGAGGAAACGGGGAGAGAAAAATAAAGAGAGAAAAAGAAAGAGTGAAAAGAGAAGGAATTGAAAAGGAGAGGCAATGTAAAGGTAGAAAAGAAAGAGAGAATAAAGAAGAAGTTGAAAAGGAGAGGAGAAGAGAAGAAAAGAAAGGGTGAAAAGAGAAGGAGTTGAAAAGAAGAAGAAAAAGTCAGTATCATACTTAGGGGATATTGGTCTTAGGGGGAGTATTTCAAGTACTTCGAGTCATAAGCTATCAAAATAAGTTAAGGTTTTGTCGTCATCAAAAAGGGAGAGATTGTTAGTTAAGATTTAAGTATATGGCCCAGTGTTGGCCGAGATCAGAAGATCAGACCATGGCCCAGTGTTGGCTGGGATCAGAAGATCAGAACGTGTGGTCCATTATTGGCCGAGATCAGAGGATCACAGCAGATCAGATTGCAATTCCAGAGTGGTCGAGATCAGAAGATTAGAAAGTGTGGTCCAGGGTTGGCTGAAACCAGAGGATCACAGCAGATCACTTAGTATGGTCCAAATGTGGACGAGAGCAGAAGATCAAACGGTCCAGATTGAATCATGATAATTTGAGTCGTGATTAAATTTGATCAAATTATTAAAAGGATTTGTTATAAAAATAAAGTGAAGACTTGTGGAATTCAGAAGCTATTGGCGGGAAGAAAGATTTGTTCTAGAATTAATGAAGAACATGACTGACCCAAGTTATTTTTGAAAGCAAATCTGGAGCTAAAAAGATATGTTTTTTATTTAAGTGAAACCCGATTGGCCAAGTTATTTTTGCAAGAGAATCCAGCAAGATACAACTCGAATTTAAGCTTGGAAGAGACCCTAATTCACATCTATAAAAGAGGCTCAAGACTGAAGACTTAGCATCGAAAAATCACAAAAGAGTCATACACTTCCAAAAGCAAACACTCAAGTTTTCAGTGAGGTTAATTGTGAGTTCCAGCTTTTCAGAAGCGAGCACTCGTGCTTTTTCTTTCCCTTGTGTTAGATCTAAGTTGTTGAAGTAGAGTCTACAATCTGTGGGAGTCAGAAGGGGTAACAGATTACTTAGCAATTAGATTCAAGGCGTTGTAATTCCTTCTACAATCTGGGGTTGTCAGATTGGTAGGAGAAGACTTGACTTGAGAAGTCAAGGTGCTGTATTCCACAAAAGTCTAAGATTGTTAATCTGTTTGAGAAGACGGACTTGGAGGGTCAGTGGTGTTGTTGTAATTCAAGGTTTTGAATTAGTGAAATCCTTCAAAGTGAAGGGACTAGACGTAGCCTTGTTAACGGTGAACCAGTATAAAATTTTGTGTTTTATATTTACTTTACATCCGCTGCTAACTCTGTTTGATACATACATCAGGTTTTGTTATAAAACTGCAAAAACAGAAAAAGTATTCAAGTTAGTCAAACACAATTCAACCCCCATTTCTCGTGTTTGCACCTTCAGTCAACCCCGATAAGGTTTGGGCCATTTCACAAATGCCTCCCCCAAGTAAGGAAAAAGAAGTTCGTGGTTTTCTTGGGAGACTAAATTATATTTCAAGATTTATATCACAACTAACCGCTACTTGTGAACCGTTCTTTCAAACTTTTAAGGAAAAATGAAACGGTTGTGTGGAATGAAGAATGCCCAAATACATTTGAGAAAAATTCGACAGTATTTGTAGAAGACTCCAATTCTAGTCCCCCCAATTTGGGGTTGACCCTTGATTATGTATCTTATAGTGCTCAACGGGTCCATGGGACGCGTGTTGGGGCACACGATGAAACAGGAAAGAAGGAGCATGCCATTTACTATTGGAGTAAATTTTTTTACAGATATACAATGTTAGAACAGACTTGTTGTGCCTTAGCCTGAGCGGCCCATCGCTTGAGGCAATACATGCTTTGCCATACGACTTGCTTGATATCCAAGATAGATCTGATCAAGTACATTTTTGAAAAAGCCTGCTCTCACAGGGCGAATTGCTCACTGGCAGGTGATGTTATCATAATATAATAATACCTATGTCACTAAGAAAGACATCAAAGGGAGTGCCTTGGCAGACTATCTAGTTAGTTGATCGGTGGATGATTATCAGTCAATGCAATTTGAATTCCCGGATGAAAGCATCATGGTTTTCTCTGAAGAATGCGATAATGGAAAATCGACCTTATTGTTTGATTGGGCCTCAAACATAATGGGGCATGGGATTAGGGTTATCTTAATATCTCCCAAAAAAACAGTTCATACCTATCACAGTGCGCTTGTGTTTTGATTGTACCAATAATATTATAGAATGTGAGGCTTGTGCCATGGGAATTTTGGCTGCTTTGGAATCAAAAGCAAGAGTACTGGAAGTGTATGGAGATTCAACCTTAGTCATTAATCAGCTTAACCAAGAATGGGAAACTCGAGATAAGAAGCTAATACCTTATTTTACCTACATAAAGGAATAGTGTTTACGATTTGACAAAATCACCTTTCACTATGTCCCTCGAGAAAACAATCAATTGGCTGATTATTTGGCTACTTTATCCTCGATGTTCCAAATAAGTCGAAACAATGAAATCCCATCCATTAAAATGAAGAGTCGAGATCATTCGGCCTACTGCCGTGTAATGGAAGAAGAAACTAACGGGAAACCTTGGTATCATGACATCAAACATTATGTGATAAATAGAGAACGAGAAAAGAACTCTAAGATGGTTAATCGTGAGCTTTTTCTTGAACGAAAAATATTTTGTATAAAAGGAATCATGATATGGTACTCCTCAGATGTGTCGATGTTAATGAGGCGAAAGATATTCTACAAGATGTCCATGATGGCTCTTATGGGATCAATATGAATGAACACACCATGTCTAGAAAGATTCTTCGGGCCGGGTATTACTAGCTCACACTAAAGAAAGATTGTTTTAATTATGTAAAGAAATGCCATAAGTGTCAAATATATGCTGACAATATCCACGCCCCACGAATGCCCCCAAACACCCTTACAGCGCCCTGACAGTTCTCAATGTAGGGCATAGATGTCATCTGAATGATTGAACCGAAAGCGTCAAATGGACATTACTTCATCTTGGTGGCAATTGATTACTTTACCAAATGGGTAGAGGCCGCTTCGAACGCCAACGTAACAAAAAATGTGGTGGTCAAATTCATAAAAAGGGAATTAATATGCCGTTATGGCCTACCAAGAAAGATCATTACTGACAATGCCTCAAATATGAATAAGAAAATGATGGATGAATTATGTGCCACCATTAAAATTTAACACCACAACTCATCCTTGTACAGACAAAAAATGAATGGCGCAGTTGAAGCGGCAAATAAAAACGTCAAAAAAATTTATTTAGAAAATGGTTGTAACATACAAAGGTTGGCATGAGATGTTGCCGTTTTCACTACACGGTATCGTACTTCGATACCCGCTTCAACTAGGGCAACCCTTTTTTCCCTAGTGTATGGGATGGAGGTTCTGCTACCCATTGAAGTAGAAATCCCTTCGCTAAGAGTATTAATGGAAGCCAAACTAGAGGAGTCGGAATGGTTGCAAACCCATTTCGATCAATTGAATTTAATTGAAGAAAAAAGGTTGGCGGCGTATGCCATGGACAATTATACCAGAAAAGACCGAAAAGAACGTACGAGAAAAAAGTGCTCCCTCGAGTATTCCGGGAAGAAGACTTGGTGCTAAAAAAGATCTTACCCATTAAAAAGAATTATCGTGGGAAATGGAGCCCTAACTATGATGGCCCATATGTCATTAAGAAAGCTTTCTCAGGTGGACCTATGATCCTTACGAATATGGACGGAAAAGATTTAGTCTTCCATATAAACTCAGACGCCGTAAAAGAGTATTATACTTAAATAAAATATTCGCTAGGTTGAAAACCTGAAATGGGCAATCTAGGCAAAAATTAGGGTACAAAAAAAAAGTTATAGATACCCACTAGGTTGAAAACCTAAAATGGGCAACCTAGGCAAAAATTAGGGTACGAAAAAAAATGAAATACCCGCTAGGTTGAAAACCTAAAAAGGCGACCTAGACAAAAATTTGAGTACAAAAAAATAATAACAAAAAACCTACTAGGTTGACAACCTGAAAGGGCGACCTAAACAAAAATTAGGGTACGAAAAAATAGTAATAAATGCCCGCTAGGTTGGAAACCTGTAATGGGCAATCTTGGCAAAATTAGGGTAGAAACAAAAAAACAGTAAGAAATACCTGTTGGGTTGAAAACCTGAAAAGGCAACCTAGGAGAAGAAGAAAAACAACAACAACAAAAACAAAGAATATATACTCAAAAGGATAGGATCTACGATATGGATCGGACTATGGCACGAGAAGTTAGTACAATCTACCTTTGAATTACTAATAACCAAGCCGGTCTTGCACCCATTTCTTTTGTCTACCTTTGAATTACTGGTAACAAAGTTGGGTCTTCCACCCATTTCTTTTGTTTTATCTTATGTATATTCTTTTTTACGACGAAAATTTGAACCTCAATATATTGATATATACTTTTATCATCTTTATAATTTAACCCTATTTCTAACATGCATCTTATGGTTATCATGTACTTGAAAGTAAAACATATACCATACCTCGATATAATGAATTATGACTCGCATGTTGAAGCCGAGAAAACAAATCGCACCCGAATCCGAGAAAATGACTCGCATGTTGAAACCTGGAAAACGACTCGCACCCCAAAGCGAGAAAACGACCTGCATGTTGAAGCCGGGAAAACGACTCGCAACCTAAGCCGAGAAAACGACCCGCATGTTGAAGTTGGGAAAACGACTCGCAACCCAAGCCGAGAAAATGACCCGCATGTTGAAATAGGGAAACGACTCGCACCTGAAGCCGAAAAACGACCCGCATGTTGAAGGCAAGAAAACAACTCGCACCCAAAGCAGAGAAAACGACCCACATGTTGAAGCCATGAAAACGACTCACACCCGAAGTCGAGAAAACGACCTGCATGTTGAAGCCGGGAAAACGACTGGCACCCGAAGCCGAGAAAACGACCCGCATGTTGAAGCCGGGAAAACGACTAGCTCCCAAAGCTGAGAAAACGACCTGCATGTTGAAGCTGGGAAAACGACTCGCACCTAAGCCGAGAAAACGACCCGTATGTTGAAGCCGAGAAAACGACCCGCATGTTGAAGCCGGGAAAACAACTCGCATCCCAAGCCAAGAAAACGACCCGCATGTTGAAGCCGGGAAAATGACTCGCACCCAAAGCCGAGGAAACGACCCGCACGTAATGCCGAGGAAATGACCTGCATATTGAAGCCGGGGAAACGACTCGCACCCAAAGACAAGAAAACGACCTGCATGTTGAAGCCAGGAAAACGACTAGCACCCAATGCCGAGAAAACGACTCGCACCCGAAATTGGGAAAACGAACCGCATGTTGAGTCAAGAAAAAGACTTGCACCCTTCTACAAAAATTATTTCCGGACAAAATTAGAGTTGTCATCATTACTTATTTTTACTTTGATTCTCAAGTAAATTCTAAGTAAAGAGGGGAAACTTGTTGACACCTAATTTTGTCCGTTTTCTTTAGACATTTTATATAATATATATATATATATAAATGAGAAAAATATAATAAATAAAAATAAAAATAAATAATTAGACTATAAACTTTAGACAATCATGACTGTTTTTGGTTCTTGTTTGCCTCTGATTCCTATTCAGGAGTTCACTCTTTTCTTAAACAAAAAAAGTACATAATTGAATAAAAAGAAACTGAAAAGAAATGGGTTGATGGTAATAAAAATCAGTATAATGGTAATCAATTGAAGGAAAAGAAACCGAAAAGAAATGAATTGATGGTAATAAAAATCAGCATAATGGTGATCATTTGAATGAAAAGAAACCGATAACAAATTGATGAATAGTAATAAAAATCAACATAATGGTGATGAATAATAATTGGTAATCAATCCACAACTATTTCCTTGTCTTTTGTAACCTACACCCTAGAAAGTCTATAAATAATCGACACCAAGAGTAGGGAAAATGGGAGCATTATTAAGAGTAAAAAAAAAAAGAATCATAGGCAAAAGAGGAGCGGAGAATCTGAACTTGGTAAAATCAGTCCAGCAAAAAAAATTTAGCAGTAAGGTACCGCTTTCTTATTATTCTCTAATTTTCTTCTTATTATTCTTTGTATTGCATCCTTTAAAATAAAATGTAGTTTAGTTTTTTTTTTCTTGTTCTGTTTATGCAAAAAGTAAACTCCTATGTTAAGCTTTAATTTTTTTTAAGTTGTCTGTTCCTAAAATTATTTTTGCAACACAAATACGGAAAAGAAAAATATAAATAATTGATGTTTATAAACCAATCACCAAGTAAAACAAATTTCACCACATTGTAACATAACACAAAATTGACATCATGGTTTATCAAATAATTAAAAAAAAAATCATAACAACAAATAAATAATTTTTTCTTTCCTTTGGATTAGAATTAATAGTCGCCGCCGCCGGATGAAATTCATCCTCGCTCGTTGTGTCGCTGCTTCACCGTGGCGTCCATCTGTTTCGTGCACATACCACCGCGTTACCATTGTTTTCTAACAAAAAATCCATTTTTCTTTATTTTAAAACCAAAAATACAATTTGTGAATAGACATCTCACATTTTTTTTGTTATTATTATTATTATTATTACATTTTTACTTTTAGCTATGTATATAATAATAATAGTATTAAAACAATAGTTAAAACAGAGTAGTAATAAAATCATATAACACATAAATATTTTCTACCCAAGAACTACGTGTGTTTTGATTTCCCTATTGCACTTGAGAATACGTAGGAGCAAGGTCTTTCCCTTGTCAAACAAAATTAATAAAAATATATTTTTTCTTCTTTTATTAATTTGGTTGTTGAGAACATCTGCAACATAAACAATTTTATCTTTTGGTACCCAAATTTAGTTGGGTCTAGGTTGTTGGAACCAAGTTGGTTCTAAGTACTTAGGATTTTGATATTTACAAAAGCATTCCATGTAATCTTATTTTGAACCTTGAATTATTAAATCAAATGTCACCAGAAGTTGAAGCAATAAGAAGCAGAAGATTGAATCCTTAAGGTACCAGAAGATACTTCAGGATGTCAAAACATCACCAGAAGATATCTTTGCTGGCCCCAATCAGAAACAAGGAAAGTTAGAAGGAAACCTGGACCAGACCAGAATGAAGCCTGCCAGAGGGAGAGTTGATCCAGACTTGAAGGAATCAAATGTCAGATTTATTCCAGAAGTTATTCTGACCAGAAGATGGCCTAGCAGTGAAATGATAAACAGTCCAGACTTGTTCTTGACTTAATCAGAGGATGAATGATTGGGTCCAGAACAAGAGAATTAACCCAGATTTGACCCAGACCAGAAGATAGCATGGTTCAGGGTATGAAACTAAGTCCAGACCAGAAGAAATGATTTCCAGAATTAATCGAGACCTAATCCAAAATTAAAGGTAAAATGTCCAGACTGAAATATTATTTTTCCAGATTTAATTTCAGTTTAATCTAGACCAAGTCCAAAATTGGTCCAGATCAGAGGGAAGATTTTCAGATCAATGGTTTATATTTAATTATTTGGCCCAGTGTTGGCCGAGATCAGAAGATCAGACCATGGCCCAGTGTTGGCCGAAATCAGAAAGTCAGAATGTTTGGTCCAGCAGTGGCCGAGATCAGAGGATCACGACAGATCAGTTTGCTAGACCAGGATGGCCGAGATCAGAAGATCAGAAGGTTAGGAAGTGTGGTCCAGGGATGGCCGAAATCAGAGGATCACAACATATCAATTAGTATGATCCAGATGTGGACTAGCGTAGAAAATCAAATGGTCCAGATTTAATCATGAGGATTAACGGTGGAGATTTTAATTTATTTTGATCAAAGTATTAAAAAGACTTGTTACAAAAATAAAGTGAAGTATTGTGGAACTCGGGAGCTGTTGGCGGGAAGGAACTAAAGACTTGATTGGCCAGTTATTTTGAAAGAAAATCTAAAGCTTAATAAAAGATATATTTTTTATTTAAATAAAGCCCAATTGGTCAAGTTATTTTTGCAAGAGAATCCAACAAGATTCAGCTCGAAATTAAGCTTGGAAGAGGCCTAAATCTGCATCTATAAAAAGAGGCTCAAGGCAGAATACTTACCATCGAAAATCACCAAAGATTCATACACTTCTGAAGCAAACACTCAAGTTTTCAGTGAGGTCAATTGTGAGTTCTAGCTTTCAAGAAGAAAGCACTCTTGTTATTTTCTTTCTCGTGTGATCTAAGTTGTTGAAGTAGAGTCTACAATCTGAGGGAGTCAGAAGGGGTAGCAGAGTACTTGGCAATTAGATTCAAAGTGTTGTAATTCCTTCTACAATCTGGGGTTGTCAGATTGGTAGGAGAAGAAAGGTGCTGTATTCCTCAAGAGTCTAGGATTGTTAGACTGTTTGAGAAGACTGACTTGGAGGGTCAGTAGAACTGCTGTAATTCAAGGTTTGAATTAGTGAAATCCTTCAAGGTGAAGGGATTGGACATAGCCTCGTTAACGCTGAACTAGTATAAAAATTATGTGTTTTATTTTTACTTTATATCCGCTGCTAACTCTGTTTTTATTCATACATCAAGTTTTGTTTTAAAACTATAAAAACAGGAAAAGTATTCAAGTTAGTCAAACACAATTCAACCCCCCTTCTCGTGTTTGCACCTTCATAGGTTTGTTAGTTCTTAAATGTTTCTTGTTTTTCCTCGATTTTAACATGGGACAAGACAATTTGGAGTGACATTTCTTAGAACAAACATCACACAAAATATCAGAGGAAATAGGTTTAGTTATAGTTACAGTTTCATCAAATCTTATGCCTATTTTACCGTTGTTACTAACTCCATAGATCATAGAAGCATATTTGCTTCTTTCCTTATCATTAGCAATAAAATCTTGTAATACTTGTTAATGCATAACAGAAATACATACAATATTTTCACTTGATGTTGAACAAAAATTACTTTTTAGAGTTAGATGTTCAGCTTTAAGTTTAGAAATTTCAGTTTTAAGAGCTGTATTTTTTGTTTTACATTATGCATTTTGATTCTTTAAAATAGTAACTTCTTTGGTTAGAATTGTATTTTCTTTCCTAAGTGCTTTTAGTTTTAAAGACAATTTGTTATTGACATTTAAAATATCATTCATTGTAGTAATTAAATCTGATAGGGAAAGTTTAGAAAATACCTCTTTTTCTTCATCCAATGATTCACTTCCAGACTCAGAGTCTGTGTCGGATCCAGAGGCAGTGTTGGTGTGAAGCATCAAAGCCAATTCTGCTTCTTCATTTTCTAATTCATTTCCAGAGTCAGATTCTGTGTTGGATCCAAAGGCAAAATGAGTGTGAGCCATCAGAGCCAGTTCTGCTTCTTCATCTTCTGATTTTCTTTCAGAGTCAGCAACTGTGTGGGATCTAGAGGCAGAATTGATTTGAGCCATCATAGCCAATTATGCTTTTTCATCATCAAACGATTCAACAGAATCATCCTAGTATTTCCACTCTTTTTCTTCATCTGCTCATTTGCTTCCAGGGTCAGAAACTGTGGGGGATCTAGAGGCAGAATTGATGTGAACCATCATAGCCAATTCTGCTTCTTCATCATCAGAAGATTCATTAGAATCATCCCATGTAGCCATCAGATTCTTCTTCTTGGGTCTAGAATCTTTATTCTGGTGTTTTCCTTTCTCCAGGTTTGCACATTCTGACTCGATGTGTCCAGGTTCATTGCATCCATAACAGATGATACTATACTTGTCATGTTCATCCTTTCCTCTGTTGGAATGCTTGGAATACCTTTGGGGAAAGTTCTTCTTTCTGTTGTGCCACATCTTCAGAACCTTTCTGGTTATGAAGGCAATATCTTCTTCTTCTGGTTTCTGATCATCAGAATCACTCTCTTCGGATTATGCTTCTGCTTCTATTTTTAGAACTTTCTTCTGCTTGGATTTCAAAGTTAGGGTTTTATTCTTCTTCTTGGGCTCATCTTCTTCAAGCTCAATTTCATGTGATTTGAGGGAGCTGATTAATTCTTCTAGCTTCAGAGTATTCAGATCCTTAGCTTCTTGAATAGCATTGATCTTTGGTCTCCACTTGGTTGGCAAGCTTATAAGAATTTTGTTCACGTGGTCAGCAATTGTGTTGCTTTTCTTGAGTACCTTTAATCCTGAAACAAGATTCTGGAATCTAGAAAACATTGCTTCAATGTCTTCATCTTCTTCCATCTTGAACAACTCGTACTTTTTGACTAGGATGTTTGCCTTTGCTTCTTGAACCTGATTGCTTCCTTCATAAGTCAGAGTCAGACTATCATAGATGCTCTTTGCTGTCTCTTTGTTGGTGCACTTGTCAAATTCCTTGAATGTGATTGCACTGATCATGAACATTCTGGATTTGTGATGCATCTTGTACATCTTCTTCTGGTCAGCATCCATATCTTTTTTGGGAATTTCAACACCATCAACATCCTCTGGAGCAGTATAGCCATCTTCTACCAAGTCCCAAAGTTTAGGATCTTGTGAAATAAAGAAACTCCTCAGCTTGTCCTTCCAGTATTCAAATTTTTTTCCATCAAACAAAGGTGGTCTATTGATGTTTCCTACAACAGCTTCTTCATTTAATGCAGACATGTTGAACCCTTGGATCATTCCTCAAACACTGTAAAGTGCTCAGCCTTGAGAACGAGCTCTGATGCCAATTGAAGGTGCAGACACAAGAAGGGGTGAGGGTTAATTGTGTTTGCCAAACTTGAATTCTTTTTATTGTTTTGCTTAATGTTGATGTGAATTACTTGATGAATAAATAATCAGACTTAGCAGCGGATAATAACAGCATAAGAGCACAAATATTTATCCTGGTTCACCATTAACTTGGCTACATCCAGTCCCTTTATTCTGAAGGCTTTAATCCACTAATTTAGAACACTTTGAATTACAGCACCTGACCCTCTAATCCAGTTTTTCCTAACAGTCTAACAACCCCAGACTTTTGAGGAACGATAACAACACCTTGACCCTACAAGTAAAGTCTTCTCCTACCAATCTGACAACCCCGGATTGAAGAAGGAACTTCCACACCTTGACCCTACAAGTCAAGTCTTCTCCTACCAATCTGACTACCCCAGATTGAAGAACGAATCTACACCACTATCGAGTTTGATTACAAGGGTTTGGACCTTTGCAATGTTGCTTCTGGAAAGCTGATTGTTGCATTGATTCTCACTCTCTAAAAATCACTTAGAGAATATTTCTTTTGCACTCAAGTGTTTCTTTCTTTTGAACTCTTGTGTTTTTGAATTCTTACTACTGCGGCCTGAAGCCTCTTTTTATAACTAATATATGGGCTTTGTCCAAGCTTATTTTCGAGATGAATCTGCTCAAATTTCCTTTGAAAATTCTTCAGTCCCGATTGTGTTTCTTTTTAATTTCAAAACAAATCTTCTTTGCTCAAATCTCCTTTGTATTTTCATCAGGCCTTCTCTGATTTTTTGAATCAAATCTTCTGAATACTTTGATCAGATCTTTTTCAAAATTCAGTCAAGTCTTCTTCGAATTTCAATCAAGTCTTTAAATCTGGACCGTGTGATCTTCTGATCTGGATCAAGTCTGGACCATGTCTTCTGATCTGAACCATGCCATCTTCGGATCAGGACCATGTTATCTTGTGGACCATGTTTTGTTCTGATCTGGACGAAGTCTGGACCATGTCTTCTGTTCTGGACCAAGTTAGACTTTTGAGGAATACAGCACCTTGACTTCTCAAGTCAAGTCTTCTCCTACCAAGCCGACAACCCCAAATCGTAGAAGGAATTACAACGCCTTAAATCTAATTCCTAAGTAATCTGCTGCCCTTTCTGACTCCCTCAGAGTGTAGACTATACTTCAACAACTTAGATCTAACACAAGGGAAAGAAAAACACAAGTGCTTGCTTCTGGAAAGCTGAAACTCACAATTAGCCTCACTGAAAACTCGAGTGTTTGCTTTTGGAAGTGTATGACTCTTTTGTGATTTTCGATGCTGAGTCTTCAGTCTTGAGCCTCCTTTTATAGATGAAGAATTCGGGTCTCTTCCAAGCTTAAATTCGAGCTGTTTCTTGCTGGATTCTCTTGCAAAAATAACTCGTCCAATCGGGTTTCTCTTAAATAAAAAACATATCATTTTCTGCTCCATATTCCTTCGAAAATAACTTTGACCAATCCTGACTTTAATTAATTCTGGAACAAATCTTTCTTCCTGCTTATAGCTTCTGAATTCCACAAGTCTTCACTTTATTTTTGTAACAAATCCTTTTAATACTTTGGTCAAAATTAATCCCGACTCCACTGATCGTGATTCAATCTGGACTGCTTGATCTTCTGCTCTCGTCCACATGTGGACCATACAAAGTGATATGTTGTGATCCTCTGATCTCTGCAACACTGGACCACACTTTCTGGTATTCTGATCTCGACCACTCTAGACTTGCAATCTGATTTGTTGTGATCCTCTGATCTCGACCAATGCTGGACCACAAGTTCTGATCTTGGCCAACACTGGGCCATATACTTAAATCTTGACCATTGATCTGAACCTTTTCCCTCTGATCTAGACCAATTCTGAACTGGTTCTGGATTGAACTGAAATTAAATATGGACTTATGATATTTTAGTCTGGATAATTACCTTTGATTCTGGATCAGGTCTGGATTGAATCAGGACATCATTTCTTCTAGTCTGGACTTAGTTTCATACTCTAAACCATGCTATCTTCTGGTTTGGGCCAAATCTGGATTAAATCTCTTGTTCTGGACCAATTAATTTATCCTTTGATTAAGTCTAGATCAAGTCTGGAATGTTTATCATTTCACTGCCAGGCTAACTTCTGGTCAGAATACATTATGGACTAAGCCTAATTTATGATATCTTCTGGTCTGGAACAAGTCTCCCTCTGGCAGGCTTCCTTCTGGTCTGGTCCAGGTCTCCTTCTGGACTCTGCTTCGTTCTGATCTGGGCCAGTAAAGATATCCTCTGGTGGTGTTTTGACATCCTGGTGTATCCTCTGGTGCTTTCAGGATGCATCCTCTGGTACCTTCTGGATGCATTATCTGGTGTCTTCTAGAGGTATATCCTCTGGTCTAATTTTATCCTCTGGTAATTCATCTTCTGCCTCTAGTGTCTTCATCTTCTGCCTCTGGAAACTTTATCTTCTTGTGGCATTTAATGTGATAATTCTAAGTACAAAATAAGATTATATGGAGTGCTTTTGTTAACATCAAAATCCTATGTACCTAGAACCAACTTTGTTCCAACAGTTATCTTCTGGACCATGTTTCCTTCTAATATGGACCGTGTCTCCTTCTGGACAAAGTGTTCTTTTGATCTGAACCATGAATGATATCCTCTGATGATGTCATTGATTCTTGCCTCTAATGGTATCCTCTAATTTTTGCCTTTGATGATATCCTCTGATTCTTGTTTCTAATGGGATCCTCTGATGATATCCTCTGGTAATATCTTCTGGTATCCTTTGGTAACATCGTCTGGTATCCTCTTGAGGTATCCTCTGGTGATATCTTCTAGTGACATTTTCTGGCTTTATCTTCTGGAGGTATCCTCTGGTGACATCATTCTCTAGTGACGTCACCCTCTGGTTCCAAAATACTTTTGTTAACATCAAAACCTTAATTGAAAGAACCAACTTGGTTCCAACAGATGTCTCAGTCCTTGATACCCAACTATAACAGTCAATATTCTATATTGACTTATCTCAGCATGGTCATGCGTTTAACAATAATACTCTATCAATGGGTGCATGATACAATTTCTAAATTCAAAAGTAAAACATTGGTCTCGACTTACTCCAACACTTACAACATTTCTGCCATAGTCACTTGTTTATCCAAAGCCAAATTAAATAACCTTTGAAACTTATCTTTCACACCAAACTATTCACATATGGGTAAAACTAGAACGAGGTTGTTCGACCAGAACTATGGATCAAAATATATTTTTAAGAAAAAAAGTGTCTGCCACTGAAGATATTTCTAGTTGAGTAGCGGACTAGGTTGCTTTCTTTAAAACATTTCGTGGCACTGTCGATGTTCGGTTTAAGTGCGTTCTCTCCCATTCACAAAATTGGGTACCCTTTGGGGCACACCCAAAGGTCTTACCTCCACCTTATAAGCACTAACATTGTGTAAAATCTCTCCTTTGTGGGACTTCAACAATATTTTCAATTCACACAACACAAGCTCTAAGAGTCCATGTTAGTGATAACTTCCAACAATCCCCCACATGAATTTAAAAAAGGGTTTCTAAATTAGTATCATAAGCTTATTTAAGATTGTACATATACAAAGGTGTCTTCTAACTTCAACCATTGCATAGTAAGTAAGATTTAGATTCAAATAGAGTGAGTTGTAGCCTTGAACTCTATCTCTAAAGTCAAACCCACACAACCTTTTCATAGAGTGTATTCTTAAAGCCCATGCGTTAATAGCCCTACACGTCTATCCTGGTATAGTGAACACTCTAGGAATTATACCTCAAAATTCCACACGAAGCGACCCCATTTCCACTAATATTGTGTAAAATCTCTCCTTTGTGGGACTTCAACAATATTTTCAATTCACACAACACAAGCTCTAAGAGTCCATGTTAGTGATAACTGTTGGAATCAAGTTGGTTCTAAGTACTTAGGATTTTGATGCTTACAAATGTACTCAATGTAAACTTATTTTGTACTTTGAATTATTAAGTTAAAAGCCGCAGAAACTGAAGGAAATAGAGGCAGAGATCAAAGGAAAATGAATTCTGGAATTTCCAGAAGATGTTTCAGGATGTCAAAACATCACTAGAGGATATGTTTGGTGGCCCATAACAGAAGGAAGAAAAATCATAATGAAACATGGATCATACCATTGGAAAGCCTGCCAGAAGAAGAGTTGTTCCAGACAAACAGGAATCAAATATCAATTTTATTCCAGAAGTTATTTTGATCAGAAGATGGCCTGACAATGAAAAATTACACAGTCCAGACTTGACCATAAGGTATGTTTATGAGTCCAGAACAAGAGGATAAATTCAGATTTGGCCCAGATCATAAGATAGCATGATTCAGGGCATGGAACTAAGTCCAGATCAAAAGAAAAAGTTCCAAAATCAATCCAGACCTGGTCCAAAATGAAAGGTAAAATGTCCAGACTGAAATATTTTCTATTCAAGTTAATTTCAGTTTGTTCCAGACCAAAGTCCAGAATCTGTCCAGATCAGAGGTAAAAATTTCCAGATCAATGGTTCAGAAATAATTATTTGGTCCAGTGATGGTCCAGATCAGAAAATCAGACCATGGCCCAGTGGTGGCCAAAATGAGAGGGTTAGGAAGTGTGGTCCAGGAATGGCCGAAATTAGAGGATCACAAAATATCAAATAGGCTGGTCCAGATGTGGACTATCGCATTAAGATCCAATGGTGCAGATTTGATCATGAGAGTTAAAGAAACTGAGAAAAATGCTCAAAACAGAAGCTGAGCAAAATGTTCCAAACAGATCAGTGAGCAAAAGGCTCAAAACAGAATCTGAGCAAAATACTCCAGAATATTCTCAAAACAGATTAATCAAAATATACTGCAGAAGTAAAGCATCAGTGCAATTCTAAAAGTTCAACTATAAATAGAAACTTAATGCTGAAGAATAAAGTATCGAAAATCACAAAAGAGTCATACACTTCCAAAGCAACAAACACCCAAATTTTCATAGAAGTCAATTGTGAGTTTTAGCTTTCAAGAAGCAAGTACTCGTGTTATTTTCTTTCCACTGTGGCAAATCTAAGTTGTTGAAGTAGAGTCTACAAACTGAGGGAATCAGAAAGGGTAGCAAGGTACTTAGCAATTAGATTCATAGTGTTGTGATTTCTTCTACAATCTGGGGTTGTCAGATTGGCTGAAGACAAGGTTGTTTTCCTCAAGAAGTCGAGGATTGTTAGACTATTGAGAAGACTTACTTGGAGGGTCAGTAGCAAGGTTGTAATTCAGGATTGAATTAGTGAAATCCTTCAAGGCGAAGGGACTGGACGTAGCCTCGTTAACGGTGAACCAGTATAAAATCTGTGAGTTTTATTTTTATTTTTATCCGCTGCTAACTCTATTTTAATTATACATCAAGTTTTGTATTGAAAGTATTAAAACAGGAAAAGTATTCAAGTTAAGTCAAACACAATTCAACCCCCCCTTCTCGTGTTTGCACCTTCAATTGGTATCAGAGCTCGGTCTCAAGGCTGAGCACTTAACAGTGTTTGAGGAAAGGTCCGAGGGGTTCAATATGTCAGAAGAATTTGGAGGCAACATCAACAGACCACCAATATTTGATGGAGATTTGTTTGTGTATTGGAAGGACAGACTGAGAAGTTTTGTCATATCTCAAGATCCTGAATTATGGAAGATGATAGTCAGAGGATACACTGCACCTACTGATCCAGAAGATCCAACTAAGAAACTAGACTTCGATGATATGACACGAGATCAGATCAGACTACACAAACTTCATCACAAGTCCAGAACCATCATGGTCAGTGCAATCAAATTCAAGGAATTTGATAGATGCACAAATAACGAAACAGCAAAGAATATATTCGATAGTCTGGTTCTGACCTATGAAGGAACCAAGCAGGTTCAACAAACAAAGGCTAACATATTGGTCAGAAAGTATGAGTTGTTCAAGATGGAAGAGGATGAAGACATTGACACAATGTTCTGCAGATTCCAGACTTTGGTATTAGGACTGAAAGTATTAAACAAAAGCTATACCACTGAAGATCATGTCTGAAAATTTTTGAGAAGTCTACCAAAAAGGTGGAGACCAAAGGTTACTACAATTCAGGAAGCTAAGGATCTGAGTACCTTGAGGCTAGAAGATCTGATCAGCTCACTCAGGTCTCATGAAATAGAACTGGAAGAAGATGAACCAAAGAAGAAGAAGAATCTGGCTCTAAAGTCGAAACAGAAGAAAGATGCAAAGGCAGTATCAGAATAAGAGGATAGTGACAGTGATTATGATTATATGGCTTACTTAACCAAAAAGATGGTTAAGATCTGGGAAAACAGAAAGAGGAAAGGTTCCCAGAAGAAACAAAATAGCAAGGAAGAATCTGACAAGAAGAACATCATCTGTTATGGATGCAATGAACCTGGACATGTCAAGTCAGAATGTCCAAATCTGGAAAAAGGGAAACAACATAAGAAGAATTCCAGATACAGAAAGAAAGGTCTGATGGCTGCCTGGGATGTATTAGAATCAGAGGAAGAATCTTCTGATGAAGAAGAGGCAGAAAAGGCAAAGATAGCTCACATCAAGTCTGCTTCTGGACCTCATAAAGGCACGAATTCCAGAAATAAAACAGGCAGAAGGAAGAATGATCAAGCAATCATTCTGGCAAATCTGGAAGCACATCAGAGGAAACAATTCTGTCTCTGATGGCTCATACAAATTCAGGTTCTGAATACGGCTCTGAAACTGAATCAGAAGATGAAGACAGTGAGGTATTTTCTGATCTTTCTAAACCTGAATTAATTGATACTTTAAAGGACTTGTTAAATGCAAATAATAAGACATCTTTAAAACTGAAAACTCTTAGGGAAGATAAGAAAAAAATAACCAAAGAAGTCCAAGTTTTAAAGAATCAAAATTCTGAGTATGCAACTGAAAACAAAAATTTTAAAACTGATGTTGCAAGACTCAAATCTGAAAACCAAACTCTGAAAAGTAATAATTGTTCCACTTCTGAAATTGTTTGTAAATCTTATATGCATGAGCAAGTTTTTCAAAACCTTATTTCCAATGGAATGGAAAGAAGTAAAAATGCATCTATGATTTATGGAAACAGTAATTCTGGAAAAAGATGTCTTGGTTTTACATAAACAATTAATGAAAATAAAGCTATTCATTCTGATGTTTTATGTAGTGTTTGTGCTAAGAAAGGTCACTCTGAACTATCTTGTCCAATTGTAAAATATGAACAAGATCAGATAGCTATTAAGACTAACAAACCTGGACCCAATCAGTTATGGGTACCAAAAGATAAAATTGTCTATGTTGCAGATGTTCTGAGCAACCAGAAGGAGACACCAACAATGGTGCCTGGACAATGGATGTTGGCAACGCACAAGCAGAAGAAGGTTTATGTTCCATCATCTACCAAACAGAAGCAAAGTGACTCTGGTAGAAGAAGAACTGGTCAACACAATACCTATCAGAACCAGAACTAGAATTATAGGAGGAACAGGAACTGGAACCAGTACCAGAAGCACAGAAACTGGAACCAGAACCAAAACTAGAACCAGTATCAGAGGTATAGGAACTGGAACCAGAACCAACACTGGAACCAGAATCAGAATCAGTACCAGAACCAGAACCTGAACAGGTATCAGTATCAAAGGTTGAGGTATGATCATCAGAACTACTTTAATTATCATAATCAGTATGATTATCAGAATCACCATAAGTTCCAGAATCACCAGAGGAACATGGTGTATGAGCCAAAACAGAAATTAAAGAATCAGAATCAAGAGAGTTCTTCAAACTCTCCAGTGAGATTCATTAAGACTACAAACCTGGAAGGGAATTCAAATTCCCTCATCCAAACTATGTAATCTCAGAACATATAGATTAGGAATCAAAAAATCAGAAGCAAGAGGATTTTCAGAGTAAACCTGAGGCTACATCTTGCTGTTAATACTATTATTATTTAATATTTATGTTCACTGTGATAACAAGAAGCTCGATCTCAACAAATCAAAGCTAGATCAATATTCTGCAGGTTTTCAAATTGTCAGAGGAACCAGGTGATTCACACGAATTGAACACTCAAAAGAAATAGCATTCCAGTGGTTTCAAAAACAAACAGAAACCACCAGAGGATGTTCCAGGATGTCAAAACATCACCAGAGGATATGTTAGGTGGCCCATAACAGAAGGAAGAAAAATCATAATGAAACATGGATCATACCATTGGAAAGCCTGTCAGAAGAAGAGTTGTTCCAGACAAACAGGAATCAAATATCAATTTTATTCCAGAAGTTATTCTGACCAGAAGATGGCCTGACAATGAAAAATTACACAGTCCAGACTTGTTCCAGACTTGACCAGAAGGTATGTTTATGAGTCCAGAACAAGAGGATAAATTCATATTTGGCCCAGATCATAAGATAGCATGATTCACGGCATGGAACTAAGTCCAGATCAAAAGAAATGAGTTCCAGAATCAATCCAGACCTGGTCCAAAATTAAAGTTAAAATGTCCAGATTGAAATATTTTCTGTTCAAGTTAATTTCAGTTTGTTCCAGACCAAAGTCCAGAATCTGTCCAGATCAGAGGTAAAAATTTCCAGATCAATGGTTCATAAATAATTATTTGGTCCAGTGATGGTCTAGATCAGAAAATCAGACCATGGCCCAGTGGTGGCCGAAATGAGAGGGTTAGGAAGTGTGGTCTAGGAATGGCTGAAATCAGAGGAACACAGAATATCAAATAGGCTGGTCATGATGTGGACTATCGCATTAAGATCCAATGGTGAAGATTTGATCATGAGAATTAAAGAAACTGAGAAAAATGCTCAAAACAGAAGCTGAGCAAAATGTTCAAACTAGATCAGTGAGCAAAAGGCTCAAAACAGAATCTGAGCAAAATACTCCAGAATATTCTCAAAACAGATTAATCGAAATATAATGCAGAAGTAAAGCATCAGTGAAGTTCTAAAAGTTCAACTATAAATAGAAACTTAATGCTGAAGAATAAAGTATCGAAAATCACAAAAGAGTCATACACTTCCAAAGCAACAAACACCCAAATTTTCATAGAAGTCAATTGTGAGTTTTAGTTTTCAAGAAGTAAGTACTCGTGTTATTTGCTTTCCACTGTGGCAAATCTAAGTTGTTGAAGTAGAGTCTACAATCTGAGGGAGTCAGTAGAGGTAGCAGGGTACTTGGCAATTAGATAGGGTTGTATCTAAGTTGTTGAAGTAGAGTCTACAAACTGAGGGAATCAGAAAGGGTAGCAAGGTACTTAGAAATTAGATTCATAGTGTTGTGATTTCTTCTACAATCTGGGGTTGTCAGATTGGCTGAAGACAAGGTTGTTTTCCTCAAGAAGTCTAGGATTGTTAGACTATTGAGAAGACTGACTTGGAGGGTCAGTAGCAAGGTTGTAATTCAAGATTTAATTAGTGAAATCCTTCAAGGCGACGGGATTGGACGTAGCCTCGTTAACGGTGAACCACTATAAAATCTGTGAGTTTTATTTTTATCCGCTGCTAACTCTATTTTAATTATACATCAAGTTTTGTATTGAAAGTATTAAAACAGGAAAAGTATTCAAGTTAAGTCAAACACAATTCAACCCCCCCTTCTCGTGTTTGCACCTTCAATAACTTCCAACAATCCTCCACATGAATTTAAAAAAGGTTTCTAAATTAGTATCATAAGCTTATTTAAGATTGTACATATACAAAGATGTCTTCTAACTTCAACCTTTGCATAGTAAGTAAGATTTAGATTCAAATAGAGTGAGTTGTAGCCTTGAACTCTATCTCTAACGTCAAACCCACACAACCTTTTCATAGAGTGTATTCTTAAAGCCCATGCGTTAATAGCCCTACACGTCTATCCTGGTATAGTGAACACTCTAGGAATTATACCTCAAAATTCCATACGAAGCGACCCCATTTCCACATTCACATAGGTGAGTCTATCAAGAGTACTTTGATAGTTAGGTACTCCACTACATATAGAGTATAGATTTTATTAAGAGTTTTTATTACCTCATGATAAAAACATTAAGATCATGAAGATGATCCATATTTAATAAATTAGAATGAACTTGATTTATTTTAATTTAGTTTGTAATAATTCTTAGTTTTCTTTAACTTGGAATTGTAATAGTTTTAATATTGATTTAGTTGATGTCATGTGTAAGTGAAGATACTTTGGTTCCTAACATTTAATTTATTTTGGAAAAATATGATGTCAGCCTAATATGTTCCTAGAGAATGGTGTCACTTATGAACCATTTAGGTTTATAGATAGTCTTACTATAAATATGCATTTGTAACCTCATTGAGACAAAATTGAAATGAATTAGAATTTCTTTCATGACAATGGTGAGTGAGCTATGTTTCCTCTTTGAGTTATTGGATTAGAACTTGCTTGAATCTTATCAATAGTGTTCTTACCATTGTGGCGATTCCTCATTGGCTTATCAATCATCATTGATTGTGGCGCTTTATCCATCTTCTCACCTTTCATTTTCCCCTTTCATTTGTTACTTGATGTGAAGAAACCACTTGGTTAGATCTTTAATATCATGTTGAAGAACTCAAATCTACACCATTTGGTATTTAGAGCTTGTTACCAAATGGTAAACTTTGTCCTTAATTTCTGTTTTTATGTTTTTGATGTTCTTCGAAAATTTGAAATTTTAGTTTAATTTCTTGAAATTTGATCTTTCTTTTTGTGTAATCTTGAGTTCATGATTTTGTGTGAATTTCGAAATCTGGAGTTGTTGGAAAAACAATTCGCAGAAAAAATTTGCACTTCATCATCTTCACCTGCAACTCTCTTTGATCCAAAATTTCATTTGTAAATTTGTTTTTGACGTTATTTCTTGCATACATGTCTGATTCTGAATATTCAAAAGCCTAAATTGATTAGACAAATGAGATGAAGTCAAAAATGTAAAGAAAATTCTAAAAAAGATAAGTTCTTCGAAAAAGTGATTCTATGTAGAACGAGAAACACAAGAAATGGAGATTTGAATTGTGTTTTACATAAAAACATTTTTAATAAGATTCAAACAAAGTGATGAAAAATAGAAAAAAATGAAATGAAAGAACATAAGAACACAACCAATTTACTCTGGTTCACCACTAACATGGTAGCTACGTTCAGTCCCTTCAAACTAAAGGATTTAATCAACTAGTTCATCAATTGAATCACACTTCCACATAACACCTACTAGTCAATCTAACTATGTTCAAGTCTTCTCAACCTTCTAATTTAGTACAAACAAGTTGTCGAGGATGCAACCACTACTAGGCTAGGTTACAAAAGAATAGGTTTAAGGTTTTCTGAATACTATCACAAGAAGGTGTTTACAATGTTGTACTCTTAGAAATATTTATCAGCACTTAGATAAAACAAATCATTAAGAGCAAGAGTGCATAGACGACTATATTGCGCTTATTACAATGAAGTTGCTGTTATATCTTCAATGGGGATTGCACATCGTTTTACAAAGAACTTAGGGTTTTTGGTTGTTGTCGAGATTGCAATAAATCAGCATGTGTCATGAAGTTTCAAATCAAATCTTTAGAAACTGATTCTCCGTTAAACCTTGTCAAAAACTATCCTTGTTATTGATTGTACATATCTTGATATGGAGATAGAGAGAGCAGAGGATGTCATGATCAGATTATGTCACATAGACCTTGAAACAAATAACGAATTCAGGGTGTTGAGTAGAGGAGCCATAAATTTGTCTTGTTTAGAGCATTGACTTTTATGAGCTTTGACTTCCATCAAATCATTGACTATCTAGAGTGTTGACTATATTATCATAGCATTGGATTTTAAACAGAGTTGGAGGATTTGATGCTTGATGCAATTATTCGATGCAGACAATCACTTGCTTCTTAGAGGTAGACTGGTGAGATGCTTGTTGTAGTCATCAAAGCCAAGCCAAAATAACTAGATGTGCATTTCAGAGCGCGTGCATCAGACTCAAAAAATGGATTTAAGAGTGGAGTATTGGTGTTCCTTTAAATTTGATCAAACATCAGAGGATGCAACACAATGTCATATAAAGTACCTGATTTGAGAACTACACACTTAAACAAAATATTAGTGCTTTAAACTGTTCCCACAAAATAATTTGTTATAATCAAAACAAGTAACAGTCATAGTTCTTCAAACCAATTTGGTTGTAACATTCTCCCCCCTTTTGATGATGACAAACATCTATTTTTTTGAGGAATTTTTAATTTTAATGGGGTAAAAATTAACATAGAATATCACAACAAGGCTCCCCATAGATATATGCATGTTTAAATGTAAAAGTGATGATAGATATTCTGACAAGATAGTTTATAAGCGTTAACAATTAAATTAATTTGAAATGGAAATTGAAAATTTTATTAAAGTTAATGTTTTTCTCGAAACATATTTTTCCCTTTTTTTCATCACACAAAGAGAGTAAAAAAAATTACAAATAGGCAAAAAAAATTACAGGGAACTATAGATTTGGGTTGGTTATCCTAGCTAAGATTAAACATAGAGTAGTCTAAATGTTCTCTCGATTCTTGAATGTTTGTTCCATGAATGCCTCAGTCTAAGCTTCTAGGCAATCAAAGTCTCCTTTTTAACATACTGGAAAGGATCGAACAGGGGAAAAGAGAGTGGCAAAGTGACTTCTAGAGGTAGATCTTGGAGCAGCAACAGTATGAACATCCAAAGAGGGGATCTCGATTTGTGGAATGAGAACAAGAAACTGCAATGGTGCTAAGGAAGCAACCACTGGAAGTTTCAAATTGAACACCACTAGAGGAGATGAGTCTTTCCTTGATGAGACTTGTGTCGTGGCTGTTCATAGCTTTCTAGTCTAATTGCTCTGGGCTTTTTGAAGCTGCAAGATCCACAAATATAAAATGTCAATTGTTTGTCTGAAAGCAGCAAAATTCTTGGAGGCTAACTTCATTCCATGGTCCATGTTGACCCTTATCTAGTTAGTGACAAATGAGAGAACTTTGTTCCATTGCCTTGAAATGTCTTTAGGGTCCAAACTCCGAGTGTTCCTATTTCGCATTAAAGTGATTTTGGTAATAATAGAAGTAATGCATGAGTCAAGGTTTGGAAATCCGTAGGGAAATAAGGTCTAGAGGGATGATGGGGGTGGCAGGTTCAAAGTGCAAAAGAGGCGAATGAGGAGGATATGAGTGTTACGAAGATGTATCAGAGAATAAGTCAATGATGACTTGAGCTGGTGTCTCAACTACTTGGTGAAAGGGATTCACAAGCCTTGGTGAGGTAGGGTCAGAGGTAGAGGTGGAAATGGTAGGTGATAATTATTGTTAGTGTTAATTTTCAGAGGGAACGGATGTGATATAAATCGGAGGGTAGGAAAGTCTTATGCTATTATTGTCTCAAACATATCATCTGAGGTGTTGGAGTTAGAGTCAACTAGGGTATTAGGTGTAGGATCAGAGCAAGGGGCAAGTAAGTTTGTATTTTAGATAAAGGGTGTGAGAAGTTTTGGTTCAGGTTTTTCATTACTACTAGTAGTTTGCTCAAGGTTGAATGTTACTTTATGTTTCTTCCTCAAAATGTGGTTTGCTACATCCTCACTGGCGTTTGTTTCTTCTTCCTTATGCTCTTCTACATAGATTGTCTTGGCAAACCTTTTCCTTTTCTTCTCAAAAACTTGAGCAGTTTTAGGAAGAGGGAGGCAGACTGGAGCCATTTCTTGGCGAGACTAACACATTCTATGATACTCCAAAAATACGTCTTTATTATCTTCCTCAAATATAGAAGCATAAAAGTCTTCAACTACAAAGGGAATGTCTTGAGAGCCATTGGTTTGACCAGATATTCTTCTTACATCATCCCTTGGTCGAATGAAGTCCTTTAGGAGAGATCAATCTCATCTTGATGACATTTGATATGTTGAACAATGGCACATATGAAGAAACCATATGTTCTTCTTGAATAGCTCATCCTACTTCCTCTAGGGCTTGAATGAGAGGAGTTCTCATCAATACGACAGTGATGACTCTAGGGTAGGGGATTGTGATGATCTTTTATTACCTAGAGTTTAGGACAAATGACCTCATGCGTTCCAAAATCAGGTTTGGAAGATTGGTCTTGATCCTCTTGGAGATATTCCATATTAGACTCTTGTGGTCTTTTCTAACGTGGTCCACAGACCCACCTTTTGGTACCAGACACCCAATCAAAATCTTGAAGAGTACCCTGTACTTAGGTTTTAAGTTCATAAACATTGAATTCACCTTAGGATCTTCAAACAAATCCTTGTTGATCTTGAAAGACCCAACCCTTGACTCATAACTATTCTTCATCAACATTCCTTTATTGGGCGTCTTGTAATGGCAGCGAAGGATTATTGAGTGATTTTGATTGGAAGCCCTAACATTATACTTGATACTTCCCTATTTGTGTTTGCATCAGCAGACCTCCAAAATTCCTTGACTAGAACGTCCAAAGCTATGTCTTGTTCTAGGTTAAAGTATTCAGACCAACAACCATCATCAAAGTCCTCTATAAAGTCACATTCGTTTTCAGCTAGATTTGCAAAGTTGACTTGGAGCATGAAGAATTTCCAATTGGTCTAGGTTGCAGGTCATGGTAGGAACATAAAAGACATTACTGAGTGTAGGGTTTGAGGATGAACTTGAAACCATTGAAGCAGGAGAGATTTCAAGATTTTTCTAGGAAGTTTCAAGGTTTGAAAGAGAGAAAGGACAAAAGTGTGGGGATACATGAGGGATTTGAGTGATCGTGAGCGGTGAGCGAGTTTTATGAAAACTTTTGAGTTTCTAAAACCCTAACTAATGCAAACGCATAAAGACATGCAAATAACACCTACTTGAGTATCACAAACCATGCACAACTTACAAGAAAAACTATTCATATTACTATTAATTGAATTTAGATTGACCAGAGGCACAAGTAAATCTAATTTCATCAAAAGAAAAACATATATAAATTTAACCATTTACTATGTTTTCCGAGAGGCGAAAATACAGAGACTTCAACATAATTCTTTTATAAACAAAATGTTTCCATTTTTCATTATAAAATTGGATCTGTCCTCAACAATGGGTTTTGTGAGAGTATCAGCCCATTGATGATCAACATCAACAAATTTAATGTCTAAAATACATTCTAGACATAATCCTTTATAAAATGTTGTTTAATCTATATTTGTTTTGCACTTGAATGTGAAAAATGAATTTTCGGTTAAACATATAGCAGAAGTATTAACACAGAAGATAGGAACGTTACTCTCATTGATTTTGAAATATTCTAGTTGATATTTCATCCACAACAACTGAATGTTACAATTGGTTGATGAGATATATTTTGTTTCTGTTGTAGACAAAGCAATAATCCCTTGTCTTTTTTTTTACTAGGAGATTAGATTCTCTCCAAGGAATGTATAGTTTCCATTGGTGCTTATAACACAAACCAAGGTTAGTAATGCATTTCATATATCTGAAGATCCTCTTAACAACTATTAATTGAGATTCTTTAGGATCAGACTAAAATCTGGCAGACGCACGCACACAAACTTAACAGAATATCAGGTCTAGAGGCAGTTAAGTAGAGGAAAGAACTAATCATTCATTTTTATACCTTCTAATCTACCTTTTAAGTTGATTCATCCTTATCAAGAGAACAAGTTGGATGTATATTGTAGACATAGGCTAACATTTATCCATTTTAAATTTCTTAAGTAGTTCTCTTGTGTATTTGGTCTGATGAATTAGTACACCATCTGGGGTTTGATGAATTTGGATTCCAAGAAAGAATTTTAATTTTCCCATCATGCTCATTTGAAATTAATTATGCATTAACTTAGAAAAATCTTGGTAGAGCTTACCATTAGTAGAACCAAAAATGATATCATCAACATTAATTTGGACAATGAGATGGTCATTCTTAGATGATTTCCTAAATAGAGTAGTGTCAACTTGGCTTCTTTCAAAATCATTCTTCAATAAAAAATTTCTTAGTTTGTCGTACCAAGCTCTTGGAGCCTTTTCAGACAATACAGAGATTTTGTTAATTTGAAAACATAGTCTAGAAATTCATTATCTTCGAAGCCATAAGGTTGTTTAACATACACTTGTTCATTTATGTAACCATTTAAGAAAGTACTTTTCACATCCATTTGATATAAAATGATTTTATTAAATACTGCGAAAGAAAGTAAAATGATGATTGCCTCTAACCTTACTACGGGGGAAATAGTTTTAGTGTAATCAATACTTTCTTGTTGAATGTATTCTTGAGATACAACTTTAGCCTTGTTTATAACCACTTTACTTTTCTCATTTAGCTTATTTCTAAAAACCCACTTGTTTCCAATTGACTTATTTTCTTTAAATCTTCTTGCATATCCATTATCCATTAAGATAAAGCTACGTCTATGGTTGTAGGTTCAATTTTAGATAGTAATCCAAACATAGATGTTTCTTTAATAAAGAATCTGATTTTTAGAAGATCATTTGCACTTCATATGATTAGATCTGCATGAGAAGATTTGTATTTCCATCTAGGTTTGCATTAGTGATGATCTTGATTTTTGGGAGGTTCATTATTTCTTGTCCTTGATTTATCAAGCATATCTTCTGATGTATTGGAGGCTGGTTTTGTTGGTTCCTCTAATATCGGTAGATCTTCTAATTCTACATCTAGCTTTGACATTTCATGGTCAAGCATTTTGTCATCAAACTTGACATGAATTGATTCCTCAACAATAAATGTTTCTTTGTTGTATACTCTACAGGCTTTATACCTTTCAGAGTATCCCAAATAGGTGCACTTTTTAGATCATAAATCAAATTTGTCAAGATTCTCTTTGGTATTAAAAATATAGCACATGCAACCAAATTTATGAAATGTTTGGTTCATAAGGAGCAAATCCTTGTGAAGAATATTTTGACCATATTTTGTTGTGAACAATATTTTAACCATATCTTTTTGTGAACAATATTTTGTCCATATCTTATTGTGAATAATATTTTGATTATATCTTGTTGTAAAGAATATTTTGACCATATCTTCTTGTGAACAATATTTTTGTCATATTTTCAAGTGAACAATATTTTGACCATATCTTTTTGTGAACAATATTTTTACCATATCTTCTTGTGAACAATATTTTGACCATAATTTCTTTTCACCTTGGTCAAATATTTCCTTCAATTATAATTTTGAATTGTATCTTCTTGTGAACATTATTTTGAACATATGATCTCGTGAACAACATTTTCACCATATCTTCTTGTGAATAATATTTTGGCCATATCTTCTTATGAACAATATTTTTACCATATCTTCTTTTCAGATTGGTCAAAGATTTCCTTCAATTACAATTCTGAATCATATCTAATTTCAGATGGATTGATTCGAGCGGGAACAGATTCAGGGTCGTTCTTGAATATTCAGAAATTTTGATTCATCTAAGTCTTTTCTTCAGAATGAATTCTTTCTTGTTTGTGTGAGATATTGTGTTGTTTGGATAATAAAAGTTAGAGGCACAATTGTGTTACTTAGAATTAGTGGCTTTGGGGAAATCACATTGTTGAATCATCAGAGTCAATGCACCATTAGACGATGCATATTAGAGGCATCATTTTGAGGGTGTTGCAACTTTTGGTTAGCGGAGTATGAGCTTTGAATTCATTGCTTTAACAATCTGTTCAGAGTTATTGATAGCTTGATATAAATCTTCAAAGGCATGTTGAGTTTGTGCATACAGAGGCACGCAAGGGCTTCAGAGACATGCTTCCAATTGTGTCTTTAGAAAGTCTTCAGAGGCATTCTTCAGACATAGTTTTAGACCTAGTTATTAGAGGCAATCTTCCAATCCGAACATTGAAACCAAACATCAAAGGAAATCTTCGTAACCTTCAGAGGCACGTTTTTTCAGATGTATATTTTAAGAGGCAGACATGTAAGCTTTTGTGTTCCTCTGATCTCATCCTCTAGTCATTTTCTCTAGTGACTTCCTCTGATCAATTCCTCTAGTAGCTTCCTATGGTAACTTCTTTTGGTATTCCAACTTGGTTCCAAAAAATTTGTTCTCATAAAATACCTATGTGAACCTCAAAGTCGTAAGAGGAAAACCAATGTGGTTCCAACAATCTCCCCTCTTTTGATGATGAAAAAGATGTAATTTTTTATAACAATTTATTATGTTTTAATACTTGACTCCCCCTAGCTTAAGGCTCCCCCTAAGTCTACGTAGTTTCACTATTATTTTCTCCCCCACATGCATACACTTTCTCTCCCCACATAAACAAATCAAAAAATAAATTGTTCTCAAATATCTTTCTCCCTCTTTTTCCCCAGACAAAAAGACTTGAATGTTTTTTTAAGAGAATAGACAAAACATGAAATACATACTAATAAGATACTAAACTAAACTAGGCATAGCACAACATTAATCAGATATAAAGGTAAGGTTCAAATTTGTCTTAACGAATTCAAATATGTCTTTAGCTTGATGTTTGGTGAATATGTCAGTCCATTGGTGTTCAATGTCTATAATTGGATATTTAGTACTCCTTTTTGAAAACAGTCCCTGTTAAAGTGATGTTTAATTTCTATGTGTTTAGCCCTAGAATGCGGGATTGGGTTCATTGTTATGCAAATAGCAGAAGTATTTGAAGGTGCAAACACGAGAAGGGCGGTTGAAATTTGTTTGCCTAAGTTGACAACTTTTTCATTATTTGATTAAGCTGGTTCAGACATGGTGATTTACTTAGACTAGAAGCAATAATAAAACTATAGAGGCTGGAATAAAGTGACACAAGTAATTTATCCTAGTTCACCACTAACTTGGCTACATCTAGTCCCTTCTCTCAGAAGGATTTGATCCACTAATTCAACAACTTGACTTACCAAGCACTAGCCCCTCCAAGCCAATCTTCTCAAACAATGATTGTTTAATTCTGAATTGTATCTTCATTCCTAGCTTTGTCAACAATGATCTTATTGAAAAATCATCATGAGCAAGATGCTTTTTGATAATATGTTCTTTAACAAATTATTTATTTATGAATCCAATTTGAGCAGTTCTTCTTGATTGACTCTGTTTGTATTTTGTTTAGATTGAGTTTTCTAAATTCTTCAGATTGATTCTGTCCAGATTGAGTTGGTTAATTCTTCAAATTGATTATGTTCGTATTTTTTTGTAGATAAATCTTAATCAAATCTTCTTGTAAATAATTCATATCTTTTTGTGATAAATCTTGATAAAATCTTCTTCAAACGTAGACCATATATTCTTTCCAACTTGGTCAAAGATTTTCTTCAATCATAAATCAAATTGAAATCTAGTTTTAGATTTTCTTCAAAAACATTTGACCATATCTTCTGTTCAACTTGGTCAATGATTTTCTTCAATCATAAATTTGAATCAAATGTTATTTTATATTTTCTTCAAAAACATTTGACCATATATTCTTTTCCACTTGGTCAAATATTTTCTATAATTATAAATCTCAATAAAATATTATTATGGATTTTTTGAAAAACATGAATCTTCTTTCATACTCTGTGAAGTCAAATATATTGTTCTCATAAAATAATTTTGTTAACATCAACACTCTAAGTATAAAACTAACTTGGTTCCAACAGTATTATCACATAATATGGGCATGTTACTCTCAAGGATTTTGTAATCATTCAGTTGTTGTTTCATCCATAGCAGTTTATTAAGAATCTCTTTTGTATACATGATTTGATGAATGTATATGTCCTTCTGACTTTGATGAATTTGTATCCCTAAGAAGTTCTTTAGTTCTTCCATCATGCTCATTTGAAATTCAAGTTGCATCAACTTAGCAAATTCATGACAAAGAGTACTAGTAGTACATCCAAAAATAATGTCATCAACATGAATTTGAATAATAAGAATGTCATCTCCTATTGATTTTCTAATCAGGGTGGTGTCTACTTTTCCTCTTTCAAAACTATTTTTAAGCAAGAAATTACCTAATCTATCATACCATGCCCTATGTGCTTGTTTTAGACAATACCGTGATTTCCTAAGTTTAAACACATAGTCTGGAAATTCAGAGCTTTCAAAACCTGTGGGTTGCTTAACATAGATTTCTTCAGTTATGTACCCATTTAGGAAGGAACTTTTATCATCCATTTGGAAAAATCTAATATTATTATAAGCAACAGAGGGAAGTAGGATACAAATTGCTTCTAACCGGGCCACTAGAACAAATGTATTAGTGTAATCAATACCTTTTTATTTCTAACAACTTCTTGCTTTTCATTTAACTTGTTTTTGGAAACCTACTTGGTTTCGATAATGTTTTTCTTTGGTTTAGGGACTAGATCCCAAACATCATTCCTTTTAAATTCATTCAACTATTCTTGGATTACAAGGATCCATCCATCATCTATTAGTGTTTCATCAACAGAGGTAGGTTTAATTGATGATAGTATACCAAAGAAGTGATGATAGTAGACCAAACAAGGATCCATCCATTATCTAGTCTTCAAATGATCATTGTAATTTCCAATAATCAGAGTTTCAAAATGGGATGACTTGTGCTTCCATCCAATTCTGACTTCTAACTTATTTTGACTACTTCTGACTTAGTCAGATTCATCTTCTGATGTTTTATCATCTTCCTTTGATTTACTTGCATCCTCTAATTGTTTTGGTTCTTCTAATTTTTCTATATCTGCTTCCTCTGATTTATCTGTATCTACTTCACAATTTGAGTTTCCCTATTGAACAATTTATAAGCTTTGGATCATTCAGAGTATCAAAGGAAGATACATTTTTGAGACCGGGGATCACACTTGCCAAGGCTATCTTTAGTGTTTAACATATAAAAATACAACCAAATTTCTTAAAGTAAGATATATTAGGCTTTTTACCCTTCCATAATTCATATGGTGTTTTATTCAATATTGGCGTAATTAAAATTCTATTCCGAATATAGCAGGCAGTGTTAATTATCTCTACCGAATAACAGTTTTGCAACATCCATCTCATTTAACATGGTTCTAGCCATTTCTTGAAGCGATCTATTCTTTCTTTCTACAACTTCATTTTGACGTGGTGTTCTAGGAGAGGAGAAGTGGTGTGAGATTCCACCCTCATCACAAAAGCTTTCAAAGAAATTGTTTTTAAATTCTCCTCCATGATCACTTCTAATTGTTAAAATCCTAAGTCATTTTTCAATCATCTTTATTTCATAAGAATCTTACCCAACTCCATCTACTATAATCATCTACTATTACAAACCCAAATTTCTTTCCATTTACTATGGTTGTTTTCTCTGGCCCAAAGAGATCTATATGCAAGAATTCAAGAAGTTTGGAGGTAGAGACTAAGTTCTTAGGCGTAAAGGAGTTCTTAGTTTATTTTCCCTTTTGACAAGCTTCACACATGATTTTAATTTTGTAGCTAAGCTTAGGTAGAGCTCTAACAAGTTGAAGTTTATTCAATTTGGAGATGAATCTTAGTTTTGCATGACTTGACCTTTTGTTCCAAGTTAATTTTTCTTCATTTACAGACATGAGACACCTAACATCTTGTTTCTCTAGCCTAAACAAATATATCTTATATAGGTTATATTGACTATGACCTATAAATAGTACAGATCCACCTTTTTGACTAATTACTTTGCATGATGTTTGATTAAATATAATATCGTAGTTATTATCACTTAATTGACTAATACTTAAAAAATTATGTTAAAGACCATTAACAAACAAAACATCTTTAATGGAAGAAAAAGTGCCATTACCAATTGTGATGTGTCCAATGATCTGGCATTACTACTTTCCTCCAAAAGTTAATGTGCCTCATTTGATTAGAGTTAGGTCTTGGAACATAGACTTTTCTCCCATCATATGTCTCGAGCATCCACTGTCCAGGTACTGTGATTGGTGTTTCAACTTAGCCATCATAACCTTCTTCTTGGGTCTGGAGTCTTTCCTCAGATGTTTCCCTTTTCCAGATTTGGACATTTAGACTTGACATGCCCAGGTTTATTACATCTATAGCAAATGATACTTTTATTGTCAGACTTCTCATCCTTTCCTATACTGGAATGTCTGGAATTTCATTGAGGGAATGGCTTCTTTCTATTGTGCCACATCCTCTGAATTTTTCTAGATATGGAAGCCAGCTCCTCATCCTCTAAGTCCAGATTCTAGTCATCTAAATCATTATCCTCTGATTCTGCTGTTACCTTTAGAGCCTTATTTTGCTTGGATTTCAAAGCCAAAGTCTTCTATTTCCACTTTGGATCATCCTCTACAAGCTCAATTTCATGTGATTTTAAGGAACTAATTTGTTCTTCCAATTTAAGAGTATTCTGATCCTTAGATTCTTGAATAGCTATAATCTTAGGTCTCCACTTGCTTGGAAAACTCCTATGAGTTTTCTTCACATGATCATCAATAGTATAACTCTTTTCAAAATCCTTTAATTCTATGACAGATTCTGGAATCTGGAAAACATTGTTTCAATGTCTTCATCTTCTTCCATCTGAAATAGTTAATATTTTCTAACAAGGAGGTTGGCTTTGTTTCTTGAACTTGCTTGCTTCCTTCATAAGTATGAACCAGATTGTCATAGATTCTCTTGGTTGTTCCTTTGACGGTGCATTTGTCAAACTCCTTAAAGAAGATTTCATTTATTATGAAAGTTTTGGACTTGTGATGCATCTTGTACATCTTTTTATGTTTAACATCCATCATTTTCCTTGGAATTTTAGTGCCATTAGTATTTGTTGAAGCAGTGTAGCCATCATCCACTAATTTCAAAAGTTCAGGATCTTGTGAGACAAATAAGCTTCAGAGTCTGTCATTCCATTACTCTAACGTTTCCACCAAAGGTTCTTCACCAAATCCAGTCATGTTGAATCCTTCGATCTTTCCTCAAACACTGTAAAGTGCTCAGCCTTGAGACTGGGCTCTTGATGCCAATTAAAGGTGCAAACACGAGAAAGGGGGTTGAATTGTGTTTGTCTAAGTTGAATTATTTTTAATTATTTATTCAAGTACTGGTTCACGTTTGGTAATTTTAACTAAAATAGAGCCAATAACAATCATGTTGATTCACAATTCAGAGGCAACATTAAACTAAAGAATGCAGAAGTAAAGTGACACAAGCACATTTATACTGATTCACCACAACTTAGTAGCTATATATAGTCCCTTCACTAGAAGGATTTACCCTCTAATTCAAATCCTTGAATTACACAGCACATGACGCTACAAGTCAGTCTTCTCAAAGTAACCTGACACCTACAGACTTATTGAGGCAAACAAAAACTTTCACCCTACATGTCAAGTCTTCTCAACACAACATTAAAACCACAAATTGCCTGAGGAACACTAAAGCTTCTATCGGGCTAGGTTACACAAGTTTGGAACAAATTGTGTTTTGCTTCGACTAAACAGATTGTTATCATTAATTTGACACACTAAAACAAGTAGAAAATACTTATTCAAGCAAATGCTTCTCTAGAACTTCAACCTTTGAACTTTGAATACCTAGGAAATTTGAGCTCTCAAAATATATTTTCTGAATTATATGGATTTCTGATTTTATGAGTTCGTGCTTTCTTCTTCAGCCTTAAGTATCTATTTGTAAAATAGACTAGGGTTTCACTTTTGTCCTTGTAAAATCTGGATCATATATATCTTGTTCATAAATTCTAAATGTATCTTCTTGTGAACAAATTATGAGTGTATCTTCTTGTGAACAATTCTGAGTGTTTCTTCTTGTGAAGAATTCTAAGTGTATGTTCTTGTGAATAATTTTCAGTGTATCTTCTTGTGAAAAAATTCTAAGCATATCTTCTTGTGAACAATATTTTGACCATATCTTCCTCCAAACAATATTTTGAAAAAACTTCTTGTGAACAATATTTTGACCGTATTTGCTTGTGAACAATATTTTGCCCATATCTTCTTGTGAAAAATATTTTGACCTTATCTTCTTGTGAACAATATTTTGGTCATATCTTTTTGTGAACAATATTTGACCATATCTATTTGTGAACAGTACTTTGGTCATATGTTCTTTTCACCGTGGTAAATGATTTCCTTCAGTTATAACTATAAAATGTATCTGCTTGTGAACAATATTTTGAACATATCTTCTTGTGAACAATACATTGACCATTTCCTCTGGTGAATAAAATTTTTGGCCATATCTTCTTGTGAACAATATTTTGATTGTATCTTCTTTTCACCTTTGTCGAAGATTTCCTTCAATTATAATTCTGAATTGTATCTATTTTTAGATTGTGTTCAAAAACTTATTCATGTGAATCTTCCTTCATTCTCTTGATTGATTGGAGTTGGAATGGATTCAGGTTTGTTCTTGAATATTTAGAAATTCTGATTCAGCTAAGTCTTTTCTTCAGAATGAATTCTTTCAATTAGAGCCATTGACTTTCCATAAGAGCCATTGACTTTCTTGTTGTAGTGAGATGATGTGTTTCTTGGATAAAAAATGTACGAGACAGAATTGTGTGACTTAGAATTATTGGCTTTGAGTAAATCGCATTGTTGAATTATCAAAGTTAGTGCAATGACATTTTGAAAGAAATGAAGAAAATGCATTTTGTTGGTGTTTTTAATAATTTGTGATGTGTGCTGTTTTGGTTGTTGCTTCAAGGCTGTTTTGTTTATGTGGGAAAGTTGAAAAATGTCTTGCATGTTATTTTGAAGATGATTAAAATGCATATTTTCAAAACTGTTGTGCTGGTTGTATAAAATGCGAAAAAATGCATTCTGTTGGTGTCATACTGCTATTGATGGTTGTTGTTTGGTTGAATGTATTAATGTTGTTCTGCTTGTGTGAGGAAGCTAAAAATGCTTTGCATGTTGTGATTGGTTGTGTAAGAATGCTGGAAATACCTTGCATGTTGTTTTTGAGAAATGATCAACAATGTGAACGTTGAAAAATGTCTATTCTATGTGGTTGACATTCTGTTTTTGAGTGATTTTGGTAATGCTGATGTTTTCAAAGGAAAAAGGATTTTAAATGATGAAAGTGTTTTTCTGGAAAAAATTATTATTGATGAAAATGCCTGAGTTTTATGATTCAAAAGAAGTGCAGAATGTGTTTGGGGTAGTGCTGGTTTTTCAAAGGAAAAATATTGAAAATGTGTTGTAGTTTTTCAGGCAAAGTTCACTGAATTCGAAGGTGTATTCGAATACAACATGAGTGTATTCGAATACAACCTGCCAAGCTGCTGTTTTACTCAAGTTTTTCAAACTGGTATTCGAATACGGGCCCCTGTATTCGAATACAGAGGAAGAATTTTTGCTTCTGACTTAGCAACTGTATTCGACTACGACTCTGTCGTATTCGAATACAGAAGTGAAATTTTAACGTTGTATTCGCATATGTATTCGACTACGACTGTCTCGTATTCGAATACAGGATGCTGACTTTCAGAATTTTTGCTTCTGTATTTGAATACAAGGGAGCTGTATTCGAATACAGATTCGGGTTTTTCCAGAAACTCAGTTTTTAGCTTCTGTATTCGAATACAAGGAAGCTGTATTCGAATACAGATTCATGCTTTCCAGAAAATCAAGTTTTAAACACTGTCATGTGAATCTTAAAGTGTTGGGGAACATTGAGAAGGGTTAAAATGATTTAAAATGGAGTTTTGAAATAGTTTTAAAGAGGAGATGATGAGATTCTGGAAACCTTCAATGATATTGGAGAAAATACTGAGTTACACTGTTTTTGTATTCTGTATTCGAATACAAGTATGTTGTATTCGAATACAGAGTGTTAAATTTGCAGTTTTCAACTTCTGTATTCGAATACAAGAGAGCTGTATTCGAATACAGATTCAGGTTTTTCAGAAATTCCAAGTTTTTCAACATAGTTTTATAAACCCTAAGTGTTGGGGAATATTGGGAAGGTTTGTGATGAATTAAAATGGAATTTTTGTGATAGTTTGAAGTGGTGGGGATGAAGTTTTTGAGACTTTACTGATGTAGTGAAAAATATTGGTTTTGCACTGTGACAGCCTCTATATTCCAATACAAGGAAGCTGTATTCGAATACAGAGTGTTAATTCTGCACTATTTTTGGCTTCTGTATTCGAATACAGGGAAGCTGTATTCGAATACAGATTCGTATTTTCCAGAAATCTCAGTTTTAAACACTGTTGTATGAATTTTAAGAGTTGGGGGAAGGACATATGATAATTAAGAATGGAATTGTGAGATAATGTAAAGTGTTAATGATTGCTTGACTGTTTAATCATGGTTGTGATGATGATGATATTAACTGTGTTGAGATGTTTTGAGAAATGATGGAAAGGTTGAAATTTCCTGATAATGCATACTGTTTCCGTGAAGAGAAAACACTGCATATTCATGCATTGCATAGTCAAGTGGTACCCGCGATGGGCCATAGAGTAATGCGTAAATGTGCTGATCTGTTGAGCGATTGCACGAGTGCTCGTCTGTTGAGCGATTGCACTGGTACTAATCTGTTGAGCGATTGTACCCTGAAATGCGCAAAAACGTGCTGATCTGTTGAGCGACTGCACTGGTACTAATCTGTTGAGCGATTGTACGTGAGTATATGTCAAACGTGCTTGTCTGTTGAGCAACTGCACGATTGCTGTTTTGTTGAGCGACTGCACTGGTGCTTATATGTTGAGCGATTGCACCCTGGTCTTGAGGGCCGTTAAAGTTAAACATATTTAAAATGTGTTGGTCTATTGAGCGACTGCACCTTGGTAATTCCAAGAAATTATATACATGACCATATACATATTGCATCAGGGGATTGACCGGTGGGTCACGTTTTGGTTATATGATGATGATTGGAAAGTGATGTGTGTAAGTACGTTGTAAAATCTGAATTTTCTGATGAATGTTTGTGATTGCTGAGATGGTAGTTGCACTTACAATATGTTTTCCATATTAATTGGTTGCTGTTTTGAAAAAGCTTATATGTCATGAAATTTCAAATGAGCTTCCTTAATTTTCATCATTGTCATATGTTATACCATGGGTGTATTTGTTCTGTGATATAAATGCTATGTACTTATTTGTTAATTTCGGTCGGTGCCCTTTTACTATTATATGTGGAATTTGGGCTTTGCCCTCAAATGCCCCCCAAACCCATGACACCTGTGGGTCCCGAGGCAACGGAAACGTCGCTCAACTTGATTGATCGTTCCGTGCCTACTGCTTGGGTATACGACCCCATCTCAAGCAGGGTTACATACACGGGGAAATTAAAGAGGACCTGTAGGACCAATGGAGTGGTGCACTACGTGGAGCAGAGCTATACGAGGATTGACTTTCCTGTGCCTTCCCGTTTGGTATTGCAGGCGCACGGAATTTTTGATGATGCGGAGGAGCCAGCTATAGGGGTTGAGACAGAGGCCACCGTAGGAGTGGTGACTCCTAACCCGGTGATTGGTGGGGATGTTCGTGATTCTGAGGCGGAAGAGATGAACGAAGAGACGAAGCCAGTAGCAGCAGATATTCCAGGTCCGTCTAGGATATCCGATGATTGTTATAAGATTCCGGCACCGCCGAAGCGTCCGACACTATGCATTGATCTGACTTCGGAGGAGAGTGATCCCTCTCTGTATGATGAGGAGGAGGAGGTTACATCGAGGCGAGCGGCAGAGTCGGATGAGATTTGTTTTAGATGCGGAGGAAATCCGTGCTACTGTAGCTTTAGTGCATGATCGGTTAGATTTGATGTATAGGATTTTGAGCTGGAAAATGTAATTTGTTTTTTTTTTTTGAAGTTATTGTACTACTTTTCCGCTAGACTATTCCGCACTCTGATATTTTCTTTTGGGATGACATGACAGTGATCTTTTGAAATGTATTAATGTTTATTATTAATTTCCAAAGATAAGTACTTAGTGATATTTATGATGAAACTAATTAATTATGTTCATCGATTAAATTACGACGTGCCATTTTATTAAATGAATTAGTGATAACTTTATTTTAATTCTTTTTGAATTAAATCTGGAAAATTCTTTTACTTATTTATTTAAAAAAAAATACACTTACGCTGTGTTTTAAACTCGTGGTGTTACAATTGTGGTATCAGAGCATTTGGTTAAAGTTTTAGGTTAAAGCTTTGATTTAAAGTATTGTTTTGAGTCTTTATCTGATCATGCATAGGAGCAAGTAGTTAAAGTGTCAAGTCTTGTGTAAGTTGTGGTGTGACTGAAGTGATCATGGTTTTGTAGGAAACAATGCCTCCACGAAGAGACGACACCATAAGAGCCAATGTCAGCTGGGATGATAGGATGGCTGAGGCGATGAATAACATGGCTGCGTCTGTTGCTGCACAGACGGCTGCAAAGACTCAACGAGATCTGGAAAAGAGAGATTCGCGCTGCTGAATCTAGAGGACTAGAGGATTTTCTTCGTCATAATCCTCCCAAGTTCATGGGTGATGAGGGTCCAGAAAAGAGCGGACCAGTGGATTCAAGAGATGGAGAAAATCTTCGAGATGATTAATTGTCGGGCAGTGGTGAAAGTCAACTATGCCACATATCTGCTGATAGGGGATGCAGAGTATTGGTGGAGAAGCACCAGACTACTGATGGGGTCAGCTCAAGAGGAGGTGAACTGGAAGTCGTTCAAAAAGAAGTTTTTGGACAAATACTTCCCGATGAGCACTAGGACCAAGTTGGGTGACGATTTTCTGAAATGGCACCAAGGAAACATGACGGTGGGAGAATATGCGGCTAAGTTTGAATCGCTATCAAGGCATTTCAGATTTTTCCGGGAAGAAGTTGATGAACAGTTTATGTGCCACCGCTTTCAAAATGGACTGAAGTATGAGATTCAAGATTTGGTCCTACCCTTGGGGATTCAACGTTTCCAAGTGTTAGTAGAGAAGTGTAGAGAGGTTGAAGAGATGAAGAACAGGAGGGCCAACAGAGGAGGGAACTTTAATTCTGGAGGGCCTAGTCGGATGCACTATCAGAACAATAGAGGAAAGCAAGTGGCTAAGCCGTATAACCAGCCACAAAACAACAAGAGAGGCCAGAATCGGCCGGGAAATCAGAATTTTGGACGGCAATTGGGACAAGGAGTCCGGTGTTATCGATGTGGGAAAGAAAGACATATTGCTACTGCTTGTACCACAAGGGATTTTATGTGTTTCCATTGCTAGAAACCGGGACACGTGGCGAGGGATTGTCGGGTTCCGAAGGTGGAACCAACAGTGAACGCAACTAGGGCTACTCATCCTATTGCTAGAGGACGCGTATATCACATGGGTGCTAAAGCTGGGAATCAAGCTCCAAATTTAATCCAGCAAGATTGTGACATTGCAGGTAACACACTAACTGCACTTTTTGATTCGGGGGCAACCCACTCTTTCATTGCTATGGACTGTGCGCATCGTTTGAAGTTATCTATGTCTGCTTTACCTTTTGATTTGGTTGTTTCCACACCTGCTAAGACTTTGACCGTCAACACTGCATGTTTGCACTGTACTATAACGATTCAGAATAGAGATTTCTTGGTTAATTTAATCTGTCTACCCTACAATCACTCGAGATCATTCTCAACATAGATTGGATGACATATAATTACGTAGTCTTGGATTGCGCTCGAAAATTAGTCCTTTTCCCCGAACCCGAAGTCGTTCGGTATCTGGCTGCTAACAAACTCGAAGTATCACTGAGAGAAGGAACTCAGGAATTTTTATCATTGGCTAACGTGGAGACCAAGATGGATGTGAGCATAGAAGATGTGGTGCTAGTCAAAGAGTATCCGGACGTATTTCCAACAGAAATTCCTGGATTACCCCCGGTAAGTGAAGTGGAGTTCTTCATTGATTTGCACCCAGGGATTGGACCTATTTCAATTGCGCCGTATCGGATGTCACCATTGGAATTAAGCGAGCTTAAGGGTCAAATTGAAGGTTTGTTGGAGAAAGGATTTATTAGACCAAGTGTGTCGCCATGGGGACCTCCGGTGTTGTTGGTTAAGAAGAAGGATGGAAGTTCACGTTTATGTGTGGATTATCGGCAACTTAACAAGATAACTATCAAGAATCGTTATCCTTTACCACGCATCGATGATTTGATGGATCAATTGAGGGGAGCCGCGGTGTTTTAAAAGATCAATTTCAAATTAGGATATCATCAGATTCGAGTAAGAGAAGGAGATATTCAAAAGACTGCTTTCAGGACTCGTTATGGACATTATGAATATCTCGTTATGCCATTTGGAGTTACGAATGCACCAGCGATTTTCATGGACTATATGAACAGAATCTTTAGCCCATTCTTGGATAAATTCGTGGTGGTGTTCATCGATGATATTTTGATTTATTCAAAGGATGAAGAAGAACATGAAAGCACCTACGCCAAGTTCTTGAAGTCTTACGTGAGAAGCAACTGTATGCCAATTTGTCGAAGTGCGAGTTTTGGCTAAATAAAGTGAACTTCTTGGGACACGTGATAGCAAAAGAAGGAATCGTTGTGGATCCGGCAAAGATAGACACAATTCTCGCCTGGAAACAGCCCCAGACTATCACAGACATACGAAGTTTTGTCGGACTAGCAGGATACTACAGGAGATTTATTGAAGGATTCGCTAAGATTGTAGCTCCTTTAACACAACTCACCAGAAAGAATCAGCCGTTTGCATGGATGGGGAAGTGTGAGGGAAATTTTCAGTTGCTAAAGGAAAAGTTGACAACCTCACCAGTATTGGTCTTGCCACAACTAGAGGAACCATTTGAAGTATATTGTGATGCATCTCACCAAGGTCTGGGATGTGTTTTGATGCAACACAAGAAAGCTGTAGCCTACGCCTCAAGGCAGTTGAAAACTCACGAACGAAACTATCCTACTCATGATTTAGAGCTTGCTACAGTAGTGTTTGCATTAAAGGTCTGGAGGCACTACTTATATGGATGCACGTTCACGTTGTTCAGTGACCATAAAAGTTTGAAGTATCTGTTCGATTAGAAGGAATTGAACATGCGTCAGAGGAGATGGATGGAAACTCTCAAGGATTTTGATTTCACATTGCAGTACCACCCTGGAAAATCCAATGTGGTGGCTGATGCATTGAGTCGGAAAAGTGTGTCAGCATCTTCAATGATAATGGTCAGACAACAAGAGTTGTGGGAAGCATTTAGAGACCTACACTTGGACGTAAAGTTCGCACCAGGAATTTTAAAGTGTGGAATGATAACAATTTCTAGTGGTTTACTTGAGGAGATTGCAAACTTGCAAGATGACGCATTGATCCAAGAAAAGAGGAATCTGATAGCGCAAGGATAGATAACTGAGTTCAGCGCCGGAACAGATAATATTCTGAGATGTAATGGAAGAGTTTGTGTACCGGATGCAGAGATGAGAAGAGCGATTTTGGAAGAGGCTCATAAGAGTAAGTTGAGTATTCATCCTGGAGCGACCAAGATGTACTAGGATTTAAGACAGAATTACTGGTGGCCAAGAATGAAGAGGAACGTAGCGGAGTACGTATCGGCTTGTTTAACTTGTCAGAAAGCGAAAGTGGAACATCAACGACCTGCTGGAATGTTGCAACCTCTGGATATACCAGAATGGAAGTGGGATAGCATTTCCATGGATTTTATAACAGGACTGCCGAAGACAAGGAAAAAGAATGATTCAATTTGGGTAATAGTGGATCGATTGACAAAGTCCGCACATTTCTTACCGGTAAGAACCACTTACAAAGTAGATAAGCTAGCGGAAATCTACATCGCCGAGATTGTGAGGTTACACGGCGTTCCATCAAGTATAGTATCGGACCGTGACCCAAAGTTCACATCTCATTTTTGGGGAGCACCGCATGAAGCTTTGGGAACGAAACTGAAATTGAGTTCTGCTTATCATCCACAAACAGATGGACAGACTGAGAGAACAAACCAGTCCTTGGAAGATCTATTGAGAGCATGTGTGTTGGATGATAGAGGAAACTGGGATGAGGTGTTGCCATTAATTGAGTTCACTTACAACAATAGCTTTCACGCAAGTATTGGAATGACACCCTATGAGGCTTTATATCGACGCAAGTGACAGACGCCTTTATGCTGGTATAAGGACGGAGAAAGTATGATTGTTGGACCTGAGATGGTGGAACAGACCACAGAGAAAATCAAGAGGATATAAGAGAAAATGAAGATTTCACAAGATCGTCAGAAGAGTTATGCGGACAAGCGTCGCAGACCTTTGGAATTCGAGCAGGGTGATCATGTATTTCTAAGGGTCACGCCTACAACTGGTGTTGGCAGAGCTATTAAGTCGAAGAAGTTGACTCCAAAATTTATTGGACCATACCAGATTACTGCACGTATTGGACCATTGGCCTATCGGATTGCTTTACCTCCCATACTGTCCAGTATTCACGACGTATTTCACGTGTCGCAGTTAAGAAAATACATTTCGGATCTGTCACACGTCATCGAACCAGACACAATTCAGCTGAAGGACAACCTGTCATTTGAAGTATTCCCTGTAAGGATTGAATACAGGAAGATTAAACAGTTGAGGAACAAGGAAGTTCCACTAGTCAAAGTGATTTGGAATCTAACTACTGGAGACGCGACTTGGGAACTGGAGAGTAAGATGAGGGAACAATATCCTCAGTTGTTTATTAACATGTAGTTTCGAGGACGAAACTAATATAAGGGGGTAGTAATGTAAGACCCTTAATTTTTAAATTAAAATTATGGATGAAATATTAAGTGTATTTTGGGGATATTTGTAAAATATTTAATATATGTATGTTTTGAGTAAATATATATATAAATATTTATTTTTGAAGATATAATGAGATTATTGGATGAAGACAAAATTAATATAATTATGAGTAATTAAATTAACGGACAATTAATTAAGGGATTATCGGCTAATTGCGACGAGACTGGTTAAGTGCTGAGGATCAGACAAGTGTCAAGTGAGGTGGCACCCACACAAGCCTATATATAGGAATGAGAAGGATGGCTGAAATTAGAACACCATTCCTCCTCCCTTACTGCCCATACTGCATGTAACAGTATCACCTTCTCCCTACCTTTCTCCCATTCTGAAATCTATTTCACGTTAAAAAAAAAAAAAAAAAGAGGGAGTTCCTCAAAAGTGACATTAATTGGAAATCTAAGCACCAAACCAGAAAATCCCAAGTACAAAAGTTGTTCCCCTCATCATTCCGAAGCTAGAGAACCTATTTTCGTAGCAGCAAACACGAGCGGGAATTTCGCCGATATTTGACGCGTAAATAGGAACGAAAACAGAAACGTGAGAAGTAGCAGAAACGCAACAAGGGTAAGGGCACCTTCAACTTTCTAGTTGCACTAGGGCTGTAAATGCATAACTGTCATGACATTACTGATGTTTTCATCGTTGTTTGAAGTAAAACTGTTTTGCAATGACATTTTGAAAGAAATGAAGAAAATGCATTCTGTTGTTGTTTTTAATAATTTGTGACGTGTGCTGTTCTGGTTGTTGCTTCAAGGCTGTTTTGTTTATGTGGGAAAGTTGAAAAATGTCTTGTAAGTTATTTTGCAAATGATTAAAATGCATATTTTCAAAACTGTTGTGCTGGTTGTATAAAATGCGAAAAAATGCATTATGTTGGTGTCACACTTCTATGTGATGGTTGTTGTTTGGTTGAATGTATTAATGTTGTTCTCCTTGTGTGAGGAAGCTGAAAATGCTTTGCATGTTGTGATTGGTTGTGTAAGAATGCTGGAAATACCTTGCATGTTGTTTTGAGAAATGATCAACAATGTGAACGTTGAAAAATGTCTGTTCTGTGTGGTTGACATTCTGTTTTTGAGTGATTCTGGTAATGCTGATGTTTTCAAAGGAAAAGGGATTTTAAATGATGAAAGTGTTTTTCTGGAAAAAATTATTATTGATGAAAATGCCTGAGTTTTATGATTCAAAAGAAATGCAGAATCTGTTTGGGGTATTGCTGGTTTTTCAAAGGAAAAAGATTGAAAATGTGTTGAAGTTTTTCAGGAAAAGTTCACTGAATTCGAAGGTGTATTCGAATACAACATGAGTGTGTTCGAATACAACCTTCCAAGCTGCTGTTTTACTCAAGTTTTTCAAACTGGTATTCGAATACGGGCCCTTGTATTCGAATACAGAGGAAGAATTTTTGCTTCTGACTTAGCATATGTATTCGACTACGACTCAATCGTATTCGAATACAGAAGTGAAATTTTAACACTGTATTCGCATCTGTATTTGACTACGACTGTCTCGTATTCGAATACAGGATGCTGACTTTCAGAATTTTTGCTTCTGTATTTGAATACAAGGGAGCTGTATTCGAATACAGATTTGGGTTTTTCCAGAAACTCAATTTTTAGCTTCTGTATTCGAATACAAGGAAGCTGTATTCGAATACAGATTCGTGCTTTCCAGATAATCATGTTTTAAACACTATCATGTGAATCTTAAAGTGTTGGGGAACATTGAGAAGGGTTAAAATGATTTAAAATGGAGTTTTGAAATAGTTTTAAAGAGGAGATGATGAGATTATGGAAACCTTTAATGATTTTGGAGAAAATACTGAGTTACACTGTTTTTGTATTCTGTATTCGAATACAAGTATGCTGTATTCGAATACAGAGTGTTAAATTTGCAGTTTTTAGCTTCTGTATTCGAATACAAGAAAGCTGTATTCGAATACAGATTCAGGTTTTTCAGAAATTCCAAGTTTTTCAACATTGTTTTATAAACCCTAAGTGTTGGGGAATATTGGGAAGGTTTGTGATGAATTAAAATGGAATTTTTGTGATAGTTTGAAGTGGTGGTGATGAAGTTTTTGAGACTTTACTGATGTAGTGAAAAATACTGGTTTTGCACTGTGACAGCCTCTGTATTCGAATACAAGGAAGCTGTATTCGAATACAGAGTGTTAATTCTGCACTATTTTTGGCTTCTGTATTCGAATACAGGGAAGCTGTATTCGAATACAGATTCGTATTTTCCAGAACTCTCAGTTTTAAACACTGTTGTATGAATTTTAAGAGTTGGGGGAAAGACTTATGATAATTAAGAATGGAATTGTGAGATAATGTAAAGTGTTAATGATTGCTTGACTGTTTAATCATGGTTGTGATGATGATGATATTGACTGTGTTGAGATGTTTTGAAAAATGATGGAAAGGTTAAAATTTCCTGATAATGCATACCGTGTCAGTGAAGAGAAAACACTGCATATTCATGCATTGCATAGTCAAGTGTAACCGCGATGGGCCATAGAGTAATGCGTAAACGTGCTGATTTGTTGAGCGATTGCACCTTGGTAATTCCAAGAAATTGTATACATGAGCATATACATATTGCATCGGGGGATTGACCGGTGGGTCACGTTTTGGTTATATGATGATGATTGGAAAGTGATGTGTGTAAGTACGTTGTAAACTCTGAATTTTCTTATGAATGTTTGTGATTTCTGAGATGGTAGTTGTACTTACAATATGTTTTCCATATTAATTGGTTGATGTTCTGAAAAAGCTTATATGTCATGAAATTTCATATGAGCATCCTTAATTTTCATCATTGTCAAATGTTATACCATGGGTGTATTTGTTTTGTGATATAAATGCTATGTGCTTATTTGTTAATTTCGGTCGGTGACCCTTTACTATTATATGTGGAATTTGGGCTTTGCCCTCAGATGGCCCCCAAACCCATGACACCAGTGGGTCCCGAGACGACGGAAACGTCGCTCGACTTCATTGATCGTTCTGTGCCTACTGCTTGGGTATACGACCCCATCTCAAGAAGGGCTACATACACGGGGAGATTGAAGAGGACCTGTAGCACCAATGGAGTGGTGCACTACGTGGAGCACAGCTATGCGAGGATTGACTTTCCTGTGCCTTCCCGTTTGGTATTGGAGGCGCACGGAATTTTTTATGATGCGGAGGAGCCAGCTAGAGGGGTTGAGACGGAGGCCACTGTAGAAGTGGTGACTCCTAACCCGGTGATTGCTGGGGATGTTCGTGATTTTGAGGCGGAAGAGAAAAACGAAGAGCCGAAGCCAGTAGCAGCTGATATTCCGGGTCCGTCTAGGATATCCGATGATCTTTATGAGATTCCGGCACCGCATAAGCGAACGAGACTGTACATTGATCTGACTTCGGAGGAGACTGATCCCTCTCTGTATGATGAGGAGGAGGAGGTTACATCGAGGCGAGCGGCGGAGTCGGATGAAACTGGTTTGGGATGCGGAGGAAATCCGTGCTACTGTAGCTTTAGTGCATGATCGGTTAGATTTGATGTATAGGATTTTGAGCTGGAAAATGTAATTTGTTTTATTTTGGAAGTTATTGTACTACTTTTCCGCTAGACTATTCCGCATTCTGATATTTTCTTTTGGGATGATATGACAGTGATCTTTTGAAATGTATTAATGTTTATTATTAATTTCAAAAGATAAGTACTTAGTGATATTTATGATGAAACTAATTAATTGCGTTCATCGATTAAATTACGACGTGCCATTTTATGAAATGAATTAGTGAAAACTTTATTTTAATTCTTTTTGAATTAAATTTGGAAAATTGTTTTACTTATTTATTTAAAAAAAAAATACACTCGCGCTATGTTTTAAACTCGGGGTGTTACACTATCCATATTTTGAATAGAAGCTAGTATGTAAGAAATTTGAAATGCCAATTAAGGGTAAAAAGAATAAAATTTTGCTTAACCATCCAATTTTTTTGTTGTTGATAGAAGACAAAATGCCATGAGGCTAAAAAGAATGAATTTGCTTATTATAGCCATTTCTTTGTGGATATTAAGATAGAATGCTAATTAAAGCAAAAAAGAAAGAAATAATTTTATCAAATGCCAATTAAAGCTAAAAGAATTAAGGAATGAATTTTGTCACCAAATGTTGTGTTCTTGAAAAATCTTCAACAAATGTTTTGATAGCATATATTCTTGTGTTAGATGATGAGGAGAATTTGAATAACGCACTTGACTTCATATTTATCATACTTGACAAAAGTTGTTGATGTTGAAACAAATTTGATATTAAAGAATTGAAGAAGTCTTGAATTTTTGGTAAAATTTTGTTAGCAAATATGTTGCCTTTAATGCACATTGTTTGCTGGGTTTTTTGTTTTAATTATCATCATCATGATAAGAAGAAAGTACTGGTTTTGAATGAAGAAAGAAAGAAAAGAAAATGAAAAAATTGTTCAAAAATCAAATATGAAAAGAAAAGATAAATCAACTAATATTCTATGAAAACTTTTTCAAGAATTTTGAGAATGAAAAAAATCGTGGAATAATAAACTCTCTGATATGGATAACAGATAAATGGAGAAAAGTAAATTCAAATATATTTATAATTAAGAGAATCTGAATTACATCAAAGATCATATAAACTTATATAATCAATTAAATAAATAATCAACTAGTATAAAATAGATATAATTGATTTACAATTTATCAACTTAGATATCTAATATAATAAGAAAAAATAGTCATTACAAGAAAAAACTTCTATACCTACGGACCTTAGTCCGAGAGTAAATTATTAATTACCCACGGAAAAACCGTAAGCAAATTCACTATTTTAAAAAAAAAAAAAATTTAACACATTATCCACGGTTTATCCGTGGGTAATGTTAAAAGTAATCTGTGGGTAATGTTAAAAAAGTGAGTAAATTAACCATTACAAAAACCTCTTCAGTAGTAATCAAAACTAGAATGACCAAGAACAATCATAAACCAAAGCTGATTTGTGACAAAACAAAAACAAAGGTAAAGTCCTACTTGTGATCCATCCCAAAGCTGGCCCCAGTACACACTTCCGAATCCATCTTCGCCAAGTTTGTTATCATAGTTGAAATTATTTGTAGCTGAGTGTAATTCCTTCAAAGAAAACACTCGCCATGGAGGTTGTTTCTTCCCACGTCCTTTGCTGCATTGGTAGAGACTCTAATATCAGTTGAGCTAAATTTTGATACACTGTTAGTGTAAATTTTGATACACTGTTAGTGTAAATTTTTTTACATTGGTTTGTGAAGTAGGTAATAACACTTTTTCTTGTAGTGGTATCTAGTATCTGTGTCAGTGCTACATAGGTGATAATGGATATTGTATTTTCTATGTTATCATGCAATGAAAATAAGTAAAGTTTATTTTGTGGTTTTAGTCTTTGCAACCATCAGCAGCAACTACTGATGCAACTTGTGATTCGGTGGTTACTACTCCTCATAATTCAAAGAGAGATGCTAATAATCCTGCTGGGTAATTTAGAGGCTCATGAATGAACTTTTGGTGTTTTCTATTTTATTTTTTAAACTAAGGTATTCTGGTGCAACTGCAGATACTAATCCCTCTATTGTGGAATCCTTTGCAGACTCCTATCAATTGCGGAGGAGACCTTGACAGAGTTCCTTTCAAAGGCTACAGGAACTGTTGTTGATTGTGTAACATCCTCTAAATTTATTATTTAAAATAATTAAGACTTATAAATATATATATTTCATTATTAATTTAGGTGTGATAATTATTTGCCTTGTTCGACTTATTGTAGTTGATAAAATTATTACTAAGAATTATTTAATCAATGGAGAAGTTTTATATAATTATATATATATGTGTTTTTTTAGTACAAGAATTTGAGCTAAGGGTTTGTGGCTAGGTGTGACCCAACCCGTAATAGAAATTTGGGTTTGGAGTTGGTGGCTTAGTTTTTGTATGATCAAGGTTAAGAAAAAAAATAATAAATAAATAAAATAATATTTTATCCCTTCTATTCTTAATATGGGCCCAACACTATCTACCCAATAATCTTCACTTTAAATTTTCCCTAAAGTCCACAATATTTCCATACTAAGTAGTAGTAAGCAGAAAAAAATACCGAAACCCTAGCCGTCATCTCCTTCACACCTCATCTCCTTCGTGCAGCAAACTTTTCATGTGAACAACTTCGTGGGGGCTTAGAGATTCGTACTAGGAAGAAAAGCGGCCAAGGTAAGGGCTTTTCCCCACACAAATTTGAGTTAGACCGTTAGTTGGATGACATGGAACTAATAATTGTAATTGCTTGCTTTTGAAAGAAATAAATGTAGACTAATAAAATAAAATAATGGAATCTGAAATCCTTTACGTTGAGTTCGATACGTAATGTATGTCTTTTTAAGAAGTAAAATATGAATTTTTATATTATACATGATAGAGTTTTAATTTTTATGATGGATATGAAGCAAAATATGATTTTTCTTATGTTATATATATGATAAAGTTTTGATTTTGATGATGTATTATGAGTTGGAGTTTGAAGTTTCTTGTTATATATAAAGTTTTAATCTTTATGGTGTAAATGAAGTCAAGTGTCGATTTTTATGCGTACGTGGTGGAAATTATTATTTAATGATTATTTGTCTATGAATATATGATTCTCATGATAAGGATGTGTGATATGTGATCTTTCTGATGTGAATAAGATGATGGTTTTAAAAAGGTGATTTTTTTGAATGCATATGACATGATTCTTAGTGGGTTGTGTGCGAGTATAATTGTGATAATATATGGTCATGTCATGGCATATACATCTTCGTGGGAGTTGCCCTAGTGGCAGGTTTATATCCAAATCATATAGTTTTAGGAGCATACATTATACATATATTTTTATATACGATTTACCGTTTGCGCATTTTTTCTTTTAAATTAGAAGTTTTTACCTTTATATGTTCTGTGTTATTCTTCTATATGTTTAGCCTTGGTTTGATGTGGATGATGGAAAACACTGACCCTTACAACAACATTTTAGGTACTAATGAGTTCGAGGAGATTCAAGAGTAGTTGATGAGTATTAATGTGCGGCGAACGTGGGGTAAAAATGGCGTTTTCAAGACAATTTTTGTAATAATAAATATTGCCGCAACATTTCTATATCTATTATTTATTTTTAAATCTTTGTCACTAAACTTTAGTACGCTTTTTGGTTTTAGTTTTTGAATAATAATTTTTTAATAATATTAAATAAACGTGATTGTTACTAATTATTTAAATAGATAAATGTTAAATGTTCTTATTCTTAAAAAAAAATTATCGTAAATTTTTCTAAAAGTATTTTTCTTAGTGACGTTTTGGACCAAAAATCCGAGGCGTTACAGATTGGGTCCATATGCCTAGGATGAAGGTCTCTTATTAGTATTCTTTGCTATAAATTTAGTAATGAAATTAAGGGTCATGGCTTTTAGGAGATGATTATTGTGAATTTCATTATGATACTATGCTAATTTGATTATGAAAGCTAAGTTTCTACTACACTAGATATAATTTTTTGTGGTTGAGTTGAATATGTAATCTAATACATCCACTTGTTTAATAACTACTTTCAATTTAAAAGGAAGTTCCAGCTGCTTTCGTCTCATTTAAGTCACGATTTGGTGCTGCAATAGCTTTGAACATTCAAGAAGGTGTCAATCCCACACAATGGATCACTGAACACCACAAATCCAAATATCGGTATACTGAAATTGGTTTTAATTGGTTAATAGCAAGAACAGAGGGAGTCGGGATGTGCTTCAAAGCAGAATACAAATCTGGTATGTTGGTGCAACTATACATATTTGTTGGTTAAATGGCTTCAATTGGTTGATTACAAGATTCTGAGAGTTAGTGAAATGTTGGCAATGGCATGCCTGTCACAACTTCGTTGCATGCTTTCAGGAAAAGAAGTGCCTCCAGTTAAAGAAAGAAATACACAAGGATGAGAATCAGCCCAAATTTGTGTCTTCTGAGAACGAAGAAGATAATGCTCGTACTAAACGTTCAAAAACCATAGACAAGTAAGCCATTTTTTCTTTCTTTTACCCGTCATTTATAGATATTCTGTGTCATTATTGTCCCCTTTGATGCATCTACAAATTATCTATGGTTTAGGTCTCCTATATATTGCAGCTTTAAATCATAGTCGCTTATGTATGTTGAATGATGTGATATATAGGCAGAAGCCATTGAAAATGAACTGCTAAAATGAAAAGGAGGCCTTTGAGTTTCCATTTATAGGTTTATGAACCGAACAAATTAAATGTGTAGCTTTTTCAGTATTTCTATTGGTAAACATATACCTTCCTGTCTGTTTCTATAACTGTATATCATGTATAATTGGTCAGCGGTGAGAGTAACCAGATCTTATTGTAACAGCCTTGTTACCAACTAGGTATTGACAAATAGTCTCTACTATAATCTAAAAGTTCACCTTAATTAAAGTTGTTAACTTAGTATATCCCATGAGCAGAATGGTCTTTTTTTCATTATGGCCATGATGAATAACTAATCACTGTCTAATATGACAGATGTGAGATTGTATTTTATATTCATTCTCATATTTTTTTTATTCTCGAGCTGTTGTGTTGCACTACGTCTACATGTGGCATAAAGTTAATATTAATGAATGACCATTGACCATAGTGGCAGGGATTTTGGAATTCGTGCTCCCGAACATCATAAAGCCTTTTTAAAATTTCAAATTGGTGTATCTTCAAACGACCCGACTGGTGAGGCATGAGAATATTCCCTCTTTTGCATTTAAGAGAATTTCCTGTTTTTCAATATATACACTTATCTTTCTTTGTTGTTGTCGACTATACATTTAATATAACTTGGTAAACTACCACTGCTTATGAAAAGTTCTCACTTTGCACACTGGGAGAAAAATGAAAATTATTGTCTGGGTACTGTATGTGTGCATCAATTAAGCATTTCATCAACTACTTTCCCTAGCCTCAATCATGTTTCCATCTAATGCTTATAGTTTCACTCATAAGTCTAAATTATTTTATTCTCTTTGATATGATTCTAGAGGCAAAATATGGTTAGTTCACTCTAAAATTCTAATGATACCTTAAATTTCTTTTGTTGACAGCTGTTATATGTTTATGTGCCAAAGTTCGAGACTAGAGGAGAGTTTTGGCCTACAGTTCATAACTACACAATTTTTTCATGGGTACTAATGCACATCATAGTAATTGGTATATTTGGGCTGAAGAAGCTTCCGATAGCATCTGGCTTGAATTTTCCTCTTCCTCTTCCTATTCTCACACTTCTTTTCAATGAGTATTGCCAGAAGTGGTTCTGTCCTATTTTCAAGGCTTTTTCTGCTGAAGTACGTTGGTTGAGAACCAAAGCTAATTTCTTATTATTGTTTTGATAATGATGCTTGTATGGTTTTCATCTCCTCTTATTTGAAACATATTTATGTTTTTCATCTTATTCTTCTCATTGGTGTTCTTGATGTTCATTTTGTTGTTGGATTGGCTTCCACTAACTAGTGTTCACACTTCAGAGAAATTGTTGCAATATACTGATGAAACGCATGATGATAATATCTTCAGCGTTTTATTCTTCTTTGAAGTGGCATATACAGATGATTTAATTTTTTTATATTCTTCTTTGAAATGGCATTACCCACGAACATTCTATGAGTAAATGATAATTTACCTACAGAAAATTGTGGGTAATTTTATCTATAGAAAATTGTGGGTAATTTTATCTACAGAAAATCAGTTACTCATATTACCCACGAAAAATCAATCGGTAATTTACCCACGGAAAATCTATGAGTAATTTAGCCACAGAAAATCTATGAGTAATTTACCCACGGAAAAATCTGTTGGTGAATTACCCACGAAAAATCTGTGGGTAAATTACCCACGGACATTCCGTAGGTACCCATGTCCAACTGATTGTCCGTGGGTAAATATTTACCTACGAGCGAAATAGCTACGGACCCGTGTCCGTGGATAATCCGTGGGTAATTTTAGGTTACCTACGGAATTGTCGTGGGTAAAGATAAAATCTGCCCTAAGTAACAACACTTTTTCTTGTAATGAGTAAACTCTTGACCATAAAGTTGTGATGTTGCGAAACGGATAAACCATGTTGCAGTGGCTTCTTCTGTATTCAAAATTTGGGTCATTTTATTAGGTTCGATGATTCATCGGTCATTAAAGTGATAGTAAAATTATTTATGAACCACTTGTGACTTGTGAGCTGTACAAATGAGCAAGTCAACTCACCTAATCTGGTCGTCTTTCTTGACTTTCATCCTCATAATATATATCTTTATGTCTCTTCAAATATCAAATAATGTCTTTGTTATAATTAGGTTTTCAGTTAATGTGGTTCACAGATAAATTAAATTACCAACTACATAAACAATACCTTACTCCATTTGACCACATGGAACAACTTGGCTCCCTTCACTATACTAAGTACAAACGTCTACAGTGCATACAATTATTTATTTGATTGAACTGCTTGATATAGGAAGTGATGGGAATATAGTAAACATTAAACTCATTTTTAATTATGTTATTGGTGAGATTTATTCGTTCACTTTGTCCGTGACTAGTCTAGGAAGAACAAAAACTATCATAGATTTTACCAACTATATTTTTATAAAGAAATGTTAATAGTAGAAATTCACATGATCAAATTATATAGACTCCATTGAGATTTATGTAAATTTTAATTAATAAATATTTTACTAATATTATTTATTATTATATTCACAAGATTCAAACTCCAAATTTTACTTTAAGATTTAAATTCATTATGATTCGTGCAATATTAACAACCAGATATGATTCAACCCCATATCGCATTAATTGATTAATGTTCTAAATAATTCAATTGTACTATTGACTAATTAGTTGTGCTATTTACTTCAAAATAATTCCATAAAAAATACTTCAAAATATTGCATGAATTGGCAAAAGAGAAAAAGAAGTTGAAAAACCAAATAAAAGAAAAATAAATGAGATGAATTTCTAATTGCAGCTAAACATTCCTGTAAAAGTTTTAAATTAATTATTTTTCATATTAACAAATATTGTACTTCACTAATGTTCCCCAAATACACATGCATGGCATACCAGCCATATATACAGGTTGTTAAATCATAAAGCCAAAAAAATGGGTGTTTTGATATTGATTGATAAATAAAATTCAATTTAGCGAGTAAGATTATGGAAAAATGAAATTTGTTCTTTGTCACTAAATTTAGTGACCAAAATATAATTAAATTCACATATCTATCACAAAACTTTTGTCACTAATTTAATTTTTTTGTTATAAAATGAAATGAAATAGTTAAAAAGCAAAAACGAGCTGGTGATTATATAAAATGCAATGAAATAGTTAAAAAGCAAAAACGAGCTGGTTAATCAATACTATTGAGTGCTTATACATTGGTGTAACTAAATCAAACTTTTGGTCTATATCTGAAGAATGCCAACCGTTATTATTTATGACTTGACTTTCTTATACATAATTTTGAAGATGGTTTGCCTTGAGTGGTCGAAGTGGATTAGAATTATGTATATTTTTTATTCTCAAAATTTCTTTCATTTTATAATTTTTGGACACGTAAATATGATGTAGATTGCACGCATTTCCAAAATATATGACTGTGCATTAAGGTGATTTTGATGTATCCTTTCTTGACAACCAAGCTAATGGAGTATTATTGCTGGTTATACCCCCTAGCTCGAAAATAAATAATATTTGGAATGTGATTGCTTTCCAAATTTTGAAAGAGTTTTGAATTATTTTGGAAAAATCAATGGGATAGTAAAATTTGACAACAATTTAGAATTAATATCAATTTAAAATGTGGCTAATTATATACTGCAGAAAGGTTAAGAGATATATAGCAGGATGTCACATTTTATTTATTATATTGAGAAAACAATTAACCATAATTTTAATATCATTAATTATTATTATTGTGTACATTTGAACACAAATTAGGGTTAATAATATATATAATGAATATTTGAAAACATCAAAATAATGTATATTTGTACATAATTTGGATAATTATTAGGGGTGTACATGGGCGCACATTAAATGAAAATATACGGGTTTAGAATTTAACCCAACCCAAAGATAATCGATCGGGTCGGATATCGGATTATGTCAAAACCCGCGTACACCCCTAAGTGTTTGGAATTGAAGTTGACATTGCTTAGAATTGATGATTTTTCATTTTTTAACTGTGGTTGGAAATGAAATTCAAAGGGCAATTATGGGTTTTCATTATTTGGGGGGTATAAGTATAAATGGGGGTATCAAATCCAATTCTCCCAAAATAATCGATCGGGTCAGATACGGATTTTGTCAAAATCCGTCCAACTCAACCCACATACACCGCTAATGATTATAATGAATATCTTTTTTATGAACATATTAAAAATTGCAGTTAATGATACTTTAAATCATAATTAATTACATTCAAATGATAATTAGTCAATTTAAACTTATTGTTGTATTTACTAATCACACATTTAAATTGTGTTAACTATCTAAATTGTTGTCAATTATTTCTGTCGAATTTGTGTCAAAACAACATTTCTATTTATGAATAGGGGATATTTTTTAGCTTTCAAAATTAAATGTAAATACTGGGTATATGTAGTTTAAATTAATTTGTAATATTTTGTTTGTAAGAAAATTTCTATTAAAATATTTTAGTTTCTAACTTATGAAAATGTCCTTATATAAGGATTTCTGGAAAAAATGATTAATATTTTATAAATTTATTTATATGAAGATATCCTTTTAATTCTCTTTTTTTAATGATGTTTCTCAAAATTGTTTTTGGATTTCATGTCCGATGGATGAAAGTGTTTTTTTTTTGTTTTTTTTTAATTAAATGTTGTAATAAAATAGAAAATTTATTTTTAAAAATAAAAATTGTATTTTTTAAATTTAAAATAATATTAAAATACAATTAATCCACATAAATTATGCTAAATCATTTTATTGGAATATTAAATATTTTAATTTTTAAAATTTTAAAATATTTATATGGGTTCTGAATATTTTGGATTCTAACTTTCTGTTTCGGATATTTCATAATGTCAAAATAAAAAATTCAAAAACTTTCAAGAATCTTTTTTGGTAAAATTAAAGAGGATAAAAGAAGAATTTATAAAAATTATAGGTATGAGAACTAGGTGTAGGAGTGCTAGTATATGTTCGATTAATTATATCTTCTAGGCTTGATTAACTATATATATTTGGGCCCAATATATTAGAACTAGGTGTAGGAGTGCTAGTATATGTTCCATTGGTTTACTCAAATAGGTCTTATATTTAGGGATAGAGGTAGTAGCTGCATTCAGTTCAAATCTTTATAATATGAACAAGAAAGAGTCTTACTTTTTGTAACCTGAGTCAGTAATATGTGAAATGATTGGTTAAGGTACAAAGGAGATTTTGACTCTTGATATAATACGTAGATTGAGTAGATTTATTAAATAGGGATATCCCATGATCTCAAGGTATGCACCGACCATTTTATGTGTTTAGAATCGTTGTGGGGAGATAGCGGAATAGGCTATGTGATTTTTGTTTAAACCATCACTTATGATGTGTTATTTTTAGTGAAAATTATAATATTTGATGATGGTGATGTGTTTTTTAGTGAAAATTATGATTTTGATGATGATATATTTACTTATTTAGTGCTAATGATTGATTCCCATGATTGATGATATGTGTGTTTTGATGATATATGTTGATAAAATATGTAATAAGTTTCGATAATAAAAAATTTCAAAGGAATATGTTTGAAACTTTCTTTTTGTTCTATTTTATGATGTAATAATCGATTAATGTCCAGGTTTAATTGATTGGTGTTAAAGATAAAGGAAAGATAAGTGATTACTGAGATAAAATTAATCAATTAAGATTAGATTAATTAATTAATGTCATATCCATAACTAAAAAATGGATAAGTTAAAGAATAACCGATTAAAAGGATCTTAAAAAGTAACTCTAATTGTAAAACACAATTTAGTATATTATAAATCATGATTAACCGATTAGGGATGACTAAGTAATCAATAAAGTTATATATAAATCAATTTGAGTAATGTCATTAACATATTAATTTAACAATACTCGATTAGAGTCTTAGAAGTAATCGATTAGATTACGTTAGAATTACTAATTAAGTTAATAATTATTTAGTAATGAGAAGTTATATGTTAAGGTTAGACTATTAACTTAAGACTAAGTTAATAAAACTGAATATTGTTGATATTTTTTATATTGTTGGTATGAATGATAAACGTTATTATGTAGTAACACACCTAGTTGCAAACATGTGACGAGTGATGTTAGACACTAATTGTTGATGATGATTATTATGATCTATATGTTATATGTTTTATTTCTATAATAGAAAATGTGAGGGGTTCTTCCGTGATAGAATTGAAGCTTGATGTTCAATGAGATTTTGGGGGTGTTAAAAGTAGAAGGGGCCTTATGTAAAGGTGTAGCGGTTCCAAAATAGAGATTCGCAGCGGTTTCAAAATAGAGTAAAAAAATTATTTTAAAACATAAGGCACAAAACGCTTACATAAAAACTCTAAATAAAAATCCTTTAATATTGAATATAGTTGAGGTCTGTTAAACAAATATTTCTAACATCAACACATGTTCTAAACTTATAGACAATTAATTTCACACCCCAAATGACTTCCACCCGATATCACCTATCAAAGTATGGATCACCAATCGATAATCTAAAATAACTTCGCTCTTGTAAGCGCCAAATACAAGCATCAAGGAGTGAGCTTCAAAAACATGTAATACTATAAGACAATTGAGAAGAACAAGTAAAACATAAATTAAACATTGTATCACATCAAATTACAATTAACAAGAATAATCAAAGTAAATATTAATACAATCCACAACATCAAAAGTAAGTCAACACACAAATCAAGCAATGTTATGCTTGCTCTTATACTCTAGACTCATTCTCCCTCTTTGGTACCATTCTATTCTACAATACATGGTTAGGAAGCTTGATACTATGTCACCACGCAAGTGGACCAACAATTCAAATTAGCATTGTACTCATAGATTCTCTCAACTCAACCCGAGACACATATAAGCAACAGTCAAGGTAAATGTGTTGCATGGTAGCTCCCAACATTTGGAGGGCTACCTCCAACTCACTGAGGAATTCCCACAAGAATACCCCCATGGTCTAATAGTGTTACCGTAAGGCTCAACAGTAGACCTCCATAATCAGACTCATTTAGTTGTACTTCCCCAACATCACTAGGCCAAACACCACTAACATCTAGTTCTTCCCCTCGTTGGCCTAGGCTACTCATTCCATTAAGAGTACCATCGTCACCACAAGTCAAATTCATCATTATTCAATTAATGAAGGTGAAAACACAAGAAGAGGGGTTGAATTGTGTTTGCCAAAGTAGAAAACTTTTTGTTGATTTAATGAAGGCTGGTTGGTTTTTATGAATTACTTGAAAAAGAAGCAATCGAATTCAAAGGCAGCAAATAATAAAAGCATAAACATTTGGACAGATAGATTTATCTTAGTTCACCACTAACTTGGCTACATCTAGTCCCCTCACCCCTCATTTAGAAGGCTTTCATCAACTAATACAAATACCTTGATTTACAAAACACCTTACCCTCCAAGTCAATCTTCCCGAACAACCTGACAACCCAAGACTTTTGAGGAACAAACCACCTTGACCCTACAAGCCAAGTCATCATCTAACAACTTGACAACCCCAGATTGAAGAAGGAACTAAACCACTATCAGGTTGGATACAAAAGATTGGAACTTGAGTAGTTGCTTATAACAAAACTGATAATAATAATAACTCTCACACTTTAAGAAAAGAACACTCATAAAATATTTCTAACTTGAACAAGTGTTTCTCTCTTTGAACTCCAAGATGAATTTGAAATTTTGAGCTTATGAGTTCTTCTACTCTTTTCTGATTTTCGATGATTTTCTTCTCCAGCCTTGAGCATCTATTTATAGTTAAAATTTGGCCTTCAATTTAGTCCTTGTTTAATTCTGAATTGTATCTTGTTCAGATTGAGTTTGTAAATTCTCATATTGATTATGTTCATATTTTGTTGTAGATAAATCTTGATCAAATCTTCTTCAAATTTTGACCAAATCTTCTTCAAATCTTAATCAAATCTTCTTCTAATCTTCATTAAATCTTCTACAAATCTTGATCAAATCTTCTTCAAATCTTGATCAAATCTTCTTCAAATCTTCTTCAAATCTTCTTTAAATCATAATTAAATCTTCTTCATATCTTGATCAAATCTTCTTCAAATCATAATTAAATCTTCTTCAAATCTTAATTAAATCTTCTTCAAATCTTGACCATATTTTTTTTTCAATTTGGTCAAAGATTTTCTTCAATTATAAATTTGAATCAAATCTTCTTTTAGATTTTCATCAATTATAATTTTGAATCAAATCTTATTTTAGATTTTCTTCAATTATTAATTTGAATCAAATCTTATTTTAGATTTTCTTCAAAAATGTGAGTCTTCTTTCATACAATTTGAAGTCAAATATATTGTTCTCATAAAATACTTTTGTTAACATCAGAACTCTAAATGTAAAATCTGAAGGTGCAAACACGAGAAGGGGGGTTGAATTGTGTTTGCTTGAATTCTTTTTGCTGTTTTGACGAATGTTGATGTGAATTAATTGATGAATAAATAATTAGACTTAGCAGCGGATAATAACAGCATAAGAACACAACGATTTATCCTGGTTCACCATTAACTTGGCTACATCCAGTCCCTTCAAAGCCAGTCTTCCCAAACAGTCTAACAACCCTAGACTTTTGAGGAACGATAACAACACCTTGACCCTACAAGTCAAGTCTTCTCCTACCAATCTGACAACCCAAGATTGAAGAAGGAACCTACACCATTGTCGATTTAGATTACAAGGGTTTGGTACTCTGCAATGTTGCTTCTGGAAAGCTGATTGTTGCACTATTTCTCACTCTCGAAAAATCACTTAGAGAATATTTCTTTTGCACTCAAGTGCTCTTTTGAACTTTTGGATGACTTTGAATTGAAGCTTGAGTTCTTGTGTTTTTCGATGCCTAATGTTGCGGCCTGAAGCCTCCTTTTATAGCTGAAATATGGGCTTTGTCCAAGCTTATTTTCAAGATGAATCTGCTCATATTTCCTTTGAAAATTCTTCAGTCCCGATTCTGTTTCTTTTTAATTTTGAAACAAATCTTCTTTGCTCAGATCTCCTTCGAATTTCCATTAGGTTTTCTCTGATTTTTGAATCAAATCTTCTTAATACTTTGATCAGATCTCTATCAAAATTCAATCAAGTCTTCTTTGAATTTTAATCAAGTCTTATATGAATCTGAATGACGTTTTAAATCTGGACCGTGTATACTTCTGATATGGACCAAGTCTAGACCATGTCTTCAGATCTGGATTATGCTATCTTCTAATCTGGACCAAGTCTGGACCATGTCTTCTTCTGATCATGTATTCTTCTAATCTGGACCATGTCTTCTTTTGATCTGGACCATGTTACCGTCTGATATGGACCATGTTATCGTCTGATGTGAACCATGTTATCTTCTAGACCATGTTTGCTTCTTATCTGGACTATGTCTTCTTCTGGACCATGTTTCCTTCTGATCGAGACCACGAATGATATTCTCTTATGATGTCATTGATTCTTGCCTCTGATGATATCCTCTGATTTTTGCCTTTGATGACATCCTCTGGTGATATCCTCTGATGACATTTTCTGGTATCCTTTGGTGATATCTTCTAGAATCCTCTGGAGGTATCTTCTAGTGATATCCTTTGGTATACTCTAATAACATCTTCTGGTTGTATCATATGGAGGTATCCTCTGATGATATCTTCTGGCTGTATCTTCTGGTGACATTTTCCGGCTTTATCTTTTGGAGGTATCCTCTGGTGACATTCTCTAGCGACGTCTGTTGGAACCAAGTTTGTTCTTTCAATTAAAGTTTTGATGTTAACAAAAGTATTTTATGAAAATCATATTTTGACTTAGAAGAAGAATGAAAAATCAGTGGATGACGTCACCAAAGGATACACCAGAGGGTGACGTCAGCAGAAGATACAACCAGAAAATACAAATCAGAAGCAGAAGATGTCATCAGAGGATGACGTCAGCAGAAGATACCTCAAGAAGATACAACCAGAAAATACCTCCAGAAGATACAAATCAGAAGCAAAAGATGTCATCAGAGGATGACGTCACCAGAAGATAAAAATGCCACCAGAAGATACGGCCAGAAGATATCACCAGAGGATACATCCAAAGGATACCAGAGGATGCATCCATAGGATACTAGAGGATGTCACTTGAGGATACCAGAAGATACCACTAGAGGATACCAGAGATCCCATGAGAAGCAAGAATCAGAGGATGTCATCAAAGGCAAACATCAGAGGATATCATCAGAGGGAAGCAACAATGACATTATCAGAGGATATTATTCATGGCTCGGATCAAAAGGAAGCATAGTCCAGAAGGAAACTTGGTCCAGACCAGAGGGAAACATGGTCCAGAAGAAGACTTGGTCCAGACCACAAGGAAGCATGTCTAGAAGGAGACTTGGTCCAGACAAGAAGGAAACATGGTCCAGAAGAAGACTTGGTCCAGACTAGAAGGAAGCATGTCCAGAAGGAGACTTGGTCCAGACCAAAAGGAAACATTGTCCAGAAGAAGACTTGGTAAGACCAGAAGGTAATCTTCTCCAGAAGAAGACTTGGTCAGACCAGAAAGAAACATAGTTTAGAAGATAACTCAGTCCAGAACAGAAGACATGTTCTAAACATGGTCCAGAACAGAAGACTTGGTCCAAACTAGAAGATAGCATGGTCCAGAATAGATCACATGGTTCAGATCAGAAGATCACATGATTTTTGATAGAAATATGATCAACGTATTAAGGAGATTTGATTCAAAAATCACTGAAGACTTGAAGGAAATTCGAATGAAATCTGAAGCAAGAAGATACAGTTCAAAATTAAAGTAAAATAAGATTGGCCAACAAATTTTCAAAGGAAATCTGAGCAAGATTTATCTCGAATTTAAGTTTGGACAAAGCCTATATTGCAGTTATAAAAGGAGGCTTTAGACCGTAGCAATAAAGCATCGAAAAGTAGAAAAACCCAATCATAAAATTGAGGTTCATCTTAGAGTTCAAATCGATCGAAAAACACAGAACTCAAGCTTCAAATTCAAGGTTATCCCAGAGTTCAATAGAAAGAAATACATGAGTGCAAAAGCAAAATTTTCTAAGTGTTTTCGAAAGTGAAACAGTGCAGCAATTAGCTTATCTAGAAGCAACTTTGCAGAGTTCCAAACCCTTGTAATCTAACCCGATAGTGGTGTAGATTCTTTTTTCAATCTGGGGTTGTCAGATTGGTAGGAGAAGACTTGACTTGTAGGGTCAAGGTGTTATTCCTCAAAAGTCTGGGGTTGTCAAGCTATTTGAAAAGACTTGGCTTGTAGGGTCAAGGTGCTGTTATTCCTCAAAAGTCTGGGGTTGTCCGGCTATTTGAGAAGACTAGCTTGGAGTGTCAGGAGCTGTAATTCAAAGTGTTTTGAATTAGTGGATTAAACCCTTCGGAGTGAAGGGACTAGATGTAGCCAAGTTAACGTTGAACTTGGATAAATTGTTGTCTTCTTATGCTGTTATTATCCGCTGCTTAATCTGATTATTTATTCACCAAGTAACATACATCAACACTTATCCAAAACATCAAAAAGAATTCGAGTTCGGCAAACACAATTCCACCTCCCCTTCTCGTGTTTGCACCTTCAATTGGTATCGGAGCTCGGTCTCTAGATTGAGCAGTTTACAGAGTTTGAGAAAAAGATCCAAGGGATCAACATGTCCGCATTCAATGAGGAAGCTACTGGAGGAAACATCAACACACCTCTTATGTTTGATTGGGAACGGTTCGAGTACTAGAAGGACAAGCTGAAGAGCTTTTTTATTCACAAGATCCTGAACTTTGGGACTTGGTGGAAGATGGCTATACTACTCCAGAAGATGCTGATGGTGTTGAAATTCCCAGAAAAGATATGGGTGCTGACTAGAAGAAGATGTTCAAGATGCATCACAAATCCAGAACGTTCATGATCATTTCAATCACATTCAAGGAGTTCGACAAGTGCACTAACAAAGAAACCACAAAAAGCATCTATGATAGTCTGACTCTGAGTTACGAAGGCAACCACTACAAAAAAAAAAATTGCGACGGCTTTAAATCGGGTTTGCGGCGGTACGAACCGCCTCTAATGTGCCTTTGCGACGGTTCGTGAACTGTCGCAGATTCGTGCGTCGCAAGGCGTTTTTGCGACGGTTCTGAAAACCGTCGTTGCAACCGTCACAAAGTTTGCGGCGGTTTTGAAAACCGCCGTTGTAACCGCCTCAATATTTCTTTGTTTGCGACGGTTCAAACCGTCGCAGAACGCTTAATTTTTTTTTTGGAACTCTTGTTTTTTTTTTTGCGACGGTTCAAACCGTCGCAAAATGCTTTAATTTTGTTTTTGTTTTTGAAATTTCGCAACAGTTATCAACCGTCGCGAAATTCATTTTGAACAATTTGATCCAAAACATTGCGACAGTTATCAACCGTCGCAATCCTAATAATTTAAATTAAAAAATTATTATACAATATTTTTTGATTTTTTATTAAATAAAATAAAAAATATTTATAAATTAATATCATCCACATAATTTAAATAAATAACACAAATTCATACATTAATTGAACTAAAATAATAAATAACTCCATGAAAGAGAAACATACACAAATATTCATGAAAGATAAACATACACAAATATTCAAAACACAAATATTCATACACAAATATTCAAAACATTAATGGAGTGACTAAACAAACAAAACAACTCCATGAAAGATAAAAGTTTAATGAAAATATCTAATCAGTCCCTAATGATGTTCGACGATCATCAGGTTGGTGGCTAGAAACAGATGAACGTCTACCATCTATTAGCGATTCTATGTCTGTTGCCTGGAAAAGAAATTACATTAATTGTTACACAATTGAAATTTTTAACCAAAGACAAACTGTTCGATCTAATGGGATTTTATAAATAGGATTCCTAAGAAAATAATTTTACCTTTTTTTCTCCAGAATTTTGCATTTGCAACAAGAAAGCAATTTGCTCTTTCAACATATCAAATTCAACATCCCTTTTCTTAAGCATATCGATTTCAGCTTGCATTTTCTCCATCTTGTCATTAGCTTCAGAGGATGACATTGATCTTACAGAGTGAGAAGTAGATGTAGTGATTTGAGATGGTGTTATTCCATGTCCCATACAACGAACATATCCTGGATGTTCTTTTCCAAACACATTAACAAATGCTTCATCTGAAGAATGAGTCTTCCCAATTTCAGATTGCAATTGTTCCTGCACAAGCAAAGGAAGCAAACTAAATTCCTCTATATAACAGAAAGGTCTAGAATTGTCAACCATTTCAACAGAAAAATACCATGTAATACATTCAAATATATGTTGCAAAAGAACAATCAATTTGATATCATCTAAGACAATAAATAGATGAACTATATTGGTACAAGCACCAAAACTAACTACATCCAACCATAATGCACCAAATCAAGCCTATGTAACATTGAAGCAAGCACACGAACATTGAAGCCTATAGTTTTATAACTTTGTAACTCACTATTATCAACCAAAATTAAACACATCCCACCTTCCAAACCTGCTTCTATTTAAACCTGATTTAGACATGCTTCTATTTAAACATGTTTCTTATAAACCTGCAAAACTTATTCTGTTTTGAAATCAATTTCAGGTTTAAATCAGTTCAGTTTAAAACTGCAAATTAGTCCAATTCCATTTTCGAGTATGATACATTATAACAAGATGGTTTGATATTAAAATCAGTACATTCCTTCCGGTCTAATCCTCAATATGGAAATGCCTAAACATTCATTCCAACATCAAAACATTCAAATATCAAAATAGTCAAACATTCAAAGTAGCCTAAATAGTCATCAAATTATTCAAACATTCAAAATAACAATGCCTAAACATATGGAAATTTATAATACTTTGGTTAAAGTGGTCAATAAGAAATAATTACAATTAACACTTCTATTCTATACACTTACATATTTTTCCTTGGCTTCGTCATTGACAAATGACCCATCAGACTTTTTATGACAAATTGAATACATTTCACCCCTGCTGTATTTTCGACCATCTCTCAGTTCCTACACGTATACATATGTAATAAGTAGTTGTTCAATTAAGTATGCAATTAAAAGTAGACTGAGTGAATCCTACCAACTCATCCCTCTTCCTTGCAAGCGTCTTAAAGCCTAATGTATGAAGGATCGTTAGCTTTTCTCTATTTGCAATATTTTTATCAGCCTTCTCCTGTAGTGAAAACAAATGACATCAGAAAACATAATAGTAAACAACAAATGACAAAGGAACAGAAGAATGGTTACCATTGTTTCTGTCTTGCGCCTATATTGGACAAAAATAGTCCAATGATCCGGATTAATAGAACGTGGATAATTTTGTAGGTTTTCCTCCAAAGAAAGATCCCACTTATAAAATTTCTTAAACAACCTACATCGTGCATCTTGCCATTTCTTTCCAAGGCTCGTAAGGATATATTTTTTGTTGTATCCATCATCAACAACAAATTTTGACTAACAGAATCATAAAAAAATGTTAGTTTACAATCAGAACATTAAATAAAGAATATTCGGTTGTTTATCATTGATACCTTTATTTTATCCCTAAAAGTTTCATTTTTTCTTGCCGATGGAACTTGTTTCCAACTGTCGTACATTATAGGAAAATCTTTAAACTTCCTTGCAATTTCACCCAAAAAACTGCCTAACAAACCAGCAGCTGATCCTATCGGTTGCCCATCTGAATTCCATCTAGTTATTATCCTGCTAACATTAGGAGGAGCTTCAAGCACGTCTGTTACCCTTAAGTGCGTCTTTGAAATATGTCATGCCTCATCTAACACATAATTCAATGAAATATGTCATACGTCAACCATGTAAAACAATTAAATTATATAAATATAATTAGATATTAGATAACATACTAATAACTTCTACATCCCAATATGTAGAATTCCTTTTTTGAGAAATTTCTGGCTCATCTTCAACGACATCTTTAGAATGAGAGGATGTTTCTTGGAAAGGTAGTGGTTCTATCACTTGCACTATTCTTGGTGTTGTCGCTTGAGACGGTGGTGATTTTGTCGATTGCACTGTTGTTGGTGGTGGTATCATTGGAGAAGGTAGTGAATCTATCGCTTGCATTCCTGGTGGTGTTGTCGCTTGAGAAAGTGGTGATTTTGTTGATTGCACTGCAGCTGGTGGTTCTATCATTGGAGAAGGTAGTGGTTCTATCGCTTGCATTACTGGTGGTGTTGTCACCTGGGTAGGTGGCACAGCTGTCGTTTGGACTGTTGGTTGTAAACCATGTCTCCGCAAGTTCTTCATTTTGGCTACCTTAAGATCTCCGGGTAGTATAAGTCTCGAACGACCCTTCGTGAAACGCTACAATCATTTATTATCCAATTAAATAAATAAAAATCAACATATAATACAAATAAGAAACACGTTATATTGTTAGTATTTTGAGTTATTACTAACCGGTGTGGTTTTTGAAATGGTAGAAGAAGATTTGTGAAAGGATTGAGAGAGGTGAGTTAGATTGAGAGCCTCTATCCTTTTGTGATTATCTTGCATTGTTTTGCGCCGAATATCCTCATATGATGATTCCATTTTGACGACAAGATTGAAACTCCAAACACAGTTATACTGCAAACATTAATTACAACCAAGTTAGACCGTTGCAAATAGGTAAACAGATAGAATGCAATGTAAACAGATAGGATGCAAGCTAAACATTACACACAACGCAACAATAAAAAAATTAGTAAATAAATAACATAGATCAAATAGTACCATATCATAAATTCATATCATGGTTATTGTCATCAAAATCATCATTAAAAGTTGAAGTGTCAGGATCATCATCTGTAGCCATTCTTGCCAATTGTATATGTGTGGTTTCGTTAGAAAAAATTTGTTCCAAATTTTGAGATGGGTATGGTTCAATGGGTGCCATAATGTCATCATCTCCACCCATGTCATACAAGTCTCTTGGCTTTAAATGAATAGGTATGCTCCATCCTTGTTCCTTTTCATCATCCACATAATAAACCATTTGAGCTTCTGACGCTTTAATGTATGGCTCATCATCTTCATGCTCTCCAGTATGTATTAGTCTTGCAAAATTTATAGAGGTAAAACCCAACTTATCTGCTTTAATTCCTCTTGGATTTGTGGTATTAGCCCATTTGCATTTAAACATGGGAACTTTGAAGCCATCATAGGAAAGCTCAATGATATCTATCAATCTTCCATAATAAGGCACCCCTCCAAATCTCATTTGGGCATCACTATTGCTAGAGTAACTTCGTGTTCCGAACATGCCAAAAACTCCACTATTTTGAGTTTTTAATAAATTGTCTCGTGCCAATGTTCGAAATTTGAATCCATTGACATTATATGCAGTGAACCTTCTAACTTTATCAGAAGGACCTTGAGCAAGACTAGTGAGAACATATTTATCCAATCCACTAATGTTGTCGAGATTGTTGCAAATCTAAACACCATAAAATATACAATTAGTCACATTCTTATTAAAAACGAAACCAACTCAATCACCAATTTTGTCATAACACTAACACGATTGCGGAACCAATGAGGAAAATCTCTATGAACCTTCTTGTCTACCTCAAAAGCACTCCTTGCACCACTCCTCATTTGGCTTCGAACAATACTTCTATATTGCCTATTTGGTTATTTCGAATTAGATGTATAAAAAAGAAAAATTAGTGTTAACTAATACAAATAGAATAAAATTACTTACCTTAGATAGTAGTCAACTATGATGCAGTTTGTTAAAACGTGTCTATGAGCCTGTAACTTTTCAATTGGTGTAAGGGTGTAGTATGAAGATCCACCAACAGATTTTCCATCTTTAGGAAATAATTCAGATACACGTGAGTCAGTTTGTATCTCATTAATAGGCGCATCATCTACACGACCAACTTGATTCCATCTAGTCTCAATGTTGTCTAGATACCTTGAACAAAATGTAAGAATCTCTTGTACAAGGTATCCTTTTGCAATAGACCCTTCTGGTTGTGCTTTATTACGTACATACGATTTAAGTTGTCCTAAGTACCTATCATTGAACCGCAATAATATTAGTTAGAACAAAATTGTCCAATACAAATTATTGAAGGAACAAGATCACGCATATTTTAACTTTCAATAGGATACATCCATCGATAATGAATAGGACCTCCAAGTTTAACTTCTTCAACAAGGTGAACAACCAAGTGAACCATAACAGTGAAGAATGAGGGAGGAAATATCATTTCCATGTGGCATAAAGTGAGGACAATTTGGTTTTGCAATTTTTCCAACTCATCAACATTCAATACTTTACTACATAATTGTCTAAAGAATGAGCAAAACTCAATCAATATAGCTGAAACATCATCAGGTAATGTTGCTCGAATGGCTAACGGTAGTAGTTGTTCCAACAATATGTGACAATCATGACTCTTCAACATTCCATTCAACTTAAGGTTTTCCATGTCAATGCATCTAGAAATGTTGCTCGAATAACCATCAGGAACAGTGATATTCTTTAAAGTTGTTAAAAATCCTTTCTTTCCTTTAGTAGTCAGAGTAAAGACGGCTGGAGAAATTCTTCTATTTTCATTGGGCCAAAGATCAGGTCTTATGCCCATAGCTTTAAGGTATTTTCTTGCATTAATATGATCTTTACTTTTTGCGCTATCGTTTAGCAAAGAAAATATGATATTATCGCACACATTTTTCTCAATATGCATCATGTCAAGATTATGGCGCAGAAGATAATCCTTCCAATATGGAAGTTCAAAGAATATGCTTTTCTTTTTCCATTGTTGATTGATACCTTGTGTAGGTCGTCCACCACGCGTTCTTTTTCCCGACCGTTCTTTCTCTAGCTTTCTACCAAATGTGACATCAATGTTTTAAACCTGTTCAAGAATTTGAAGCCCAGATAACATTTTAGGTGGACCACGCATATCTTGTTGACCATCAAAGCAGACCTTGTTCAATCTAAATCTATGTCTCTGATCAAGAAAACGACGATGACCCATAAAACACCATTTTTTGCTATGAGGGAGACGACAAGGAGTAGAGTCAATGTTACACGATGGACAAGCAAGTCCGGTGTAAGTGTTCCACCCAGAAAGTGTACCCAACCCCATAAAATCACTAATTGTCCACATCAATGTTGCATGCAATGTAAACATCTCTTTTTTAAAAGAATCATATGTTTCAACACCTATTGCCCACAATTCCTTTAATTCTTTGACTAGAGGTTGTAAGTATACATCAATATCATTTCCTGGCATTTTTTTACCTGGAATTATCATTGACATTATAAAAGAGGTTTGCTTCTTGCACACCTATGGAGGAGTGTTATATGGAATGAGAATAACTGGCCAAATACTATAATTTGTACTCATTATACCAAAAGGATTAAAACCATCACTAGCCAATGCAAGACGCACATTTCGCGGGTCTGATGCAAACCAACTGTGTTTCAAGTCAAAAAATTTCCAAGCTTCAGAATCTCTAGGATGCCTCAACATTCCATCATTCTTACCATCGATCGCATGCCATCTCATATCCTCGGCCGTCTTCGAGGACAAAAATAATCTTTGTAACCTTGGTTTTAATGGAAAATAATGAAGCACTTTTGCAGGAACTTTCTTTCGTTTATTGCCATCACCAGACACCCCAACTGCACCAACTTTTGCTTTTGATTTCCATTTGGAAGTGTTACAAATTTTGCAGGACTCCCTCTCTTCATCTTCCTTATTACCCCAATAAAGCATACAATTATTTGGACAAACAGGGATCTTTTCGTAATTTAAACCAAGCTTCGTGATTGTTTTCTTGGCTTCATAGAATGATTTTGGTATATTTGCAAATTCAAATGCATCTTTTAATAACTCTAAAACCATTGTCATGGCTTTATCAGTCATTCCACATAAACATTTGATGTGATACAACTTTACAAAAAAAGATAGTCTTGAATATTTAACACACCCTTCATACAAAGGTTGTTCTCCTTCTCTACTTAATTCATAATACTCTTTCGCCTCTTGATACCTTTGCTGACTTGCATTTGGCACCGTATCTTCATTCCGATCAATCTCGACATTTGATTCAATGGGTACTTCGTTTGCATACTTTTCAACTCCAAAAGCATCTTCGATCATGTTCTGAAGATGATCATCAACGATAACTGTGTCTTCAACTATATTTGAAACACTACTAGGTGAGATAGTACTAGTTTCTCCTATGGACTCCCCATGATGTACCCAAATTGTATATCCCGTTGGAAATGGTTTGCACTTTAAGTGATCGTACATTACACTTCTACTCTGCGGTTTTTTGAAACCACAACGTTTACAAGGGCATATTATTTCGCCATTTTCTAATTCATCTCGAAAGGCAAAATTAATAAATCCCTTTATCCCTTGATCATATTCAATTGATGTGTGTGGCTTCATAATCCATGACTTATCCATTACTTCAAAGAAGAAACACATAATGTTATTTTGACACATAAAGAAGATAAACCTAAAAAAATAGTTATAAAATAGTTGAATACAATACTTATAATGTTAAAAATAGTTAAAATAGTTATAAAATACTTATCCAACACCAACACGTATATTATAAAGTTATAACTAAAGAAATAGTTGAATACATCCCAAAGTGTATGTGGCTAAGATACTCCTAAAAAACAAAAAGAATGTGGTGTACATTGGCAACTCTCACATCCATTTACTAGCATTCCCCTTGCTATAATTAGATGATACAAAATAAAATAAACAAGAAGAGGACACATAATTTAAAGCTCCAAAACAAGATTCAAATCAGTTGAGGACATTAGTCAATCGGAAAATAAATTGCACAACCTAGCAATTGTTGAATTGGAGCTTGAAACAAAGGCAAATATGACAGGAGCAAACTATAAGCCAAAACAAGATCATCCCACTAGTCAAATACTCAATTAATTGATTCAAACGGGGATTGAAAAGAAAAATGAACATAATTTCAAGGAAATTCCATGGAAGATCTAAACACAATTAATTATATGTTAAAACTTTTTATGTATTCAGAACTGAAATGGAAACAAATCATAAACAAATAAATTTTCATAAAGCTTAAAAAGTAGTGCAAATCAGTTTCTCAAGGTAATTGATAAACTACGAACGATAATCAAAAGTATGAATGCAGAGAAAAACCAGGGGGCTGACCTTGCCAATTAAAACAGATTTGGCCTTCATGAAGCTGCTAGCGAGCTTTTCATATTCCGGAGCAAGCTTTTTGCAGTGTCCACACCTAATATTACACATAAAACGCAACACTAATATTAATTTAACCATGCATCATACTTGCAGCATAACAAATGATTAAACAGCCGACAAAAAGATTTTCTTCACCAAATGATTAAACAACCGACAAAATGATTAAAATCTGCTTCTCATACATGAAGCTTAGTGGATATGGTGTTTGGGAGCACTCGTCCCTGATTTGTTTAACTAACTTAGATGACAGTCTCATTGATAGAAAGGTTTTAGAGAGGCTCCTTATTACAGGTTCTTCATGCAAAGGTATTATAGCATTTTCTGTTCTGAATTATTAGTTAATTAATTAATTATATCATTGTGTTTGATTTGTGAAGTTAATTCACAACAGTTACATGTGTGGACTCTGGAGATAAGGCTTTGAAATATCTTGGACTCATTGATGAACAAGTACTTGAAAATAATAATAATAATAATAATAGTAATAATTCTACAACAAACTCTTTATTACAATCATCTTCTCCTCCTCAACCATTACAGCTGCAAGAGGTAATTATCTTAATTTTCTTCTTCTTCTTCTTCCTCCTCCTCAATGTTTTCAATATAATTCTGTCACTTTGTGTGCTACATAAATATTAAAAAAAAAAGTAATTTAATTTCCTAGCTTCCAAAACCAGTAAAGAAGAAAATTTGTATGCATTAAATCAAATTAGCAAAATAAAATGAAAAATATATGAAACTTTCCTAGAAAAGTATTAAAAAGTTTTTCTGCTGCTCTTGTTGTATTTAACTTTCTTAAAATCTAAAAAAGGGTACGGAAAGGTTTTAGTATATTCAGCATTAAATTTGTATAACTCTTTGGTCACTACTGTATTGCAGGGAAGCAAAGTAAATTTGATCATGACAGATTATTGCATGCCTGGCATGACTGGCTATGATTTACTTAAACAACTCAAGGTATATATATATATTCATCTTTTTACCCGACATCTTCCCTAATTTCCCTCTCTCTTTTTAAACATGAATCCATACATATATTATTCACTTTCTTCAATTGTTTTCTTTTTTAACCAAGACAGTAGCTTTATATACTCTCCTTTTCCCTATATGCACTTCAATTTTAAGCCTTACTCAGAGTGAAAATTTGTGGTCGGAACAAATAAACAAAAGAAGCTTCTGTTTTTTACTTGCAATTGATTCAATAATGAATGGGTTGTTCTTCAATACATGTTCGTTACTTGATATGTCTACAGTCATAACTCAAAAAGAACACATTAAAATATAATACACCCATGACAAACACTATAAGGTAAGACACTCTGAAAGTATGGTGAAATAGGCAGAAACACAAGGTGCTTGACATTACATATACTACAGTATCACGGGCAAAAAACAATGTTGATTCTCCAACTAGTATTGGGAGGTGAAAGGATTGGAACCAACAAGATTGGAGCAAACAATGCTATAATTAAGCAGAATCCTTTAATAATTGCATTCAAAAGTCAGAATCCCAACTTCACTACAGAAAACTACACAGACAGTAATCAACGAAACATAGTTAAATAAACATAAGATAGAATAAACCACATTAAATCCTAAAACTCAATACATTCTAATTGATTCTGCAATGAGGATACAGTGTCAACAACTTATCATCATCCCTAACATTCACAACTTTGCAATTGCATTCACACCTAAATTTGTTCCTAAAAACAAACATCATTTCAACGGTGCTACCAATTCAATCGCAAACAAATTCCACTAAAAATGTTTAAATAAATTAAAAAAAATCCACAGAAATAACATCAAGCAAAATCGTTTTATAATAATATGATTAAAAATCCCAACCTCAATTTAGAAAAGTACATAGCAATTCAGATAGTACTGAAAATCATGAAAGACAATGTGAATATCTTGAAAGACAACAAGTTGGTTCGAGCTAGGGTTCAAGCTCAAGGGACAAATAGTTAAAGGAAGCACAACAAGATCATAGACGAAGGGAGGCCTCAAAGCACTTACCTTATATAGCACAACAAGATAACAGATGAAAGGAGGCCGCAAACAGAGATCGGAGCAAACAGAGATGGATCAAACAGAGGACGGAGCAAACAGCGATCAGAGCAAACAGAGATGGAAATTAGTGTCGCGTCTTTGGGAAAAACGAAATCGAAAACGAAAGGAGGGAAGGTTGCGTGAAATCTAAAAACGAAATCTGAAAACGGAGGAGGGAAGGTTGCGTGAAATCTGAAAACGAAATGGAGGAGGGAAAAAATAATGATTGAAAAGGGTATGGGGCTGCGGCGGTTGTCAAAAACAGCCGCAAGAACCGTTGCAATCTCTTGATTAGGGCAATTTTCCAGGAACCGTCGCAATCCAAGTGTCGCAAATTTGAAAATTTCTTGTAGTGAACAAGCAATTTCAAGAAGCAAAGGCCAACATTCTAGTCAAGAAGTACGAGTTGTTCAAGATGAAAGAAGATGAAGACATTGAGGCAATGTTTTCCAGATTCTAAACTCTGGTTTCGGGATTAAGGGTTCTCAAGAAGAGCTACACCACTGCTGACCACGTGAAAAAAATTCTTAGAAGTGTGCCAACCAAATGGAGACCAAAGATCACTGCCATACAGGAAGCTAAGGACCTGAACACTCTGAAGCTGGAAGAATTAATCATCTCCCTCAAGTCACATGAAATTGAGCTGGAAGAATAAGAGCCCAAGAAGAAGAATAAGACCCTAGCATTGAAATCCAAACAGAAGAAAGCTCTAAAAGCAGAAGCAGAAGTAGAATCAGAAGACAATGACTCTGATGACCAGAATCAGAAACCAGAAGAAGAAGAAATTGTCTTCATAACGAGGAAGGTTCTAAATGGAAAACTTTGGTCGTCCTTCGGACTTTAGTTAGCATCGAGCTGGAAGAATAGGAAATCAAAGAGTTTCAATATTGAAACAGCATTGGATAAAGGAAGTCTTCGTTCATTCAACGCCATTACCGACCGGTCTAGGCTCTTCGGGAGCAGAGAATAGGATAGGTTGCTGGTAGGACTTGTTGGGATAGGTAAGGCAAATTCCTCTAGTGGAAGAAATATGCCCATAGAGAAAAAGCCAATTAGTAAGTAAGATCGAAAGAGCAGGGACAGACTTTTGCATCCATCCTAGCCAGGGAAATCCCCGAATCGCTAGTCTGGGGTATATGTGTCAAAACAGAAAGAAGAAGTTTCCCCAGAGGTATTCCAAGAATTCCAACAGAGGAAAGGATGAACATGACAAGAAGAGCATCATCTGCTATGGATGCAATGAACCTGGGCACATCAAGTCAGAATGCACAAACCTGGAGAATGGAAAACACCAGATGAAAGACACCAGACCGAAGAAGAAAAATCTAATGGCAACATGGGATAATTTTGATGAATCTTCTGGTGATGAAGAAGCAGAATTAGCCATGATGGCTCACATCAATTCTGCCTCTGGATCCCACATAGAATCTTACTCTGGAAGTGAATCAAAAGAAGCAGATGATGGCTCACACTCATTCTGCCCCTAGATCCAACTCTGGAATTGAATCAGAAGAAGCAGAATTGGCACTGATGACTCACATTCATTCTATCTCTGGATCCGACACAGATGCTGACTTTGGAAGAGAATTAGAAGATGAAGAAGCAGAATTGGCTTTGATGGCTCACTCCAATACTGCCTCTAGATCTGATATAGACTCTGATTCTAGAAGTGAATCATCAGAAGAAGAAAAAGAGTTATTTTCTGAATTCGCTCGATCTGATTTAATTACTGCAATGAATGATATTTTAAATGTCAATAACAAACTGTCTTTAAAACTGAAAACACTTAGGGAAAAAAATTCATTTCTAACCAAAGAAATCGATGTTTTAAAGAATCAAAATGCAGAATGTAAAACAGAAAATGAAACTTTTAATTCTGATATTGTTGAGCTTAAGTCTAAAAACCTAACTCTAAAAAGTAACCTTTGTTCAACATCAAGTAAAAATACTCTATGTAATTATGATATGCATGAACAAGTTTTACAAGATTTTATTGTTAATGGTATGGAAAGAAGCAAATATGCTTCTATGATCTATGTAGTTAGTAACAATGGTAAAAGAGGCTTAGGATTTGATGAATCTGTAATTGCAACTAAACCTATTCCCTCTAATGTTTTGTGTGCTGTTTGTGCTAAGAAAGGTCACTCAAAATTGTCTTGTCCCATGATACAATCAAGGAAAGACAAGAAACCGTCCAAGACTAACAAACCTGGACCCAACTAGATTTGGGTACCAAAAGATAAAATTGTTTATGTTGCAGATGTTCTGAGATGCCAAAGTGAAACACCAGCCATGGTGCCAGGTCAACGGATGCTGGCAATATATGAAGGGAAAAAGGTCTATGTTCCAGCACTTACCAAGCAGAAGCAAAGTGACTCTGGTGGAAGAAGAATTGGTAAATACAATGCCTATCAGAACCAAAACTATATGAAGAATAGGAAATATCAAAATAGATAGAGGAAGCACACATATCAACAAAACTGAAACTACCAGAAGAAACATAATTATCATCAGTTCTAGAATTATCAGAGGAACCTGATATATCAGCAGAAAGAGAAGAATCAGGATCAAGAGAGTTCTCCAAACACTCCAGTAAAATTCATCAAGACTACAAACCAGGAAGGGAATTCAAAGCCCTTCATCCAAACCATCTAATCACAAAGCATACAGATTCAGAATCTGAAAATAAAAAACAAGAGGATTTTCAGAGTAAAACTGAAACTGTTGACATAGAGGTTACATCTTGCTGTAAATACTATTATTGTTTGATATTTATGTTTATTGTGATAACAAGAAGCTTGATCTTAAAAACCAAAGCTAGATGAGTATTCTGCAGGTTTCCAAACTGTCAGAGGAACCAAGTGATCCACGTGATGTGAACACTTCAACATAAACAATATTTCAGTGGATTAAAAAACAAGCAGAAACCACCAGAAGCAGAATTAATGGTTTGGCTGTATTGAGTTCATTTTTAAATTATTTGATTTGTATTATGTTATATGACAAATAGTTTGACATGGAAAGTCAAAGCAAGATGAAGCTGATGCTGGTTTACCAGAATTAGAGGAAACTGATGTTGGTTTACCAGAACTAGAGGAAACCGAAGCTGGTTTACCAAAACCAGATCAAACCGATGCAGGTTTACCAGAACCAGAGGAAGCTAATGCAAATTTACCAGAACCAGAAGCTGATACAGATCTACCAGAACCAGAAGCTGATGCAGGCAAAAGAACTTGAAAAAGTAGAAGCTACAAGCAAGAATACGATAAATCTTCAGAGGATAAATCTGAAGATGAGTCAGAAGAAGGATATAGATGGAGTATACCAATGCAAGAAGAGCTAAATGAATGATATTTTGGGTCTAGTTCCAAGACTAAAAAAGAACATTATTGGAACCAATTGGGTTTTTAGAAACAAGGTGAATGAAAAAGGAGAAGTTGTCAGAAACAAGGCACGGTGTGTTGCACAAGGATACAGTATGCAAGAAGGTATTGACTACACTGAAACATTTGCTCCAGTGGCCAGGTTAGAAGCTATTTGTATCCTACTTTCCTTTGCTGCTTATAATAACATTTCATTATTTCAAATGGATGTTCAAAGTGCATTTTTAAATGGTTATATAAGTGAAGAAGTCTATGAAGGTGCAAACACGAGAACGGGGGGTTGAATTGTGTTTGACTTAACCTGAATACTTTTCCTGTTTTAATACTTTCAAAACAAAACTTGATGTATAATTAAAACAGAGTTAGCAGCGGATAAAATAAAAATAAAAACTCACAGATTTTATACTAGTTCAACGTTAACGAGGCTACGTCCAGTCCCTTCGCCGTGAAGGATTTCACTAATTCAACCTTGAATTACAACCTTGCTACTGACCCTCCAAGTCAGTCTTCTCAAATAGTCTAACAATCCTAGACTTCTTTGAGGAAAAACAACTCCTGTTCTTCAGCCAATCTGACACCCCAGATTGTAGAAGAATTCACAACACTATGAATCTAATTGCTAAGTACCTTGCTACCCTTTCTGAATCCCTCAGTTTGTAGACTCTACTTCAACAACTTAGATACAACCCTATCTAATTGCCAAGTAACCTGCTACCTCTACTGACTCCCTCAGATTGTAGATTCTACTTCAACAACTTAGATTTGCCACAGTGGAAAGAAAATAACCGAGTACTTGCTTCTTGAAAGCTGAAACTCACAATTGACTTATAAGAAAATTTGAGAGTGGTTGCTTTGGAAGTGTGCGACTCTTTTGTGATTTTCGATACTTTATTCTTCAGCATTAAGTCTCTATTTATAGTTGAACTTTTAGAACTTCACTGATGCTTTACTTCTGCAGTATATTTCGATTAATCTGTTTTGAGAATATTCTGGAGTAGTTTGCTCAGATTCTGTTTTGAGCCTTTTGCTCACTGATCTATTTTGAACATTTTGCTCCGCTTCTGTTTTGAGCATTTTTCTCAGATTTTGTTTTGAGCCTTTTTCTCCAATTCTGTTTTGAGCATTTTTCTCATATTCTTTAATCCTAATGATCAAATCTGCACCATTGGATCTTCATGCGATAGTCCACATCTGGACCAGCCTATTTGATATTCCGTGATCCTTTGATTTTGGCCATTCCTGGACCACACTTCCTAACTCTCTGAATTCGGCCTTTGCTGGACTGCACAGTCTGTCCATATGATTTCGGCCACCACTGGGCCATGGTCTGATTTTCTAATCTGGACCATCACTGGACCAAATAATTATTTCTGAACCATTGATCTGGAAGTTTTTACTCTGATCTGGACAGATTCTGGACTTTGGTCTGGAACAAACTGAAATTAACTTGAACAAAAAATATTTCAGTCTGGACATTTTACCTTTAATTTTGGACCAGGTCTGGATTGATTCTGGAACTCATTTCTTTTGGTCTGGACTTAGTTCCATGCCCTGAATCATGCTATCTTATGATCTGGGCCATATCTGAATTGATCCTTTTGTTCTGGACTCATAAACATACCTTCTGGTCAAGTCTGGAACAAATCTTGAACAAGTCTGGACTGTGTCATTTTTCACTGCCAGGCCATCTTCTGGTCAGAATAACTTCTGGAATAAAATTGATATTTGATTCCTGTTTGTCTGGAACAACTCTCCTTCTGGCAGGCTTTCCATTGATATGATCCATGTTTCCTTCTGATTTTTATTCCTTCTTATCTGGGCCATCAAAGATATCTTCTGGTCATGTTTTGACATTCCTGGAAAATCTTCTGGTCATTCCAGAATTCATTTTTCTGGAATCCTTTGATCACTGCTTCTGATTCCTTCAGTTTCTGGGGCATTTAACTTAATAATTCAAAGTACAAAATAAGTTTACATAAAGTACATTTGTAAGCATCAAAATCCTAAGTACTTAGAACCAACTTGGTTCCAACAGTCTATGTTAAACAACCCCCTGGTTTTGAAAGTTCTGAATTTCCAAACCATGTTTTTAAACTTAAAAAATCTTTGTATGGTTTAAAACAAGCACCTAGGGCATGGTATGATAGACTAACTTACTTCTTACTTGAAAATAACTTTGAAAGAGGACAAGTAGACAATACACTTTTTAGAAAATCAATTAAAGGTGATATTCTGATCATTCAAGTTTATATTTATGATATTATCTTTTGAGCATGATGGGAGAACTTAAGTTCTTCCTAGGAATTCAAATTTAGCAAAGTCAAAAAGGTATATACATTCATCAAAAAAATATACAAAAGAGCTTATCAAGAAGTTTAAGACGAGTGATTGCAAACCTATGGCTGCACCAATGGGCTGACATATTCACCAAACCACTACCTGAAGATAGGGATACCAGAGGATCCCATCAGAAGCAAGAATTAGAGGATGTCATCAAAGGCAAACATCAGAGGATATCATCAGAGGGAAGAAACAATGACATTATTAGAGGATATTATTCATGGCCCAGATCAGAAGGAAGCATAGTCCAGAAGGAGACTTGGTCCAGACCAGAAGGAAACATGGTCCAGAAGGAGACTTGGTCCAGACCAGAAGGAAGCATGTTTAGAAGGAGACTTGGTCCAAACTAGTGGTCAGACCAGAAGGAAACAGAGTTATGAAGATAACTCAGTCCATAACAGAAGACATGCTCCATACTTGGTCCAGACCAGAAGATAGCATGGTCCAGAACAAATCACATCGTTCAGATCAGAAGATCACAGGTGTAACACCCCGACCCTTCAGCGTTATCGGCGATGCTACTCGGTCTTCTCACTCCCCCTAACCACCCAGTGGAAATAGTGAGTTTTTGCCTTCCGTGGGAATCGAGCACGGTACCTGGGGGATAAGTAACCGTCTCCTCACATTCCCACTACCAATTGATCTAACACCCCAAATTTTATAATAAACTATTTTATTAATGAAATATGATTTTAAATAATTAATTTGATGTTAAAATTATTTTAGAATACATGTTAATAAATTTCGTGATTAGTTTTTGTTATACGGGTGCTTTAGATGATGTGCTACTTTTATACATATTGGACTAAATGAGTAATATAAATAACAAATATTATATTTTATTATTTTATATATTTTTCTAAATAGTATTTTAGTGTAATATTTTAAAGAATAACATTTTAAGCGATTTTATGTGAATATGTCCGTACACAATTAATGTGATATTTTACAATGCGTTTGACTGATGTTAAGTGTGCAAGTAGTTATATTTCAATTATTTCTAACTATTTTCTATTTTAAGTTATATATTTCATAAATAATTATCTTGAGATAGTGGTAATATTGTATTTGATTTTCTTGATTTTTATATACTTGTTATGACATTGTGATTTTATATATATTTATTTTGATTCATTAATTAATATAAAATTTTGATATTATATTTATTTATTTTATAATTATAAATATTTTTTAACGATGCTAGTAATTTAATGTGAGTATTTGGAAAAATAAGTACAATTTTAGAGATTAATTTGAATATGAGAATTTTGATTAATAATATATTTTAAAAGATTAATTACTTTAATTATTTTAGTTTATATATTTAAGTTTTAAAATAGTAGTAATATTTTATGAATTAAATTGTGTTTTAAAAACAATATTAATAAAAATTAGTTTTGATAATTGTGGATTTTATTTAAAATAATAATAATAATAATAATAATAATAATAATAAAATAAAGGAGTAATTAAAATGTGTTTTATGGGTTATGGCCATATTCAAAAGTAAACCTAATTAAATCATAATAACCAAAAAAAAATTATTGAAAAAAAAAAAGAAGAAGAAAAGAACGGAAGAGCACAGATCAAAAACGCATAACATCCTCTTCCTCTCAAATTCATCCCATCAATTCTTTGCCATTTGAACCGATCCCAACTTCTATCCCATACAAAATCGGCCATTGAATCCATTTTTAGCATCAATTTTATCGATCGTGGCTCAGTTTCATCAGAAACAGTTGTTACTTTCCTTGGCGAGCTGTTTTTGGCCGATTCCGATCAACACGTTTGTCGGATAAAAAAACTAACATCGTTTTTGGATTCCTCTCGTCGAAACCTTCTAGAAGCACTACTCATTTTTATTTTTCGGTGAAGTTGACGTCGGACCCTTCTGGGGCTCCGACGAGTCAGTGAGACTTTTTCTACAGTTTCTTTGGTCGTTTTGACTCTATTTTGGCTTCAAAAATTATTATTAATTATTTAACATTGATTTTCATGTTCTGCATAATTTATCTGTCACGTCTCAGATATTTTGTGAACTCACCGTTTATTTGGATTCGCTCGCTGTACGTCGTCGATCTACGGTTGCTGTTGAAAACTTCCATTGATTTATGTGATTACAGAAAGCGTCTTAGTAAGGTAAGGGGTGAGAGAGCGTTTGAATTCATGAGTATAATATATTGTGAGATGAACGGGAAAACCGTATTTTCCAACGATTCATCCGGGGATTGCTACATACGGTAGTAGCTCTTTTAATGATAAATTGATTAATGTGAAAATATGGAAATTGTGAGATTACAATTTGGAATAAAAATATTTATAAAGTGTTGATTGAATTAATTTTTTTAAATGTGTGGTATTTAATATTATCATGATGTTTGATTTATTTTCGTTAAATGTGTGATATTTGATATTATTGTGATATTGGATGTCGAATGAATTTTATATGTGTTTGATTAGAGGAGTTTTTGTGATGTGATAATAAAAGATGGATACATTGTGATGATTTTATGTGATGATGATGATGATGTATGATTAATAATAGTGATGTTATAAACTTGTGTTGAGGATACTAAAGTAACCCCATAATTGATGAAATAGTGATGATTCCAATTTGTGTTTGAGATGATGGTCTTAATGGAGTATCATAGGCCAACGAGGGGAGAAAATAAATATTGAGAATTTTTGAAGTGAAGATTATTTTGTCATCATATAGGTAGGGCCTGACAAGCCTAGTGATTCCGGGGTAGTACAACTGAATTGAGCCTGATCGTGGCGGTCTACTATTGAGCCTTAAGGCAAGATTGTTAGACCTTTGAGGTATTCAGGTGGGGAATTCCTAGGTGACTTGGAGGTAGCACTCCAAATGTCGGGAGCTACCACGCAACACACGTTTACCTCGACTGTCGCGTATATGTGTCTCGGGTTGAGTTGAGGGGATCTATGAGGACAAGGCCAATTTGAATTGTCCGTCCACCAGGATAGTGGCATAGTATCAAGCCTCCTAACCAAGTACTTCAGAGTTAGAATGGTACCACATTGTGAAGTGAAGTTTAAGCTCATGCATAGCATTGTGTCTTCTTGTGATTGTTTTGTTGTGATTAATATTGTATCGCGATAATAACTTCTATCAAATGATTTGACATTATAGTGAAATGTATTGATTTCTCTTGAGTGATCTTAAGTTTATAATGTGATGTTTCTTTTATTGAAGAATGTTTGTATAATGATACAGCTTGTTATAATTAATTGTGTGTTCTTCTTACTTATATTATACTATAAGCATGATTTCAAAACTCACCCCCTTCGTTGTTTGTATTCGACTGGCTTGGCCCTGCGTTTGCGAAATCGCAGTTATTACAAGTTAATGAGTCTTGAAGTTCAAGTTTGGGAGAAACTCAGCTCTAATAGGTGATACCGGGAATAAGAGTTGTAAATTGTATTTTACTTTTACTTTTTATTGGAAACGACTTTTTGGTATGAAAATCTTATAAGTACTAGTTAGTTTTTGAAATTAAATTAAAAAAAATTATAGCTAAGTCAAGTTTGTTGGTATTGTACTATTTTAATTGAGGAACAAAGTTGAATTTTTACATGTGTATTTAGAGGACCATGATATCCTAAATTAGTTATAAAAATTCTTATTTTGTTGGAAACATTTTTTCGTTATCCGCTACGAATTTTGTTTTAAAAAAATCTAATATAAATTATTATATATGTTGTTTTGGGATTTAGGGTGTCACAACAGGTCCAGATCAGAATATCACATAGTCTACATCAGAAAGTTACACTATCCAGATCAGGAAATAAAGTGGTACACATTAGATCACATGGTCCAGACTTGGTCCAAATTAGCAGATCATATGGTCCAGACTTATCAACATGTTAAAAAAAAAAACCTGTTGTAGTAAGGAAACAAAGAACTTTAGCGCATACGTGTTACATGGAAGTTAGAAGAAGGGATGAAGATAGAGTATTTACGTGAGACTCTAAACCTAAAATTGAAATATATATAAAACAAATACACTAATATTTGAACAAAATATGTATCAGTTTTAAATAGAGTATCATAATTTCTTTTCAAATAAATGATCAAGATACCACATTTATACTCAATAAAACTCTTCGTTTAAAAGAAATGTTTTGGAATCAAAGCAACCAAGATGTATCATTCTTGAATATTAAATAATTCATAAAACTCAAAGATGATGGACTTTCATCAAAAAGATGATAATAAGAATAATAGTGATGATAATAATAATAATAATAATAATAATAATAATAATGATAATAATAATAATAGTGATAATAATAATAATAATAATAATAATAATAAATTATTAAATAATACACTACAAGAAAACTGACTTCTTGTGACATACAAAGTTTTTCATTAAAAGTCAAAAATTGTAGGTATAGGTCAATAATACTTTGAGTGACACTAAAAACCACCGTCAACTTAAGGGGATGTCTTGCTACACTTTGAAGAGTGGCAGTCCATGTTTTGAAGACTGTCACAACAAATTTTTGATTTCTACCTACCACAATGACTGTCACTAAAACCTAGATAAATATAAATAAAAAATTGATCTATTCCTACGATATTGTCTGTCACTAAAAATGTAAGACCCTTAATTTTTAAATTAAAATTAGGGAATTAATATTAAGTGTATTTTGGGGATATTGTAAAATATTTAATATATGTATGTTTTGAGTAAATATATATATATATATATATATAAATATTTATTTTGGAAGATAAATTAAGATTATTGGATTAAGGATAAATTAATTTACTTACGAGTAATTAAATTAACGGACAGTTAATTAAGGGATTATCGGCTAATTGCGACGAGGTGGGTAAAGTGCTGAAAATCCGACAAGTGTCGGGTGAAGTGGCACCCACACAAGCCTATATATAGGAGTGAGAAGGATGGTGAAATCAGAACACCATTCCTCCTCCCTCACTGCCCATACTGCATGTAACAGTACTCCTTCCCTCCCATTCTGTTTTTCTGATTCCAGCATGTTAAGAAAAAGAAAGAAAAGAGGGAGTTCCTCAAAAGTGTCATTACTTGGAAATCCAAGCACCAAACCAGAAAATCCCCAGTACAAAAGTTGTTCCCCTCATCATTCTAGAGCTAGAGAACTCAGTTTCGTAGCAGCAAACGCAGCCGGAAGTTTCGCCGATTTTTGACGCGTAAACGGGAACGAAAACAGCAACGAGAGAAGTAGCAGAAACGCAATGAGGGTAAGGGCACCTTCCACTTTCTAGTTGCATTAGGGCTGTAAATGCATAACTATCATGACATTACTGATGTTTTCATCATTGTTTTAAAAAGAAAACAGTTTTGCAATGACATTTTGAAAGAAATGAAGAAAATGCATTCTGTTGGTGGTTTTAATAATCGGTAATGTGTGTTGTTCTAGTTGTTGCTTCCAGGCTGTTTTGTTCATGTCGGAAAGTTGAAAAATGTCTTGCATATTATTTTGAAAATTATCAAAATGCTTACTTTTAAAGCTGTTGTGCTGGCTGTTATAAAATGTGAAAATACATGTTGTTGATGTGTTTTGCTGCTATGTGATGGTTGCTGCTTGGCTGAAATGAACTAATGTGGTTCTGTATGTGTGATAAAGCTGGAAATGCTTTGCATGTTGTTCTGTTTGTATGAGAAAGCTGGAAATGCTTTGAATGTTGTTCTGTTTGTGTGAGAAAGTTGAAATGATTTGCATGTTGTTCTGTTTGTGTGAGAAAGCTAGAAATGCTTTGCATGTGTCTTGAGAAATGATCAGAATGTAAATGGTTAAAAATGTCTTTTGCTGTGGTTGACATTCTGTTTGAATGGTTTAAGCAAAACTGTGAAGTTGCTTTTGGTGTTGATGATTCTGTTTCTGTTCTGTGTGATTAACATTCTGTTTTTGAATGATTTTGGTGATGCTGATGTTTTCAAAGGAAAAAGGGATTTTAAATTATGAAAGTGTTTCTTCTGGAAAATCTGTATTGGTGAAAAATGCCTGAGTTTTATGGTTCTAAAGACATGCAGAATCTGTTTGGGATTTGTACTGGTTTTTCAAAGGAAAAAGATTGAAAATGTGTTGTAGTTTTTCAGGAAAAGTTCACTAAATTCGAATGTGTATTCGAATACAACATGAGTGTATTCGAATACAACCTGTCAAGTTTCTGTTTTACTCAAGTTTTCAAACTTGTATTCGAATACGGACCTCTGTATTCGAATACAGAGGAAGGATTTTTGCTTCTGACTTAGCATCTGTATTCGACTACGACTCTGTCGTATTCGAATACATAAGTGAAATTTTAACACTGTATTCGCATCAGTATTCGACTACGACAACCTCATATTCAAATACAGGATGTTGACTTTCACAATTTTTGCTTCTGTATTCGAATACAAGGGAGCTGTATTCGAATACAGATTCGGGTTTTTCCAGAAACTCAGATTTTAGCTTTTGTATTCGAATACAAGGAAGCTGTATTCGAATACAGATTCATGTTTTTCAGAAAATCAAGTTTTAAGCATTACCATGTGAACTTTAAAGTGTTGGGGAAGGTTTGAAACAATTTAAAATGATGTTTTTGAATAGTTTTGAAGAAGAGATGATGAGTTTAATAAAAACTTCAATGATGGTGGGAAAATGATGATTTTACACTGTTTTTGGCTTCTGTATTCGACTACAGGCATGCTGTATTCGAATACATAATGTTGAAATTACAGTTTTAGCTTCTGTATTCGAATACAAGGGGGTCGTATTCGAATATAGATTCGTGTTTTTCAAAAATCCAGAGTTTTAAACATTGTTTTATAAACCTTAAGTGTTGGGGATAATTTGGGAAGGTTTGTGATGAGTTAAAATGGAATTTTTGTGACAGTTTGAAGTGATGGTAATGAAGTTTTTGAGACTCTACTGATATAGTGAAAAATACTTATTTTTACACTGTGACAGCCTCTGTATTCGAATACAAGAAAGCTGTATTCGAATACAGAGTGTAATTCTGCACTGTTTTTTGCTTCTGTATTCGAATACAGAGAAGCTATATTCGAATACAGAGAAGCTGTATTTGAATACAGATTCGTATTTTCCAGAAATCTCTGTTTTAAACACTGTTTCATGAATTTTAAGAGTTGGGGAAAGACTTGTGATAATTAAGAATGGGATTTTGAGATAATGTAAAGTGGTGATGATTGCTTGACTGTTTAATCATGGTTGTGATGATGATGATATTGATTGTGTTGAAATGTTTTGAAAAATGATGGAAAGGTTGAAATTTCCTGATAATGCGTACTGTTTAAGAGAAAACACTGTATATTCATGCATTTGCATAGTCAAGTGGTACCCGCGATGGACCACAGAGTAATGCGTAAACGTGCTGATCTGTTGAGCGATTGCACGAGTGCTGGTCTGTTGAGCGACTGCACTGGTACTGATCTGTTGAGCGATTGTACCCTGAAATGCGCAAAAACGTGCTAATCTGTTGAGCAATTGCACGAGTGCTGGTCTGTTGAGCGACTGCACTGGTACTGATTTGTTGAGCGATTGTACCTGAGTATATGTCAAATGTGCTGGTTTGTTGAGCGACTGCACGAGTGCTGGTCTGTTAAGCGATAGCACTAGTGCTGATCTGTTGAGCGATTGCACCCTGGTCTTGAGGGCCGTTAAAGTCAAACATATTGTGCTGGTCTGTTGAACGACTGCACCTTGGTAATTCCAAGAAATTGTATACATGAGCATATACATATTGCATTGGGGGATTGACCGGTGGGTCACGATTTGATTATGTGATGCTGATTGGAAAGTGATGTGTGTGAGTACTTTTGAAATCTGAATTTCTGATAAATGATCGTGATTGCTGAAGTGTTAACTGTAGTTACAACATATTTCTCATATTAATTGGTTGCTATTTTGAAAAGGTATATATGTCATGAAATTCAAAATGAGCATCTTTATTTTTCATCATTGTCATATGTTATACCATGGGCATATTTGTTCTGTGATATAAATGCTATGTGTTTATTTGTTAATTTCGGTCGGTGACCCTTTACTATTATATGTGGAATTTGGGCTTTGCCCTCAGATGCCCCCCAAACCCATGCCACCCGTGGGACCCGAGACGACAAAAACGTCGCTCGACTTCATTGACCGTTCCATGCCTACTGCTTGGGTATATGACCCCACCTCAAGCAGGGCTACATACACGGGGAGATTGACGAGGACCTTTAGGACCAATGGAGTGGTGCACTACGTGGAGCACAGCTATGCGAGGATTGATTTTCCAGTGCCTTCCCTTTTGGTATTGGAGGCGCACGGAATTTTTGATGATGCGGAGGAGCCAGCTAGAGGGGTTGAGACGGAGGCCACCGTAGGAGTGGTGACTCATAACTCGGTGATTGGTGGGGATGTACGTGTTTCTGAGGCGGAAGAAAAGAACGAAGAGCCGAAGCCAGTGGCAGCTGATATTCCGGGTCCATCTAGGATATCCGATGACTGTTATGAGATTCCGGCACCGCCGAAGCGACCTAGATTATGCATTGATCTGACTTCGGAGGAGACTGATCCCTCTCTGTATGATGAGGAGGAGGAGGAGGAGGTTACATCGAGGCGAGCGGCGGAGTCGGATGAGACTTGTTTGGGATGCGGAGGAAATTCATGCTACTGTAGCTTTAGTGCATGATCGGTTAGATTTGATGTATAGGATTTTGAGCTGGGAAATGTAATTTGTTTTATTTTGGAAATTATTGTACTACTTTTCCGTTAAACTATTCCGCACTTTGATATTTTCAATTGGGATGTTATGACAGTATTCTTTTGAGATGTATTGATGTTTATCATTAAATTTCCAGACTTAAGTATTTAGTGATATTACGATGAAGTTAATTAATTACGTTAATTGATTAAATTACGTCGTATCATTTTATGAAATGATTTAGTGAAAACTTTATTTTAATTCTTTTTGAATTAAATCTGGGAAATCATTTTAAATTATTTATTTAAGAAAAAAAATACACTCGCGCTGTGTTTTAAACTCGGGGTGTTACAAAAAACTAGATATATATAAAAAAAGAATTGATCTATTCCTACAGTATTGTCTGTCACTAAAACTTATTTATCATTATTTATTAAATTAAATTTATTTTATCTCCCTACTAATTGTAATTCTAAATTATTAATACCAATAAGTAACTCCTAAAACCCTGTCACACAATAAAAAATATATATAATTAACAAAAATCATAAAAGAAAGATTGTGACTTAAATCATAATTTAACAACAGCTGGTAGTGTGTTATTACACTACCAAGATTGAAGGCTATCACAAATCTATTACCTCCTACCTCAAAATCTAAAAGAACGGTAATTAAAAAAAAGTTAACCAATTGCATGCATCCTAAGCTCACTGACATTTTCTAATTGATACTCTACTAAATCAGTCAATAGAAGCACATCCTTCCTCCGTAGCTTCATATCAATAGTTGCATTCCTCAAATATCCTTTAAAAAACCAATTTCAATTACCAATGCTGAAAAGGAGTAACTTAAAACAAAACTATGACAACAATGTTAAGCATCAAACCTCCAGCATCAGCATAGAACAATTCCTGACTAGCTAAATTATTCTAAATCAAAGTTGAAACAACATATAATGCTTTAATGCCTTCTTCTATGGAATCGGATTTTACCATAATCATTAGCCTTGAGAGTACACCAAGTTCCAAGACCTGGAATAGTTGAAATTAGATAGCATTACTATATTGTTTAGCTTCAATCAATGCTCAAGAGCTTTTCTTAGAAAACAGCCGCTAAGATTTATATCAGGAAAGAGAGCAGAGGAGGAATCAAATGAAATAGATTACATAATTTACTATAAGACAGTATGCATTAAAGTAAAACAATTAAATTCCGGAAAGATAAAAAAGCTTTAAATGAAAAGAATATGAGAAATTATAGTATTTTAGTGATCCATAAGGTTGAACATTTTAAAATTAAAACGGATAACAAAATTCAATTAATGCATAGCTTCAATTAAATTTGAGTCACAACACTATGCAAACAAGAATTAAGTAAGAAAAAGATATCAAATTAAAAAGGGTAACATAAAAAAAGTAACAAGATAGAAGTATAATGGTTGATATCATACTGTTGGACCAGAAATTAAAGATGTGCCTGAGTCAATAATGGCAGCACAACCACCTTGACATAGCCCTATAAATAGATTCAACATTTATATTAGAAGTTTATTATATGTGGAAATGGTAGAAGCAAACAACCAAGAGTACAAAATTCAATGAAAATTAAACTAGCAATATGTTACTTCCTGATCTCATATAAATTTGAGCAATTTTAATCTTTAGTACATACATAGTGGTCACTCATAAGTCATAACAAAAAGAAACAATAAAATTCAAGGCATATATAGAAAGAATGTGAAGGGGAATATAAATGCAAGAGAACCTGTTGAATTGTTTGCAAGAAGAATGTCTCCAACCTCAATCTAAAGATGAAAACACCAAAAGTCAATGCTGACATGGTTGATGATAAGAATCACATATAAATTAATAACTTTTTTCAGTATAAAGTACTGGCTTTAATTTGACATACATTGCATCCAACAACTGTTTATCCATGTTTCCAAATATTGGCACCTAAATAGACCAATATTTCATAACACATAAACAAGTATGTGTCATTATATAGTTAAGTGGACGAAGAGAAAACCAAGTCAAAGAAGAGATGGTTATGTATGATACCAACTTTTTTAAGTAAATCTAAGCAAAGATGTCTCTTTATGTCTCTTCTTAGATCTTTAGGGAGGTTGCGAATTAATGTCTCCTCTTCAACGCCGTGATTTTCTTGCCATTTGTATTGTTCATTGTCGAATTCTTTCCTTTAAGTACTCTGGTAGCATTTGATGGCACATCCATTGTTCTGCATCCCTCCTTTTTATTCTCATATCTTCCACTCTAACTGTTGTAGATTGTAGATATTTCTGTGACAAGAATCAACACAGCCTTAATTTAATCGACAAAAACATTAATTATTCAATAGAAAGAGGACTCATGAAGTAGTACATTATATGCATGAATCCGTGCCATGTCTCTGATATCATGTTTGAATCTTTACTTACTAAGGATTACCTGCATATTTCCGATAAGTAATGCGAATAGCACCAATCCAAAGACCACAATGAAGATAGCAAATATAATCTCTCCAATATAAGTGCTTGTCTTCAAGTTCTGACCAACAGAACTGCAAAAAACACCAAAAATAATTGACTTTTGAAATGTCATAAAAAGAGCTTCTTTGAGTTTATTTCACGACTTTTAAGAACTTTTATGTTTTATGTTTGGAGGAACTTATGAAAATAGCTTATAATTTGTCCTAATGTTGTTTGAAGTTTATTTTCATAAGCTTCATGAGCTTATAGAAACAGCATATACAAAGCTTCTCTCATTATACATAAGTTTTTATATCATAGGCACTTATAATAGTTACTTAAGATCACAGAAGATCAATCACAAACCTTAAATTGCGCAAACCCCACCAAAAGCAGTAGAAGAACTTATGATGAAAATTAATACTAGATTCAACCACATGAGACTTTAGACCATCGATAAATATTCCAAAATTGAAAACCATTGGATCAATGATATCATCAAGATCAGTGTAAGGACAAGTAGTAGCATTGTTGAGAAGCGAAAAAACAGTCAAATGAACTTGTCGTCCACAGCTCAAATATGAATCATCAGAGAATGCAGTAGACTTCAATCGTCCATGCCAACAGCGCAACTGCGATTCTATCGAAAACAAGTACCAAAAAGCTCCAACAACCTGATACATCACATTTATATATAGTTTTTTTTATCATAAAACTTAGCATAGTAACAAGGAAAATACATAAAATTAGAATTTTAGTGATTATAAGTAACAAAATAATCTTACATGACTTGCTAGCATGTAAAGAAAAAGATTATAAGCTGCTCCAGCTCATGCTGTCTCAGTCAATATACCAGAAGTGCTTGTTACTTCTTTGAACAATGGATACATTCGCAAAAGTCTCGGCGCATACTGCATTATTATCGTATACATCAACCAATCCTTTGCTATACATGGAACTGAGCGTTGTGGAATTGGAATCATAGCTAAAATTACCATCTAGCAATGCATTTTACCAAAATGTTAATGTAAACATCATATTATGTATTTTGTCATTAAATTAAATTGAAGACTTTGCATTAACAGAGTGAGTATTGGTTAAGTAATCTATAAGTAATTTATATCCACAAAAGTCGCCAGCTTTAAGCTCAGACGAGTTAAAGAAACCAGTTCTTCCACCATTCGTCGTGACAGTAGCGAGTTTCCCTCGCATTATGAAGAGCATTTCGTACACTTGATCGCCTTCGCTAACAACATAACTTTTTAAGTATAAAGTACTGGCTTCAATTTGACATACATTGCATCCTGGAATCCAAGTCCAAGTATCCCATCAAAATGCATTGCTAAAAACTCCAAAGATCCTTCCTTTGTAATCTCAGCAAATTCCTGTAGGATCAGAAGTAAGTCTTAGACACAAGTTTAACCGAAGTTCATGTCTAGTCCACATTCAATAGATACCACAAAGAGATTACTTACTCCGGTTTCTTCTTTGACCTCTCTTACTGCTGCTACACAAATGTCTTCTCCCTGCGGCAGAACAAGTAGATTATAAACCATGAATAGCTTCTAAAACAAATTAGCAAAAGATAATTGATACATTTATGATTTAAAATCTGCATCAATCTTCAAATCTGCATCAATCTTATTTACAATCTTATTCACAAGAAATTGAAGACCAAATCGTAGATAAATGATGCCAAATTCCTCTTCAAAAAGATTTATCAAAACTTAACTAGTCTTAATCATTCACGATGATATGGTCAAAGAAAATTTGGCCTATTTTGTAATTAAATTAACAAAGAAAACAGATAATAGATTGAGAAAGTGTCCCATATATGATCATGAACCGTAATCAGTAGCAATTACGACATACCTCAGCTTCGTCAACATGCTTCCAGCGACTATGCTCCTCACCGTCCCAGGTCCGATCATCATCCGCACTGGTGCTCTTCCACTACCACGACTCCTAGACGCTGTAACCTGATCTTTAACGTTATCCTCATCACCACCGGATATGCTAAGCATCTCCACTTCAGAATCATCGTCTTCATCAACCACTCTACCTTCGGTTTGCGGTTGTTTAGGGGTGGCGGGAGGCGCTGACCTCTTAGGTTCAGAGGATGGAGGTTGAACGTAGTTAGCAACGGGCTTGTAGGGATTGGAGGAGGATTTGCCATAGTTGAGATCTCGCTGAGATTGCTCCTTCAACGCCATTTGTTGAACTCTTCTATGCTTTGCCTGTGAATGGGAATTGAAGAGTGAAGAGACGTCGTGGTTTCGTTGATTTTAGATGAGTCACTGATTTTTTATTTTTTATTTTCCTCCAAATAGGAAGAAAGAAAGAATATTCAAAAGAGAAAAAACGATTTTACAGGAGAAGTAAGGGCAATGGGTTTATTGAGAGAGAAATGGGAAGAAAGAGAAAATCATTTGCAAATGAAAACGGGAGACTATTTTTGTGCATTTAATTTTTTTTACAAAAGAGTATAATATTTTAGAAATAGTGACACCTTAACTGTAGCTAAAAGTAGCTTTAGTGACAGATAAAAAAATATCACAAAATCTGAGTGTCACAATAGATACTTTTTTTGTAGTGATATTTGATTGTCAATAATTTTACAAAATAGTATTTTAACTTAGGACTCCAATAAAATACAACAAGTGACTTCCACCGAATATCACCTATCAGAGCACAGATCAACAACTAACAACTTATAATAATTGCGCTCTCACAAGTGTCAACCACAAGCAATAAGATGTGAGCTTCAAAATCATGTAATAGTATAAGCTAAACGAGAAGAATACACGACTAATCAAATTGGCACAATATCATTTCACAATATAGAATTTAAAATCTTCAAGAATATAATTTTGTAGGTTAATCCAAATCAATAAAAATAAAGCAGTCATAAAATGCGCAATGTTGTGCATGATCCTATACTCTATACTTCTTCATCATTTGATATCATTCTACTATGAAGTACTTGTTTATGAGACTTGATACTATACCACCAGCACGAGTGGATGGATAACTCATGAATGACTATGGCCTCATAGATTCCCTCAACTCAACCCGATACGCATATACGCGATAGTTAAGGTATTCATATGTTGCACAATAGCTTCCAGCCTTAGGGAATAACTCACTAATCCACTTAGGAATTTCCCACTAGAGATACTACAATATCTATCAGTCTTACCTTGCAATTTGGCTGTAGCCCTCCATGATCGGACTCATTCCATTATACTTCCCCAATATCATTGGGCTTGTCACATTCTATCTATATGATGACAAGATAATCTTCGCTTAAAAGACCCCCAACATCTACACTACTAGAAAAACTCATTTTAGCAACCATATTTAGCATCGGCCCCTGACTCCGATGCTAGTTAGCGTCGGTCTAGCCGACTCTAGTACACCAAATTTATTTTTTTGATTTTCGCCGACGCTAAATAAAATAAGGCAGACGCAAGTTTATTTTTTTTATTTATTTTTTTATTTTAATAGTTAGCGTCGGATGGGCCGACGCTACATTGTATAATTTTTTAAAATTAAACTTTTTAATATTATTTGAAAAATTAAAAATGAGTCACCGTAATCACTTTGTCTCCTAGTCTCACCATCAACCCTCAATGCCGTCACTCACTCACAACTCTGAACTCTCTTGAACCCTCTCAACTCTTTTGAACCCATCAAACTTTTGATGTCGTAACCCACTTTGTATTGGTTGATGGTTTTGAAATTGCAAAGAGAGCAACTCTACAATTTCACGAGAAGTTTAAGACTCCATTTTATGCATCAAATTTTATGCATCCGAAAGCCTGAGGAGGCAATTGATCTGTTTATGGTTGAGATTATGCACATGAGGCACAAGTTTGATGTTGACACACGCTTGGTGTGTTTTTGGGCACTCATGTCACTACTAGAAAAACAGGATTTAGTAGCGGCCAAAAGCCGACACTAATGTGGTTTTAGCGTCGGAGACGGGCCTAAGCTAAAACAGTCGAAGCTATTGCATAGCGTCAGCCATATAGCGTCGGTAAGGCCGACGCTAAACCGACGCTAGAAGAATAAAAACCCCCTAAAGAAGTCTTTGCCACGTCATTATTTTAAAAATAGGTAGCGTCGGATAGCCGACGCTAAGGTCAACAAAGAAAAAGTCAAAGAACTGGTGGCGTCGGCCTGGCCGACGCTATGGTAAAATAAAAGTCAACTTTTTAATTTTGTAGCGTCGGAATGGCCGACACTAATGTTAAAACTGTGGATATATAACTCTTGTGAGTATAGTAACACCATACTAATACATAATGCTGAACAGAAAGACAACTTCAGATCCTCAACATACTGAGTCAAGTTCATCAAATGCAGAAATCAATGCTCATGTATCTAATAACCGATTGGATGTACTTGAAACTTATCCATAAGGTAACTTTTTGTTACATATTGACTAAGCAATTTTCTATAATTCTACAAGACTATGTCCCTAATATTATCCCTACAAATGCTATATTCAGTAAAAGAAATTTCCATATATACAAACTACACTATTGGGTAGAAACTCGTTGGACATAACTTTCTGAACATATTATCAACACACTAAAAAACAGGCAATCTAACAAAGTTTATCAACATTTATCAATCTCAAACTGTCATCTGTGCTCAAAATATGAATTTATCCATTTGTACCTAATGGAATAAGAGTATGCGCATTAATAAAAGATTGCACCATGCCATTTCCAAATATTCCAAGCCACCTAGCACCAAATCATGCAGCAGTGATGTATTTGATGGCCTGAAAAGCATTTCACAAGAAATTACAAGGTAGAAACTTCAAGTAAGCTATTTACAATAAAACTACCATTAATACTGAAAATACAAATTTTAGTTTTCTTATCTACCCTAAGCAGAAAAAATATACTCTATATAAGCATTAGCATAAGAAAAAACTAGTAATTAAGAAGTTCAATTATCAAAATGAAAAACAAAAATAGCATACAGTATAAAATCTCTTGCTTCAATTTAAGTGCAGAAGAATAATTTCTCCATCTTTTAATTGATTTGCATAGGTCATCCTTTAATGGCTTTGTGATATCCTGCAAGCCACAAACTTTACAAATTAAAGCCTCAAAGAAACAATTAGTAGCTGTTTTCAGAGTGGGGTATATTCAAAAAGCAATGACCGGTTATATTTGAAAGAAAAAAAGAAAGTTAAACAAAGAAGTTTCAGAAAATTATGGAGGAAGAAGTTAGAAAAGTCACCTGATGAAATCCAGATATCAACTTTAGAGAAAAGCTTTCATAACACCTACATATTTTATAAGTACAAAGGAAAAATGAATTTATGTTTAGCAAAAAAGTGTAAATGTTTACTCTAAATCAGAAAAGCAAAGAATGCAGCTCAAAATTCTCACCAGTTTTGTAGCAGTTGAGCAGGTATTTCCACAAAGTCAGGATCAACACGTAATCCAGAAATTCTAGCAAATGAAGCACGGCTGCAAATGTGTTGAACCTAACAGTGCAATTTTTAAAAAGACTTCATAATATAATAAACCATGTAGCAATGTGCAAACAAAACTAAATAAAGTAGGCATTACAATATCTCACATCTTATGCAGAAAGATACAACTCAATTTCTATTCAAATTCAAGCTATTGAAAGAATGAATCTGATTAACAACTTAGGAGGAAATAGCTAATCAGCCAAAAACAGCAAGCCAACCAAACAAGTGATTTGTGTTACCATGTCCTATAATATAACATGTCGCAGAAAAAACTGCCAATGCTCAAATGACCCCTGATAAACTACCAAGAGCAAGCTTTTTCCTCCCCAAATGATCGACAAGGTAAATACTAAGAACCGTTCCTGCAGCATTCATACCAGAGACAAAAAGTGATAGAAAGAGAGCCGCTTGATTGGATTTTAATCTAGCCATCTGAATGATTATAGGACTGTAATACATCACAATGCTAATACCAGCAAACTGCTGAAATGCTTGATGTCCAGCACCACAAATGAATGCCAATCTTATTTCCTTAAACTTGAAAACATCACTGTACTGAACCTTCACTTGTCTCTTGCGTTTTTTCTAGCACCAAGCGAATAATCGACTAGAGAAAAACAACAAGCATCGAGCATTTCTTGCAGATAGGAAAACCAACAACGGAGCGATTAGTATCCAAAACGAAAAGGTGAAATGAATTTCATTACCTTTGGATCGTTCAGTTTCTGGTCGAAAAGTTGATGCAAAACCTCAAGGCATTCATCGAAGTTACCAGATTGATAATGCCTAGCGGCTTCTTTAGCCATAGCGACGGTGATAGTGAGTCCTCCATCTTCGACTTCGGTGGTGGCGGTTGATGACGGAGAAGACGGTGTCAAATCTCGAGATTCCATAGCGAGATCGAGTAATCAAAATAGAGAAATCGTATTGGGAAAGGGTTTTGGGGAAGAGATAGAGAAGAGCCCTAAGATTGAGTGAGAAGAAAAGTGAAGTGAAATGAAATGAAGAGAAAAACCCTTCGAAACACAGCAATCACATGTTCAGAACTAGAAGTGATACTGTGGACGCGAATCCCTTCGAAAACCGAAAAGGATTTCATAATTTTTCCAAGTTCTAAATCGTATAACATAATTTCCAAACCTAAACCTGAATTTTGATGCATTGAGGAGATTAAAACAAATGAATAATTTATTATTGAAGTGAAATTGAAAGTGATGAGATGAAAAGAATACCGGCAAGTAGAAGAGGAAGAGATTGATTGGGAAGATGAAGAAAACAGAGAGCTGAGATGTCTCCAAGGTAAGGACCACGGTGCACACGCCATTCAATTAAGCGTTGTTGTTCCATCACCGTCGTTGATTCTTTTGGTGAATCCATTTTTTCCTCGTTAAGTGCGTTTTCTTCCAGTTCAAAGATTCACATAGGAATTAGGTTTTTTGTTCGAACAGGGGTAAGTAGGGTTTAAGTTTAACAAATATTTAAACCCAACTATCTATTTCACTCCAATAGAGGAATTAGATTTTTGAGTGAGGAGCTCTTTGTTATTTGCTAGCTTGGATAGAGATGAGTATGAGCCGAATCGGAGATGGTTCATATAGAAAGGGATTTTTGAGTGTGAGCTCTTTGTTCTTTATTTTTTGCTAGTTAGGAGATTCATTTTTAATTTTTTAAATAATATTAAAAAGTTTAATTTAAAAAAATCATACAACGTAGCGTCAGCCTAGCCGACGCTACCTATTAAAAATAAAAAAAGGCTAATTATTAACAATCAAAAAAATAAATTTGGTTTACTAGAGTCGGCTAGACCGACGCTAATAGCATCAAAGTCGACGACCGACGCTAAATATGACAGCTAAAATGAGTTTTTCTAATAGTATGTGCTGACTGTGTTCAATCTCTACATATTATTTTAATATTGACAAGTTTCCTGAATTACGTATTACATGTATACATCAAATAATGTTGTTGCGTTTCAACTTATTATTTTTCTGGCAAGTTAAGAGCCTGTTTGGTTTCCAAAGAGTTCATTTCTCATTGTAGTAAGGAGTATCTGTTTGGCATGTAGACTTTGCTTTAGCTAAAATCACTGCCCTGTAAAACAGCAAGGCTAGACGTTGGCTAAATGCAGAATTGAAATCTACTAAATGGCTTCATGCATAAAAGTTACGTAATGGAAGGGACAGTTGTTTGTGTATTGTGATCAAATGCAGTGTACCTTGTGGTGAAAGCCCTTCATTTTTTTGTTTTAATTTTGATTTTTCGCTACATTTTGTTGGTGTTGCATATTACAAAATGGAGAAAGGCCTTAGCTTCTAGTTCCAACTTCTTGTTTGACTTATAGTTCATTTGTTACAACGGTTCACATTCTTCAATCTTTATGATATTCAAACTGAGTGAACACTGCTCAGCTTGCTTTCTGGAAAGTTCTGTAAAACTTCAAATCTTTGTGCTATGATATAAAGATAGTTTGTACTTTAAAAATGTTTCTAATTTGTTTCACGGCAAAGCTATTCAAGCGTATTGAAGTTTTCTGAAAATCAACTATAAAAAATGCCTTTTATAGAATCTAATCCAAACCAGCCAAATGAGGTAATTGTATCTTTCATTCTGTCAGCATCCACTCTTGGCAAGCCAGGACGAAAATATGTTTTAATCCCATTTTTCCTCTTCTCTTCCAAATATCAACAATTGATAAATGAAAACCTTTTTATCCCACTCCATTTTCCTTGTCTTCGAATGAGCACATCTTTTCACACTTCCATTTGATGTATACTCAGCCACAGTCACATTAAAATAGGAGTATGTATAGCATAGCATGTTGATGTATGTAGGAGGAGCTTTGTTATCGATAGTCAGCCATTTGATGTTGAAATAGGAATAGATATACATCTGTGGTGTGCTGTGTAGACAGTATTCGTCATGTACTATCTACAATAACACAAATATCGACCAATGTTTAACTATAATATGCCCTTTTTTCTTCACTTCTAACTATAGGCTTATAGTGCAATTTATGTGCTGGTTACCTAGACAGTTTACCAAATTGTTCTCTTGCATTCATTCAGTTTGTCCATATTTTCTAGGTTGAGGGTCTTGTCCTTGATCATGGTTCTCGGCACCCTGACATGAAGCGACGTGCCGAAAACTATTATATCTTGACATGCAATGTATCTCTAGAGTACGAAAAGAGGTAACCAATTCAATATCCTCCATACGTATTCCTTGGTTCATGGACACAAGCAAGCTTGTTATAAGATCGGTGGTTACTGTTGAAGTTTATGTATGAATTGTTTAGTTACTCTTAATTGGTTTAATGCAAGTATAAAAACTATGAATTATAAATGTTTTGCTTCCGGTGGTTAAAACTATTTATAATCAAGTATTTATGTACTACTCTCATGCTGTTATGTTGCTTTAGCTAGCTCCACTTACTGTAGATACGAAATAGCATTTGTTCTATTACTCTCATGCTGGCTTTTTACAGTAATTACAATACCATTTTTTCTAATAAACTTTTGTTTGGTCAACATTTATTTATTACTTCAATATATGCGTTTCCATTTTATGATTTCGTAGTGAAAGATGTCCAACCTTATGTTCTCATCATTTTCTTGGATTGTTGGATTTTTTCTAAGGTTGTCAAATTCGAGTTAACTCTCGCACGACATGAGTTTATAACTCTATCAAATTGAGTTAACAAACTTGAAAAGTTGAATCTCTGAAATATTGGCTAACCTCAGATTGAATTGCATGGTCTAGTATAGTCATATCGAGTCACAGACTATTTAAATTTTGTGGTTATTTTTTTTGACAAATAATTTTTGTGGTTATTTTTTTTGAAAAATAAATTTGTGGTTATTAGTAGTTAAATTCAAATATTGAATAATGGCCAGATACATAGTATTAATTTATTTTAGATACTATTATAGAATTCTAAAACATTGGTATTTTGTATACAAATAAACTTATTTATGAGTCTGAGTGTATGGAGATTGCACAAATTTACGTAGTATCTTGAGTTTGACAACTTTATACGAGATTAACAATGTCAAATTTTCTATTTTTAATGAAATAAATTTAGGTTTTTTCTACTCAAATGCTGAAGAGAGAGACGCTATGGTTGTATAACTGGATAAATAGATATTTTGAATTCAATCTCACATTTTATCATACCAAATGTCTTTGCAGTTTATCATTTTAGTTGTACTTATAAAACTCTTATTTTATTTTTAGGGTCATGATGTTAATAATTAAAAAGAAAAATAACACAAATTTTGAATGAAAAATATCACTTTTTACAATTTCAAAGAATAAATTACACAATTTTTTTAAAAGAAATTATACATCTGAATTCTTAATAAATAGAGCATTTGTTGGTATTTCTTTTTTTTTAATAGATAAATATTAATTGGTGGTGTGTTAGGTTAGAAATTATGGTATGATGTCATAGTTTAAATTTTGAACATACTTCTCAAACATTTTGGATATCTGAGCTCGACTACTTACAGTGCATTAAGAGGACTCTTTTCGGTTTCTAACTTGGTTTCTTTAGCATAAGACTTTCATAAAATTATTTTTTACAAATTGGAATTCTAACATTGCAAATGCTTGTATAGACAACAGAGAGATGTATAACTGTATAAGCAATACTTCTTGATACAAACATTTGATTTTTGTACCACAATTTAATTGTTAATCTCAATCAGTTTAATTGTTCTTTTTTTAATTTTATTTTTAATTTTACTCATACCCTATAAGCTAGCTTTTTTTATCTTGACTAACACATGCTGAAACCCTAATTTGTATTTTATCTTTACTCTTGTTGAAGTTAATCTCAATCAAGTAATTAAAGTTGAGTCTTTTTTCTAATGCTTCAATTCATTTTTCTGATTTTAACTTGGTAATGCTTCTTTGTATGACAGCACCTATCGTACTTGTTACTTTGTTGCATTCTTTGTACTATTTTGCCTAATTTTATAATTTCTGTTATTATGGTTTTAACTTCTATATTGTATTGTGAATTGTTTTGTAGGTTCTGCTATTACTGATCCAATTGGTAAGGAGTGTGTTGATCTATGGCCAAGGATTGCAAGTGCTGCCAATGCCATTTTATGAGTGGGGCGTTTCTTTTAGGATTTAAGTTTATCTTAGATTTTGTTTATGCTTAACTTTGTCACCAAGTATCTTTTTGAAGACATGATATTTTTTGTTTACAATAGAGATGACTAGTTGGTTGGTGAATTTTCCCGATTTATGATACCCATTTAGCTAGCTATTATGATATAATTTTTACATTAGTTAATGCAAGTTACTGGTTTTATGCTTCTGCTTGTGTACTAGAAATTTTTGAATAGAAATGTTTGCAAGTTACTGGTTTTATGCTTTTCAATTTTGACTTTAGCGTCGGCCGGACCAGGCTAAAATATAAATAAAGTTTACTTTTATTTGACCGTAGCGTCGGCGAAGCTGACGCTAAGAGTTTGTTGACTTTTTCTTTGTTGACTTTAGCGTCGGAGTGACCGACACTACATTACAAAGAACGTTGACTTTAAATTAACTTAAGTGTCGGCTTCATCCGACGTTAACTATTTTGTTAACTTTAAAATGTTGACTTTAGCATTGGCCATCCGACGCAACGATTATTTTGATGACGTGGCAACATAGGATGTTCTAATTTAGTTTCTAGCGTCGGCTTAGCGTGGGCTCGGCCAACACTAATATATCGTTAGATGGTATTTGACCAACGCTATGTATTAGCTTCGACCGTTTTAGCATGGGGCCGATGCCGACGCTAATCCGACGCTAAATCCACGTTAGCGTGGGCTTTTGGCCGACGCTAAATCCTGTTTTTCTAGTAGTGCTAGTTCATAATTATTTGATGATCACAATTCGACAGCTCGCATTATGAATTTCACACTATTCATTAATATATATATATATATATATATCATGCCACACTATTCATCAAATTTTGCATATATGTATATATATTGAGCATATCAAATGAGAGGAGTTTCACAATGAGAGAGTGAGAGAGTTAAGTCTTGACTATACAACCATACATAGATGATCACGATTAGAAGAAAAAGTCATGTGAATTTTTTAATTGATATGTGGCAATTAAATAACTCTCTCAATATCTCAGTCAATCTCAACCATATCTTAGCATTCATCACTAACCAAAAATTGTTTTTTACAGCGCGCATTTTAAAGTGCTTCATAACTAAAAGTGTTGTTGTATAATATTTTAAAATTAACGAAGGATACAACAGCGCTTTAATGACAAGCGCTTTTGAAAAAGCGCTGTTGTAGGGTCATAAAGGGTTTAGGATTTACAGCGCTTTTGCGAAAAGCGCTGTTGTAGGGTCACACTGCTTTCACATAATGTTTACAGCGCTTTTAGAACGCTTTGTATACAAGCGCTGTAAAATATAGCACTCCCACACTATATTTACAGCGCTTTATATATAAGCGCTGTAAAATATACAACTTTCGCATAATTACATGGTCTTTTAGAGCACTTTATTTATAAGCGCTATAAAATGGTATATATATAACTGTACAGAACCCTTTTACATAATTTTATTTTTAATGTGTATACCACAAATTATACCTATTATATATTATTGATAAATGAATAAAAACATATTTACTACGTTCTCTCCTACAAACCCTACGAACCCTCATCTCCGCTACTGTGAGCTCTCTTCTCGCTGAACCCTCATCTACTGTGCGCCAATTTCTACTAAGTGATTGTTGTCTGAGGTACTGTATTTATTAATTTTTTTTTGCCTCTAAAACTAATAAATTATTACATGATAATAGTTGGCATAACCTTGATAAATCATATAAATTGTTACCTGATTTATCAGATAAATTGTTACATGATAAATCATATAAAATCTGTTCGATCTGCTCTATTCTGTTTTGAAATTAGACTTGTATGCATATATACTATAGATTGGTATAATGTTATAGATTGATAAATTTGTGTAGCATTGCATTCATATAGGTCATATAAATGGACTGGAAATGGATGTCTGCCAATTGATTGTCAAAAGAGTATGAAAATAGAGGGAATGAGTTTGTTGATTTTGCAGTGAAGAATGCAAAAGACCCAAATCGAATCATTTGTTATTGTTTAAAATGTTGTTTTGGAAAACGCGTTAGAGCAGATGAATTAGAAGGATATTTAGTATGGCATGGAATTGATCAGAGCTATACATGTTGGATAAGACATGGTGAGAAAAAAAGGGAACACTAATTTTGAGAATGATGTGACATATGCTTCAAATGATTTCGACACAGATACATATGAGCGGGACCGAGTTGAGGAGATTGCAAAAGCAGTTGAAGAACATCTTCGAGATTGTCCTAAAATGTTTGAGAGTTTGTTGAGTGATGTAGAGAACTCATTATATAATGATTATACTAAATTCACAAGACTTTCAGCGATATTACAGTTGTACAACTTAAAAGCGATTAATGGATAGTCTGATAAAAGCTTCACATAATTATTAACGATTAATGGATGGTCTGATAAAGATATGTTGCCAGATGATAATGAACTTCCCAGTCGAACCTACGAGGCTAAACGAATTTTGTGCTCTATTGGCATGAGTTACAAAAGGATTCATGCGTGTTCTAACGATTGCATTTTATTTCGAAACAAATATGAATTACTAAAGGCGTGTCTAAAATGCAATGTCTCTCGATATAAGAAGAAAGAATCTACTCCAGCAAAAGTCGTGTGGTATTTTCCTATAATACCAAGATTTAGGCGCATCTATCGCAGTGAAGAAGATTCAAAACACCTGACATGGCATGCAGATGAAAGAATTAGAGATGGAAAGTTTCGACACCCTGCAGATTCTCCACAATGGGTAAAAATTGATCACGAGTATTCTGATTTCGGTAGAGAGTCAAGAAATCTACGACTTGCACTTTCTACTGATGGAATGAATCCACATGCTCTTCAAAGCATATCACACAACACGTGGCCTGTGATTTTGTTTATTTGTAACCTACCTCCATGGTTATGTATGAAGCGTAAGTTTATGTTGTCTCTATTAATTTCTAGACCCAAACAACCGGGGAATGATATCGACGTATACTTGACTCCTTTAATTGAAGATTTAAAAAATATGTGGGAGACATGTGTGGAAGTTTATGATGGGTATAAGAAAGAATGTTTCAATTTGAGGGCTATGTTGTTCGACACAATTAATGATTTTCCAGCATATGGTAATTTATCAAGATATCGCATTAAAGGTCAGTGTGCATGTCCTATATGTGAAGAGAGTACAGATTGGATGCGGTTGCAACATTGTAAGAAGAACGTTTTTCTTGGACATCGTAGATTTTTACCTTTTATTCATCATTATCGTGGGTGGAGAAATGCATTCAATGGAAAATCATAGGAAGGTACGACGAAGATATGAAGTTTTTGGGAGAAGCAATAGGTAGTTACGTATCATTGCTGAAAAATCTTGTTGGCATAGAGGAGGTATGTTTTAATTTCTATGTATGTTTAGTTGTATGATTATGATTGATTATATTTAATTGTTGATTTTTCCGCTTTTAATTTCACATTTATTTAAATTCTTACTAAAGGGAATGATAAGAAGATTCCTCGCAACGAGTCTGTCACTTCACCAGAAAAGGTTTGACATATACAACAATTGTATAAGAAATGATTAGCTTACTATAATAACTAACAAACTGATCAACCTCATTTTTTTCAAATTCAACCAAAAAATAAACCCGCCGCACCGCAGGTGCAGGTCCGTGGTAAAAATAAATCTTCCAAAATTCAAAAACTAGATCGTGGAAAATCAGTTGTTGCTCCTAAAATAAGTTATCCACGCCTTTCTCGATTTGGGTCGTGTCTTGACATAACAACAAAGATAAATATTGTAACATCCTTTAAATTTATTATTTAAAATAATTAAGACTTATAAATATATATATTTCATTATTAATTTTGGTGTGATAATTATTCGCCTTGTTTGACTTATTGTAGTTGATAAAATTATTAGTAAGAATTATTTAATCAATGGAGAAGTTTTATATAATTATATATATATATATATAATTATGTTTTTTAGTACAAGAAGAATTTGAGCTAAGGGTTTGTGGCTAGGTGTGACCCAACCCATAATAGAAATTTGGGCTTGGAGTTGGTGGCTTAGTTTTTGTATGATCAAGGTTAAGAAAAAAATAAATAAATAAATAAAATAATATTTTCTCCCTTCTATTCTTTATTTGGGCCCAACACTATCTACCCAATAATCTCCACTTTAAATTTTCCCTAAAGTCCACAATATTTCTATACTAAGTAATAGTAAGCAGAAAAAAATACCAAAACCCTAGCCGTCATCTCCTTCACACCTTATCTCCTTCGTGCAACAAACTTTTCGTGTGAACAACTTCGTGGGGGCTTAGAGATTCGTACTAGGAAGAAAAGCGACCAAGGTAAGGGCTTTTCCCCACACAAATTTGAGTTAGACCGTTAGTTGGATGACATAGAACTAATAATTCTAATTGCTTGCTTTTGAAAGAAATAAATGTAGACTAATAAAATAAAATAATGGAATGTGAAATCCTTTACGTTGAGTTCGATATGTAATGTATGCATTTTTAAGAAGTAAAATATGAATTTTAATATTTTATGTGATCTTTGTGATGTGAATAAGATTATGGTTTTAAAAAGGGTGATTTTTTTTGAATGCATATGACATGATTCTTAGTGGGCTATGTGCGAGTATAATTGTGATAATATATGGTCATGTCATGGCATATGCATCTTCGTGGGAGTTGCCTTAGTGGCATGTTTATTTTCCCCATTCGCATGGGTGATCTTTCTGTGTGGAAGTTGCCTTAGTGGCAGGTTTATATCCGGATCATATAGTTTTAAGAGCATGCATTATACATATTCGTTTTATACGATTTGCCTTTTGCGCATTTTTTTCTTTTAAATTAGAAGTTTTTACCTTTATATGTTTTGTGTTATTCTTCTATATGTTTAGCTTTGGTTTGATGTGGATGATGGAAAAAATTGACCCTTACAACAACATTTTAGGTACTAATGAGTTCGAGGAGATTCAAGAGTAATTGATGAGTATTAACGTGCGGCGAACATGGGGTAAAAATGGGGTTTTCACGACCATTTTGTAATAATAAGTATTGCCGCAACATTTCTATGTTTATTTATTTTTTTTAGTTTTTGTCACTAAACGTTTAAATGCATTCGAATTCTATAAATACGGAAGCGGGTTTTTGCTTCCGTTAAGAATAATTGATTTTTCCTTTATTTTAGCTTGAATAAACCTTTTCTATAATATTAAATAAATGTGATTGTTACTAATTATTTAAAAGCATAAATGTGATTGTTACTAATTATTTAAAAACATAAATGTGATTGTTACTAATTATTTAAAAGTATAAATGTAGATATTCTTACCAACAAAAAAGTTATCGTAAATTTTTCTAAAAGTATTTTTTTTAGTAACGTTTTGGACCAAAAAATCCGGGGCGTTACATTATGGTATCAGAGCAATAATCCTCGGAAAATTTTTGGGAGGACGATTATGTATAACACATGCCTTGATTATATTTTATTCTATGATTTATTACTAATTTGGTTATATATATATTCATATAGGGAAAATTAACATTTTGCATTGATTATTTGGTCTCTTTTAATACTGATTGATTTTTTTTCTTTCTTTTGAAAAACAGAAATTTTTCTTCAATTAATTGCAATTATGATATGCCTTAAATTCTTAATCCTATGATTTGAAATAGTTTTAATTTGATTCAATGTAATAATTAATTACGATTTTATGATAGTATAAATTATGAATTTATTGCATTATAATTTAAAATTATCTCGATTTAATTTGATTCAATGCAATAATTGCTTTTAATTTTATGACGTTGTGAATTTACTCTTGTGATTTGAATTTTTTAATAATTGTTGTTTGAATGTTATGAATTTATTATTCGTGAATTAATGACTCTATGAATTTAAAATTATGATGTTATGAATTTACTACTCGTGATTTGAATTTTTAATAATTGTTTGTATGTTATGGATTTAATAATCGTGATTTAATGACATTATGACGTTATGGATGTACTATTATGACATTATCAACTAGTTGAAATTGATTGATGTTTTTTTAAAACTATAAATGATTAGTTATTATTTTGTTATACAATGAAATTATTGCGTAATAAATTAGATTGATTTGATTTGAAAACATACGACATTTAATTGGTCTCCACCTTAAATTAGTTGTTATTTTGTTATACAGTGAAATTATTGCGAAATAAATTAGATTGATTTGATTTGAAAACATACGACATTTAATTGGTCTCCACCTTAAATTAGTTGTTATTTTGTTATACAGTGAAATTATTGCGAAATAAATTAGATTGATTTGATTTGAAAACATACGACATTTAATTGGTCTCCACCTTAATTATGAAATTAATTAGGCCAATTGAATTTATAATGATTATGAATGTTCCTTAATTACTTAATTTTGTGTTATGATCTAAATTTTTGTAATAAAGACAATGCGGTAAATCCCTAACTGATATAAAATTAGATGATTCCCACAATATAAGTGAACGGTAACACCGTAAAAAGTTGTATTAGTGGAATTCTGGCTAAGGAAATATTTGGTTATTAAGTGGTCCATTGACCCACCTCTCTGTCTTGGGAACCCCACTAGTACACGACTTATCGTGTGACCTAAAGCTATTGTCTCCATAATAGAAGGGAAGGGTAATACCGTGAAAAGTTGTAGTAGTGGGATTCTAGCTAAGGAAAGACTTGGTTATTAAGTGGCCCGTAGACCCACCTCTCTTTCTTGGGAACCCCCTAGTACACAATTTATTGTGTGACCCGAACCTACTATATAGTCGTGAATAAAATATGCCTTACGACCCTAAGGTTACAATGAAATCGCAGTGTTATCCTGATTAGATAATTGGTAGGAAGTATGGCTCGTCGCGCAAATCATCCAGTGCCCCAGGGAGAAAGTGACATGACTAAAGCAATCCAAGCCATGAATGCAATGGCTGCCGCAATGGCCCTACAAGCTGCAGTTCAAGCTCAACAAGCTGCAGACCAGGCTCAACGTAATGCGCAGAGGGACCTGAGGGAGGAAGCAGCTATGGCAACAAGAGGACTGACTGAATTCCTTAGGCAAGATCCGCCAAAATTTAAAGGGAAGCATGACCCTGACAAGGCCGACCTCTGGTTGCAGGAGATCGAGAAGATCCTTGAGATCCTCCACTACCCAGATGACACGAAGGTGGAGTATGCCACCTATTTGTTGATTGGTGAAGTTGAAAACTGGTGGCAAGGGGTGAGGCAAATGATGGAAGGAAATCAGGAAGAGGTGACCTGAGAAGTTTTCAAGAGAAAATTCTTGGACAAATATTTTCCGAAGAGTGCCAGGGCTGAGAAGGAGGCCTAATTCCTGAGACTATATTAGGAAAGTCTCATAGTGTCCGAGTATGCAGCAAAGTTCGAGTCCCTAGCAAAACATTTTCGCTACTTTCGTAACCAAATGGATGAAGAGTACATGTTTGAGAGGTTTGAAAGCAGGCTCAGATATGAAATTAAGGAGTCTGTGGGACCTCTAGAGATACGTCAATATCAGGTGCTGGTGGAAAAGTGCAAAAAGGTGGAGATCATGGAACGGGGCCGCTTGAACAGAGGTGCTATTGGGGGACCAATGAGACCCCAGGGAAATGGTGACCAACAAAACAAAGGCAGTCAATTCCAACAACAAAAAGCCGTATGCCCGCCCACAGGGGACTATTGGAGATCGACCGGGACCCCAAAACAGGGGAGATCAGAGGCATCAGAATCCAACATAAAACCAGGCGCATATTGTTCGATGCTATCACTGTGGACAGGAGGGACACAGGCTGACTGAGTGTTCAAGAATAACCAGGATATGTTATGCTTGTCAGAAACCAGACCATATGGCAAAAGATTGTCGGCAAAAGGATACTGTCAACAACAAGGATGTGGCACGCCCTACTGCTCGAGGACGTGTTTATCACATTAGAGGAGAAGAAGCACCATCTTCCTCAGAACTTATCCATGGTGAGTGTTTTATTACTGGAAAAATACTTTCTGTGATATATGATTCTGGGGCAACCCACTCGTTCATTTCATTAGATTGGGTGGAATCGCTCCAACTAGATGTCACTACCTTACCATTCGATTTAATGGTTACCCTTCCCTCTGTTGAACCAGTAAAATGTAATTTGGCGTGTTTGCAATGCTCGCTGACTGTGTTTAAAATGAATTTTAAGATCGATTTAATTTGTATTACTCTAAAACATCTTGGAGTAATTTTGGGAATGGATTGGTTGTCTAGCAACTACATCATGTTAGACTGTGCCCGACGGAACGTGATATTTCCATATCCCGATATTTCGAAGTTCCTTTCAGCCAACAGATTGAAGTTTTCTTTGAATGGAGGAGTCCAGAAATATGTGTTTCTCAACTCAATAAGCATGAGTCCAGAGGTTGTTGTCGATGAGATCCCGGTAGTGAAGGATTTCTTTGAGGTTTTCCCACCAGACGTACCAGGACTACCCCCAGTCCGTGATGTCGAATTTTCTATCGATGTTATTCCAGGTACTGGACCCATCTCTATCGCTCCTTATAGAATGGCCCCCTTAGAGCTATCAGAACTAAAGAACCAATTGGAAGACCTTCTGTCTAAGAAATTCATTCGGCCTAGTGTGTCACCATGGGGAGCCCCCGTGTTATTGGTCAAGAAGAAGGATGGAAAGTCGAGATTGTGTGTTGATTATCGACAGCTCAACAAAGTCACAATAAAAAACAGATACCCTTTACCTCGCATTGATGATTTAATGGACCAACTTAGAGGGGCAGAGGTGTTTTCTAAGATTGATCTAAAGTTGGGATACCACCAGATTCGAGTGAAAAAAGATGATATATCCAAGACAGCCTTTAGAACGCGATATGGGCACTATGAGTACTTGGTAATGCTTTTTGGAGTGACCAACACGCTAGCTATCTTCATGGGTTATATGAATCGTATCTTCCGTCTATTCTTAGATAAGTTTGTGGTGATCTTTATCGATGACATCTTGATCTATTCCAAGTGTCGGGAGGAACATGAGGAACATTTGCGTCAAGTTCTGCAAGTACTGAAGGAGCAACAACTATATGCCAATCTAGGGAAATGTGAATTTTGGTTGGAAGAAGTGAAGTTCTTGGGCCATGTAATTTCTAAGGAAGGGATCGCTGTCGACCCATCCAAGGTAGAAGTCGTGATGGCATGGAAACAACCGCAAACAGTCACAGAGATTAGGAGTTTTCTGGGGTTGGCTGGGTATTATAGGAGATTTATTGAGGGATTTGCCAAGATTGCTGCTCCATTGACACACCTTACGAAGAAGAACCAGATTTATGCTTGGACTGAGGAGTGTGAGAAAAGTTTCCAACTGATGAAAGAGAAACTAACTACATCTCCAGTGTTAGTGTTGCCACAACCAGAAGAGCCTTACGAAGTTTATTGTGATGCCTCATACCAAGGATTGGGTTGTGTACTGATGCAAAACAAACAAGTAGTGGCCTATGCTTCGAGGCAATTGAAGGTGCATGAAAAGAATTATCCCACTCATGACTTGGAGTTAGCTGCAATTGTCTTTGCATTGAAAATTTGGAGACATTATCTGTATGGGTGTAGTTTTGATGTATTTAGTGACCATAAGAGTTTGAAATACTTGTTAGATCAAAAAGAGCTTAACATTAGGCAGAGGAGATATTTTGAGATGTAATGGACGTGTTTGTATACCCGAAAATACCGAATTAAGGAGGACTATCTTGGATAAGGCCCACAAAAGCAAGCTGAGTATTCACCCTGGTACCACCAAAATGTATAAAGCCCTTAAGCAGAAGTTTGGTGGCCGGGAATGAAGAAACAAGTAGCAGAATATGTGGCTTCGTGTTTGACTTGTCAGAAAGCTAAGGTAGAACATCAAAAGCCAAGGGGACTATTAAGGCCATTAGACATACCAGTATGAAAATGGGATAGTATATCCATGGATTTTGTGGTAGCATTGCTTAAGACCCAACGGAAGTTTGACTCCATTTGGGTGATTGTCGACAGGTTGACCAAATCTGCCCATTTCATACCTGTGAGGACTAATTATGATGTGACTAAGCTTGCAGAGATATACATTGCAGAGATTGTCAGACTACATGGGGTACCCTCTAGCATTGTGTCAGATAGAGATCCGAAGTTCATTTCTCGTTTGTGGGGAGCATTACATGAGGCATTGGGTACTAAGTTGATATTGAGTTTGGCCTATCACCCTCAAACCGACGGACAAACAGAAAGAACTATTCAGACCTTGGAGGATTTACTGAGAGCATGTGTGCTGGATGAGCGAGGAAGTTGGGATAATATATTGCCTCTCATTGAGTTCACCTACAACAACAGCTATCATGCAAGCATTGGGATGGCACCGTACGAAGTTCTGTATGGGCGTAAGTGCCAAACCCCCTTGTGTTGGTATCAGGATGGTGAGAACTTAATTGTGGGGTCAGAATTGGTACAACAGACCACAGATAAGGTCCGTCTGATCCAAGAAAGGATGAAGGCAGCACAAAGCAGACAAAAGAGTTATGCCGACCAACGGAGGAAACCGCTGGAGTTTCAAGAGGGTGAACATGTATTTTTGAGAGTGACGCCTACTACTGGAGTTGGTAGAGCACTAAAGTCTAAGAAGTTAACTCCTAAATTCATCGGCCCATACCAGATCCTCCGACGTGTGATCTAGTAGCTTATCAAATTGCCTTGCCTCCGAGTTTGGCCAAGCTGCATGATGTGTTCCACATGTCACAGTTGACGAAGTACATGGCTGATCCTTCCCATATTATCGTGCCAGATGATATCGAGTTGAAGGAGAACCTTTCTTTTGCAGTTCCACCATTGAGCATTGGAGACAAGACTACTAAGCACCTACGAGGTAAGGAGATCACATTGGTCAAGGTAATTTGGGACCAAACAACTGGAGATGCAACTTGGGAATTAGAGGAAAAAATGAGAGAGCTCTACCCTAACCTTTTCATGTTAGACTAGTTTCGAGGACGAAACTGTTTTTAAGGGGGTGAGTATTGTAACATCCTTTAAATTTATTATTTAAAATAATTAAGGCTTATAAATATATATATTTCATTATTAATTTTGGTGTGATAATTATTTGCCTTGTTCGACTTATTGTAGTTGATAAAATTATTAGTAAGAATTATTTAATCAATGGAGAAGTTTTATATAATTATATATATATATATATAATTATGTTTTTTAGTACAAGAAGAATTTGAGCTAAGGGTTTGTGGCTAGGTGTGACCCAACCCATAATAGAAATTTGGGCTTGGAGTTGGTGGCTTAGTTTTTGTATGATCAAGGTTAAGAAATAAATAAATAAAATAATATTTTCTCCCTTCTATTCTTTATTTGGGCCCAACACTATCTACCCAATAATCTCCACTTTAAATTTTCCCTAAAGTCCACAATATTTCTATACTAAGTAATAGTAAGCAGAAAAAAAATACCAAAACCCTAGCCGTCATCTCCTTCACACCTCATCTCCTTCGTGCAGCAAACTTTTCGTGTGAACAACTTCGTGGGGGCTTAGAGATTCGTACTAGGAAGAAAAGCGGCCAAGGTAAGGGCTTTTCCCCACACAAATTTGAGTTAGACCGTTAGTTGGATGACATAGAACTAATAATTGTAATTGCTTGCTTTTGAAAGAAATAAATGTAGACTAATAAAATAAAATAATGGAATGTGAAATCCTTTACGTTGAGTTCGATATGTAATGTATGTATTTTTAAGAAGTAAAATATGAATTTTAATATTTTATGTGATCTTTGTGATGTGAATAAGATGATGGTTTTAAAAAGGGTGATTGTTTTTGAATGCATATGACATGATTCTTAGTGGGCTATGTGCGAGTATAATTATGATAATATATGGTCATGTCATGGCATATGCATCTTCGTGGGAGTTGCCTTAGTGGCAGGTTTATTTTCCCTATTCGCATGGGTGATCTTTCTGTGTGGAAGTTGCCTTAGTGGCAGGTTTATATCCGGATCATATAGTTTTAAGAGCATGCATTATACATATTCTTTTTATACGATTTGCCGTTTGCGCATTTTTTTTTCTTTTAAATTAGAAGTTTTTACCTTTATATGTTTTGTGTTATTCTTCTATATGTTTAGCTTTGGTTTGATGTGGATGATGGAAAAAATTGACCCTTACAACAACATTTTAGGTACTAATGAGTTCGAGGAGATTCAAGAGTAATTGATGAGTATTAACGTGCGGCGAACATGGGGTAAAGATGGGGTTTTCACGACCATTTTGTAATAATAAGTATTGCCGCAACATTTCTATGTTTATTTATTTTTTTTAATTTTTGTCACTAAACGTTTAAATGCATTCGAATTCTATAAATACGGAAGCGGGTTTTGCTTCCGTTAGGAATAATTGATTTTTCCTTTATTTTAGCTTGAATAAACCTTTTCTATAATATTAAATAAATGTGATTGTTACTAATTATTTAAAAGCATAAATGTGATTGTTACTAATTATTTAAAAACATAAATGTGATTGTTACTAATTATTTAAAAGTATAAATGTAGATATTCTTACCAACAAAAAAATTATCGTAAATTTTTCTAAAAGTATTTTTTTTTGTAACGTTTTGGACCAAAAATCCGGGGCGTTACAAATATAGAGAGCAATAACGATACATGTATCATAAGCATGGAAAAAGATATTTTCGAAGATGAGTATGTAGAATTACTTGGTAAAGAGCAAATATATGAACTTCTCAATCATAAAGAGTTGAGAGCTACTATCATCAGCATATACATTAGGTAATACAAATACTTTATTTAAGATAAATATTACTTTTTAATTGCATCACTGCCACATTTATTGATAATTAATCTAATTTTATATTTTAATTGAAGGTTTTTGTATGAAAAGTTGGTGTGCACGCGCAAATTGACAAATAGATTTGCATTCTTATCTCCCATAAACTATCCATGTTTAAGCTCGATCCAGTTAATGTAAAAAATTATGTAGTTGATATACTTTTAGAAAATAAAGAGAAGGATAAGCTGTTTCTGGCACCATATAATTTAGGGTACGTATTATTTGGGACCCTATATGACCCCTTTTGGCTTCTATTGATTAGATATTTTATCTATATATTTTTTAATTTATGATACTTTATGAGTTGTGTAAACAAATTTGTAAACCAAAATTTTGTTGTTGTAGGCAACATTGGGTGTTGTTTGCCATCAATGCCGCCTCTGAAATTATATATTATTTAGACCGATTGCACGGTCATTATAACAATCACCTGGATATAAAGAATATCTTCGACACGTAAGTAATATTCATTTATTTCTTACATATATAAATTATGTGTTTGGTCATTGAATGATAATCACATTTATTTGATAGTGCTTTCCAAAGGGGTGCTTCAGTGTCGAAGAATAAGTCAAACAACATCTCATGGCTTCCAATAAAGGTTTGAAATTTTTGTTATAGAACTTAATTATATGCCTTTAAGTTTTCATTTACAATCAATGCATAAATATTTATTGGCATACATTTTTTATTTTATAGTGTCTGCGTCAAACTAACAACATAGATTGCAGATACTATATATTGAGATTCATGAAGAAGATTGTTGATCTGAATCAAAATATAATTCCAGAAACGGTACGTTATTTTCATTTTATTTTGATTTTCATATATAAACTATATATATATATATATATATATATATATTTGATTTTAACTTATTTATGTTCAAATATTATATCGCATAGTATTTTGACAACTTCAATTCAACATATTCTGAAAGTGATCTCATAGAAATAAAAGAAGACTGGTGTCAGTTTGTGCTCGAACTGAAAGTTATATAATTTGTTAATAGGTGAGTTTCACATTGCTAGAAATTGTAATTTATTATTGTATATTTTGGTGTGAACTGATCATTATTCTATTAGTTTATTTATTTTTTTGTTACAGTAGGGTAAATAAAGAAATTGATGGAGAAATTGCTACTGGACTGGCATGATATTTGTTTGGTGAATATGTAATTCATATTGTGAATATGTTGCTGCTGTCAATATTGTTATATTTATTGCTACTGTCATGAACTTGTAATTTGTTGATATAATTATATATGTAATATATTGATATTGTGAATTTTTAATTGATATTGTTGATGTGAATATGAAATTGATATTGTGAATTTTGATAAGAATATGAATTTTGATATTGTGAATATGAAATAGATATTTGCTGCTCAATTTAATGTTGATAAGAATTTGAATGTGATATTTGATGTTGATAATAATGCCATAAAAAAGACAGCGTTTTTTTAAAAAATGTCATAAAAAATGCCATAAATTGAAATCTCATCCTTTTACAGAGCATTTTTAAACGTTTTATAGCGCTTTTTTAAAAAAGCATTGTAAAACTAGTATAAGAAGCGCGCTATATATGGACCTATTACAACGCTTCTTTGAAAAAAACGTTGTAAAACTAGTATAAGAAGCGCGTTATATATGGACCTATTACAATGCTTCTTTGGAAAAAAACGCTGTAAAACTATTATAAGAAGTGCGCTATATATGGACTTATTACAGCGCTAAGCGCTGTAAATCTAGTATAAGAACAAACACGCTATATATGGACCTATTACAGAGCTTTTTTGAAAAAGCGTTGTAAATCTAGTATCAGAAGTGCGCTATATATATATATATATATACATATTACAGCGCTTTTCTTATTTTCAATAGCGCTGTTGTATCTTTTTACAGCACTAGATACTACAACGCTTAAAAGCGCTATAAAGGGCTTAAAAAAAGCGCTTTAAAATGATCTTTTTGGCGTAGTGCATGTACACTAATCACAATAAACATTCAAGTGCTATCAATCATAAAGTAGAAAATCTATCAAGTACATTTAAGTAAACTTATAATTACATTAAAGTAAATAAGAACACTCAAATACACATCATTCGACAATAGCAATTGACTTAGTGTGATGGCAACGACACGTTATGGCAGAAGGAAAGCTCCAGTTTATGGCTGTTCTGTTGAACAAAACAAAAAAAGAAGATAAATGTCACATTCGAAAAGAATAATGTGATGGCTAAGAGTGTCGCCTAGGAGCAAGCCCTGGATTTTGTTCATGCTGGACAGTGGATCCATGAAGGAATGAAGCATGGAAAATGTAGCGGAGGATGAATGAGTGTTCTATACGGTGCTTGACGGTGATAAAAGCATAACATGATAACAAAAAGAGAGATACTTCTCAAGTTGAACAAATATGAAAATTGACAAATGGGATTTGGATTGTACTCGACAAGAGGTGAAAACATACTGATAGAACCTATTAAGAAAAGGAAATGAAAAAGGTAACCGCTTGCCCTTGTAATAATTGTAATAAATATGAATATAGTAAATGATGGTAGAAACTAAAGGGAAATGGTAAAAGCCAATGTTTCATCCGGAAGAGGATATTATAATGAGACAATAAAATAATAGGATTCTATAAAACAATGGGATCAATTATATAGTTTGATTTTTCAAATACAGACCCAAGGATTGGAACCAAAAGATTATTTTACGCAATCAATGGATACCGATTACTAGTCGATAATAACGAGTCTGACTTTTACAGGTAGATGATGCTATTGTATCGATTTTGATTTCAAAAGGTAATAGGTTCTAGTGTAGCATAAGGATTAAATTTATAATAAAATTATTTTTGCGACTTGATTAACTATTATTTACAAATGAATTTTTATAAATGATAACATTCTAGAACTAACAATATAATTGTAAAATTATTAAAATTTAAATATTATATAAAAATAAGTTAATATAATTAGGAGTATATCAAGTAAGAGTGATTTTTATTACGAGAGATGAGAGAAACAAATATCAGTCGTCCCTCAAATGAACACTTGATATTAAATTATTAATTCATTAAAAAAACATACTTGATCATTGTTTGTTATCTTCTCTTAAATCTGTTCATTTTCTGATCTTCTCCGACCCACCATATTCCAAAAACATAATAAAGAGATGATGAGATGATGAGAAGATGAAAGAATACAGGAGAAGATAACAAACAATGATCAACTGTATTTTTTTTAATGAATTAATCATTTAATCTCAAGTGTTCATTTGATCAGATGATTGATATTTGTTCCTCTCATCTGTCATAAAAAAATCACTCTCCCCAATATAATTATATGATATATATAGCATAATTGAAACCTACAAATTTTAATTAAAAAAACACATAGAATAAGTGATTATATATATAAATCAAAATAATTATTAAGATAAAAACATGTCAAAAATATAAAACGTTGTTAAAATATTGAGGTGTTACAATCCACAATTGTTTACCTTATGTTATTCAAATTTGAAGGGTGAAATTTATTATTAGAGGGGGTGAATGTAACACCATCAGTTTTAATTAATTTATTTTAAGCTTTAATAATAAATTGTGTTAATTATTAGATGTTTTGATATTTAGAGGATAGCTAGAAATAGTATATATTTGTTTAAAATTCATTAATCAATTGAAGTATTAAAGTATTAAGTAGCATTAATAGATTATAGGAAAGCATCGATTTTGATAAGTTGGATAATAAATTCAAACGCGACTCAGGTATCAGAAAATTATGTTTTTACTCGAATAATTAATTAAAGTGTTGTTACTAATCAATTAATATTTTATCATAATTTAAAAATAACAGTTTTTCTTAGTCTTGTATGGCCAATTAAGTATCTTATTTTTTATTTACCACATGATCAATTAACATAGCTATTTAAACAATGTTTCAACTTCATAAATTCGTTGGTTTTAAGAATTGGTAAGTTTTAGTGTCTCACAAATCTCTAAACACTCATATCTTTGTGAATTTTAAACCGATTTCAATTTCGTTGGATATTACACGTCTGACCATTCAATAATCTTTAAATGATACTATTTCATTAAGCAATCATATTCATTCTCAATCACTAAAGTCGTATCAAGTTTTTTGTTTTTTATTTTTTTCATAAAAAGTTCACCTTTTGTTTATTAATTCTATTTAATTCAAATATTTATATTATCAACAACAAAAAGTCATATTCTCTACAACTCAAGATAATTATTTATGAAATAGTTGGTTAAGATACGAAGGAAGTTTTGACTCTTGATATAACAAAGACAATTATTTATGAAATAGTTGATTAAGATATGAAGAAAGTTTTGACTCTTGATATAATAAGTAGTGTTGAAGTTGTGAGATTTTAAATAAATAAAGTAGCGGATATAATACGAGCTTTTTTTTTTACAAGAAAGAAATATAATTAATTTCATTGAAAATCAAATAATCAATACATGTTGGAATATCAATATAAAGATGAGATTTTGCATTAAAGTGGTCACCTTTGCAAGACAATGAGCAACCATATTAGCCTCTCTCTTAGCAAACTCTCAAGGTGCAAACACGAGAAGGGGGGTTGAATTGTGTTTGTAATACTTGAATTCTTTTTCTATTTTTCATGATTATTTAGAATATGATATATAAAAAAACAGAATTAGCAGCGGATAAAGTAAAATAATCAACACAAAGATTTATCCTGGTTCACCATTAACTAGGCTACATTCAGTCCCTTCACCTTGAAGGATTTTTCCACTAATTCAAAACCTTTCAATTACAACAGCACTACTGACCCTCCAAGTCAGTCTTCCCAAACACACTAACAATCCTAGACTTTTGAGATACACAGCACCTTGACTTCACAAGTCAAGTCTTCTCCTACCAATCTGATAACCCCAGATTGCAGAAGGGATTTCAACACCTTGAATCTAATTGTTGAGTCACCTGCTACTTCTTCTGACTCTTCAGATTGTAGACCATTGATCTTTTAATCTGGACATTTATCCTCTGATCTAGATCAAGTACGGATTAAATCTGGATCAAGTCTGAACTAAGTCTGGATTAAATCTGGACTAAGTCTTATGTTCTGGACAATCAAATCTTCTGATTTGGACTAAGTTTTATGTTCTGGACCATGCTATCTTCTAGTTTGGACCAAGTCATTTGCTCTGGACCAGTTATCTTCTGCTCTGGACCAAGTCTGGATTGTTGAGAAAAAATCTCTTTTAATGATACCAAAATTATCTTAAGATTATGATTACACTAATGCGTGCATTTAAGTATTGTACTAAGAAAGGAACAGGATCCAAAGATTGCAACCTCCTGTCTAGAAGAATGAACGTATGGAGGAAACAAAGTCGTTAATTTCTGAAGCAAAAAATCTGAAGTTAAAAACACCAGAAGCAAAACATCTGGAACAAAAAAACAGAAGCAAAACATCTTGAACAGAAAAAACAGAAGGAAAACATCTGGTATAGATAACCAGAAGCAGAAAACTAGAAATATAGAAGCAAAGTTGAACGCCAGAAGCAGAACACCAGAAGCATAACACCAGAAGCAATGTTGAACACCAGAAGCAGAACACCAGAAGCAGAAGCAGAAAATCAGAAGATGAACATCAGAAGATAAACATCAGAAGATGAACACCAGAATGTAAACATCAAAAGATGAACACCAGAAGGTAAACATCAGAAGATGAACACTAGAAGGTATACATCAGAAGATGAACATCATAAGATAAACATCAGAAGATGAACACCAGAATGTAAACATCAGAAGATGAACACCAAAAAGTAAACATCAGAAGATGAACACCAAGAAGGTAAACATCAGATGATGAACACCAGAAAGTAAACATCTAAAGATGAAACACCAGAAGGTAAAAATCATAAGATGAATACCATAAGGTAATCACCAGAGGATGAACTCTAGCTACTTCTTCATCCTCCTACAAAACAACTAACAGTTCCAAAGTATCAAAAGTTGCATCATTCGCGAACAGAGAAGGGTCATGTCTTGGAACCAGAAAAAAGCACTTGCCAGTTATCAAAACGTATGGAATGATCTAACCTCCAGGAAAGTTATGTAAAGAAGTAACCTCCCAAGTGCCAGGCTGTAAAAGGACAAAATGGCAAGCCTGTAAATTCAAAACAAAACTAAGGATCATTACAAATTGGGAAAACGGTCAAAAAGGAAAATTTTCTTGAAGAGAAAGTTTTCTTCTCTCTATAAAAGGAAGGCTGCTCTTCTTCAGATTCACACACAACTACACGAGCAAAAAAGAAAATATCAAGAAGCTATCAAGAGCATTATCAATCTCCCCTCAAGCTTTCTATAATCTTACACTAGATCTTTGATTCATCTTTGTAGAAAGTAATTCCTATCAAACTACTTCATATCATCTTTAGAACTTCAAGTGAGTTACACTTGAGAGAAATCAGAAAGAAAGAATTGTAAGCTTGGTGAAGCTATAGAATACACGATTTGTAATCAACCTCAGTAAGAGGCTGATAGCTTTTGATACTTAGTAAAAACTCACAAGTATGTGAGGACTGGACGTAGCCTTCATTGGGTGAACCAGTATAAAAATTCGTGTGTCATTATTCTCTCTTTATATTTCAACGTCTGATAATCATCCTCTGAAAATGGACAGTGGTTTAAAAAACTAAAACATAATTTTTAAAACCTCGAATATCTCTATTCAACCCCCTTTCTAGTGATATTCTTGCCACTTCATGGATTAAATCTTATACTCATGACCAAGCTATCTTCTGGTCAGGATTAAGTCTGGACCAAGTTTGACTTATGTTTCCTTCTGGTCTGGACCAAGTCTTCCTCTGAGAAGCTTCCTTCTGGACTGGACCAGGTCTCCTTCTGGACTCTGCTTCCTTCTGATCTGGACCAAGAAAGATATCCTCTGATGATGTTATTTGTCCTTTGATGTTTTGCCTTTTGATGACATCCTCTAATATCTTCTGGAGGTGTATCCTCTGGTGTCATTCTCTGATTTTATCCTCTAGTGTCCTCATCTTCTGCTTCTGATTTTATCTTCTGGTGACGTCATTTTCTGCCTCTGGTGGCATTTTTCATTATTATTCTAAGTCAAAAATAAGATTACATAAAAGTACTTTTGTAAACATCAAAATTCTAAGTATAGAACCAAATTGGTTCCAACAAACTCCACATGAGAGTTATTACAAATAACATTAAGGTGTGATCTATGTTTAGCAAGAATTGTGCCTAGCTCCATAATGTCTTTGGAGGATTGATTAAAGACATCCACTAGTACCTTTGAGTCTATGACAAACACAAAATAGTCGAATGGGAACAATAGGTTGCACACATATTGTTTACCTCCAATGAAAAGATCTGCTTCATCCCCTATACAAAGTCCAATTCCTATCCTATTATGCATAGGTGAGAAAGACGCATCAAAGTTACATTTTATAAACCCCATAGGAAGGGGTGGCCACTATTTCTGTATACAAGTTATGCACGGCACAACCGTCAAACTGTTTTGAGTTTAAGCAGCTTTCTACTCATCCATCATACTTTTACCACGAAAAAATCTCACCAAGACTCTCATCTTCATGATCCCACGCAACACAATTTCTACTCCCCCATAAACTCCACACCATTCTACTCCCCCATAAACTCCACACCATCATAATGAACATATTGCTCTTATTCTTGCGCAAACTATTCAATAACTTGAATAGAATCTCCTTGAACTCAAACATTGATGGCACTAGAGGTTCAATCGAGTCCCAAAAACTAACGGCACACCAAACTATTCAATTTTTTACCTTTTTAAACAAAATATTTCTTAGAAATCCTTTAAAGTAATATAATTAACAATATGTTCTCAAGGTAAACGAAATATTCCAACATTCTAACCTCTTTATTTCGAATATAAATTACATTAAGTTAAATATTAATCAACAAGGGTTATCGACACTAATAACCCGACTACTCTTAAGCTGATCATACACATTCAACAAAGGTTATCGGGTACTACTAGCTCATTAGCTACATTAAGATGTCCACATTACACTGGCAGTTAAAGCCATGACTCTTCTACACCTTCACTGTCATCCCACACTCTAATAAACAACTCCTAATAATCTGGGATACTCAGCTCTGTTCCCAACAACGTAAATGACCACCAACTAAAATTAAAATATAACATTTAGTAAATATAAAACATAAATAACAAATACTAGAACATGTACATTTGTTAGTAGAGTATCAAGCACAACTCATACATCAAACACCCTAATGCAATACCTACATACCAATGCATATGATTCCAAAATATCACCTCCCCCCACAAGGGCTTTTGCTAAAGGAAATTGTGGAGTGCACCTGACAACACATCACCAAATATTCTCAAAAAAATTCGTCAATGTTCACCTAACGATTCACATCACAAATGCATGCATGAATATACTTCACCAAAATTCATGCATTAATTTCACCCCACCATTTTAAATAAATTTTACCAACACTGAGCATATTTACACCCTATGCAATCACCATATTGATTAATCATTAATTCAAATAAAAAGCAATGTATTACTCAAGAATAATAACATACACCTTTTTAAGTAAACATAATTTCCACATCACAAAACATCATGTAAACAAACATTGAATTCAAACCCAAACACCATAATCAACCACCAATCAAGTATCAAGTATAATCTACACATGTTATATTATAACCGTAAGGAGCCTTTACTTGGCAATGCTTTTCTACGTAGCAAAGCTATGTTACCTCAAATTGAACGCACCATCGACCAATAAGTCTCATTCCGTTCACTCCTCTTAATCTTTACCAAGTAAAATGACTAATTCAAAATTAAATCATTAAGGCACTAACTAAACCCCACTCGGTCTTACTCTTAAAACATCCGCTCCATAATAAATATACTAGAATAATCATGATTAAAAGATATTTGCTAAGAGGTAACTATAATTTCAAGGTTCAAGGACCCCAACACTTTTTTTTCCTCGAAAGTCAAGGTATACTATTTTCTCGAATCTTTTATTGTATCAATGTGCATGAAATTAATTAAACATGAATCCTTGGTGCCAAGACTTTGATTCTTTTTCAAAGAGCACTACTTGTACTAATTTTTCAGGCTAGAAAACATAACGGCAAACCTTTAACATGGTTATAATTCTAACTTTCGAATTTTAAATATTTTTATAGTTTTAAAGAGAGACTTCTCACAATTCAATCTTTAAAGCATTTACTTCACTAACTCTCTTGCCTTAGTGTCTTAAAATGAAAATAATAATAAGAATGAACTTTTAAAAAGGAGGGTACGACCAAAAAAAAGAGAAGAGGGATGGAAGTGTTTTGATCCACACAAAAATTAACTCATGTGGCGTCTCAGTCATCAACATATTTTACATAATAAAATAATAATTCTTACCAACACAAGAAGATATTTTTTTAATCCTACTTTACATGAAATTATTAATTTTCTCTACAAAATATCTAACTCAATAGAACTCAGTTGACCGATAAATCATACAGTAACACATAACTCGTAAAGATATTCTTCAAAAGTAATTTGCACTGTAACAAGACTAAATTATCATCCGACGAAAATATTTAATTTCATCTCTGAAAAATATTTTCTGTTGAATGGAATCTCAAATCAGTATAGAATTTCTGTTTAAATTTTCGAGAAATTCATAATTTGCTGAAAATTTAAATAGCTAGTAAATTTTACCGGATTTCACCAAACCAAGTAAAGTCACTTTTGAATTTTTCTACAAAAGTTTCTCAACTAATAAAAAAGACCGAATAAATCATGAAAATATTCGCACAATAACTTTTATTTAGTTCAAGACTAAAATATAAATAATTTAATAAAAGCCGAAAGCGAGGAACACGCTCTTAAGATTTCTTCTGTTTAATATTTTTAACTCCAAAAAAATAAACTCACTTAACAAAAATCACAAATAATATGAAGAAGTCACACTTCATATTTTATTTAAAAAATTTGACAACCGCTAAAATTTAATTAATTGTCTAAAACATGAAATTTTCGTGATAACTTTCCATGGAAATGTCTACTGCCATATAAAAATTATTTTATCTATGAAAATAATTTCACGTAGAATGAATGTCAAATTCTCCAAAAAATTATAACCTATTGGAAAACGACGCCGTAATAGGTTAACCGTACTATTGGAGTATTACATTTTATCCTCCTAAAAATAGTTTCTTCCTCAAAACTTGATACAATACTTAGAGTGATATTAATTTGAAGAATATCTGAAACACAACTACAAGATCTTGTGTCACATTTCTGCTAAAGAACACCCCAGACTTCTGCAAATTGACTTGCTGACCAGAGGCATCTACATAGACATACAAACCATTCCTCAAAGTACTAGCTTCTTCCCCAATGACCCTACAAAAAAGAAAGCAGTCATATGAAAATAAGAGGTGAGTAATTATGAGAGCTCATCTACATACACTAACACCATGTAAATCTCCTCGACTCTTTGCTTTATCAATCAATGTTGTTAATCGTTGTGTGCAAAGGATAAACAAATATGGAGATAAAGCATCACCTTGTCGTAGGCCCCTACCTAGAATGATGGGTCCTTCAGCCTTCTGTTACATCAACATAGAATAACTAGTTGACTCCACACACATCATAATCCACTGAACCCAATCCTCATTAAAGCCAAGCCTCGTCATAACTACCTAAATGGAACCCCAATCCATCCTATGATATGTTTTGCTCATATCCACGTTAAGTGCCACCTCCCCCACGCGAATTGAAGTCTTACTTTCCAAGTAATACATAATTTCAAATGCAATCATCGCAATATCCAAAACAGATCGCTCTGGAACAAAAGCTGATTGAACCATGGATATATATTTGTGTAGACAACCTTTAAGTATGTTAGTGAGCACTTTCGAGACCAGCTAATAAAGCATGTTACATAAGGATATTGGCCGTCAATCCTTCATCAATATAGGATTATCATTTTTTTGGGATCAAGGATAAATTTGTATCATTAAGATATTGATGAAAAGTACCCCCTTTCTAGCCAACTAAAACACTCTCAAAAGATCTCATCACCAAACTAATTCCAAAAGTGTTTATAAAATCTTGGGTGAAACCATTAGGATCAAGAGCTTTATCTACATTCAGCTCACAAAAGGCCAAGGTAAACTCATCACGAGAGAACGCGTGTATCAGCTCGTAGTTTTCATTTTTTTAATGCCCTAAACCATAGACGATAGAACAAGATCATACTAACCTTTCCTGCACGACAGGGTTTCAGAGGCGTGAAGAAACTCAATAGGGGCTACAGGAAAATCAGGGGCGTGCATCATATTTGGTCGACATCTTACTCCTATAAATAGAAGACCTTTCTCACTTTTTCCTACAAAAATTGAATCTTTCTCTAGCCAATTCTCTTATTCCTCTTCTCTTTGCTATTTTTTCTTTGTTGCTCACGTTCTCACATTAATATTTTTCTTTGAATTTTTTTATACTACATAGTTTATTTTGTGCTTCAATTTGTTATATCCACATTTTTGGTATAATCACTTTTGTTTCTTGTTATAACATTATTTGGTGTGATCCCATTTTTCAAGAGAGGTGATATATCTTTGTTTTGAAGCTCTTCCACAAAGGGAAGTTATATCCTATTGTTTTGTGTGGAGGGTGGTCTTAGGTTGTAAAGGTTACTTGGTAATCTTGTTTTAAAAGCTTGGTTTAGTATTATTGCTTGAGAATTGGACGTAAGCCTTAGTGTAACGCCCCAGATTTTTTATCCAAAACGTTACTTAAAAATACTTTTAGAAGAATTTACGACAATATTTTTTGTAAGAATATCTAACATTTATCCATTTAAATAATTAGTAACAATCACGTTTATTGAATATTATTAAAAAAATGTTTATTCAAAGCTAAAACAAAGAAAAAGTAGTTATTCCTAACAGAAGGAAACCCATTTCCATATTTCTAGAATGAGTGCATTTTAAAGTTTGATGACAAAAAACAAAATTTAAAAATAGACATAGAAATATTGCGGCAATTCTATTATTACAAAATTGTCTCAAAAACCCTATTTTTATCCCACGTTCGCCGCACGTTAATACTTATCAACTACTTTTGAATCTCCTCGAACTCATTAGTACCTAAAATGTTGTTGTAAGGGTCATTTTTTTTCCATCATCCACATCAAACCAAAACTAAACATATAGATCAATAACACAAAACATATAAAAGTAAAAACATCTAATTTAAAAGAAAAAAATGTGCAAACCGGTAAATTATATATAAAAAACATATGTATAATGCATGTCCTTAAACTATATGATCCGGATATAAACCTGTCACTAAGGCAACTTCCACACAAAATAATCACCCATACCAATGGGGAAAATAAACCTGTCACTAAGGCAACTCCCACGAAGATGCATATGTCATGACATGACCATATATTATCAAAAAACTATATTCCCACATCACAATAAGAATCATGTAATATCCATTCAAAAAATCACCTTTTTATAACCATCATCTTATTCACACATCACAAAGATCATATAACACACATCCTTATCATGAGAATCATATATTCATAGACAATTAATCATTAAATGATAACTTTCACCACGTACGCATAAAAATTGTAATTTGACTTCATTTACACCATAAAGATTAAAAATTTAACATATATAACAAGAAACGTCAAACTCCAACTCATATACATCATCAAAATTAAAAACTTATCATATATAACATAAAAATTCATATTTTGCTTCATATCCATCATAAAAATTAAGACTTTATCATGCATAATATAAAAATTCATACTTTACTTCTTAAAAAAACGTAAATTACATATCGAACTCAACTTAAAGGATTCGGATGTCATTATTTTAATTCATTAGTCTACATTTATTTCTTTCAAAAGCAAGCAATTACAATTATTAATTTCATGTCATTCAACCAACGGTCTAACTATAATTTGTGTGGGGAAAAGCTATAATTACCTTGGCCGCTTTTCTTCATAGTACAAAGCTCTAAGCCCCCACGAAATTGTTCAAAAGAAAAGAAATTCCAAGCTTTTGATGCACGAAGAAAAGGAGGTGTGAAGGAGATGGCGGCTAGGGTTTCAGTATTCCTTTCTACTTATTATTACTGAGTATGGAAATATTGTGAACTTTAGGGAAAATTTAAAGTGGATATTATTGGGTAGATAGTATTGGACCCAAATAAAGAATAGAAGGGAGAAAATATTATTTTATTTATTTATTTTTTCTTATCATTGATCATACAAAAACCATGCCACAAACTCCAAGCCCAAATTTCTATTATGGGTTGGGTCACACCAAGCCACAAACCCTTAGCTCAAATTCCTCTTGTACTAAAAAAAACATATATATATATATATATATATATATATATATATATATATATATATATAAACTCTATAGATAAAACTTCTCCATTGATTAAATAATTCTTACTAATAATTTTATCAACTACAATAAGTTGAACAAGGCTAATAATTATCACACCTAAATTAATATTGAAATATATATATATATATATTTATAGGTCTTAATTATTTTAAATAATAAATTAAGAGGATATTACAATACTCACCTCTTAAAAATAGTTTCTTCCTCGAAACTAGTCAGACATGAAAAGGTCAGGGTAGAGCTCTCTCATTTTTTTCCTCTAATTCCCATGTTGCGTCTTCAGTTGTTTGGTCCTAAACCACCTGCACCAAGGCGATCTCCTTACCTCGTAGGTGTTTAGTAGTCCTATCTCCAGTGCTCTATAATTAGGATAACACTAGATCTACTTGTAACCTTAGGATCGTAAGGAAATATTTTATTCACGGCTATATAGTAGGTTAAGGTCACACAGTAAATCGTGCACTAGTGGGGTTTCCAGGAAAGAGAGATAGGTCAACGGACCACTTAATAACCAAGTTTTTCCTTAGCCAAAATCCCATTAATACATCTTTTTACGGTACTACCCTTCCAATCTATTATGGGGACAGTAGGTTCAGGTCACACCGTGAGTTCTGTACTAGAGGAGTTCCTAGGAAAGAGAGGTGGGTCACAGACCACTTAATAACTATGTCTTTCCTTAGCCAGAATCCCGCTAATACAACTTTTTATGGTATTACCCTTTACTTCTATTATGGGGATCCTAAAATTTTAATCTGTTTAGTGGTTTAAAGAATTGTCTTTATTACAAAAATTTAGATGAAAACACAAAATTTAGTAATTAGGGATATTCATAATCATTATTGTAAGACCCTTAATTTTAAAATGAAATTATAGATTTAATTTCAAGTATATTTTGGGATATTTGTAAAATATTTGATATATGTATATTTTTATATATATATATATATATAAATATTTTTGAGATTGAGTAAAATTATTTGACGAAGGATTATTTAATTTAATTACGAGTAATTAAATATCGGGTAGTTAATTAAGATTTTATTTGTCGACATAATTGCGACGGGAGTAATTAGTTACTTGAGGGTCAAGTTTAATTATTATATATATATACATATATATTTATATATATGTATGAGGTGGCAAGAGTATGTGTCTGTATATATGTTTGCATGTGAGCAGCAAGGAAAAAAAAAAGGAAAAATAGAAAATCAGAATCAGAAAGAAAGAGAAAACAGTTTCTTTCCTTTCCCTCACCTACCCGAACATCTTTCTTCTTCTTCCTCTGTTCAGTTCTGTTTGTGTTGGTAGTGAGAAGGGATACTCAAAACTCAAATTACTTGAAAATCCAAGCCTCGAATAAGAAAGTGTTAAGAAGAAAAGTTAGTCCTCTCATCTTTACGGTACTAGAGAACCAACTTTAGTAGCGACGACGCGAGTGAGAGTTTCCCCGGTTTTAGTCGCGGTAGCATAAACGAACAAGAAAACGTAATGAAGGTAAGGGACACCTTCCAACTTTCTAGATTGCATTTAGGGCTGTAAATGCATGAGTAAAACGCATGTTGTTGAGATAATGCATGTTGAGAGTTGTTGTTGCTACTTTTGGTTGCTATTATTGATGATGCTTTTGTTGTGGTGTTGATGAGTAAAAATCATTGATGTTGTGTTGAGGATGTTCTGGGTTTGTGGTTCAAGAAATGGTGATTACGTTTTGGTGTTGTGTTGGTTTTCAAGAAAAGAAATTTGAAATTGTGTTGATGTTTTCTAGAAAATCTCACTGTTTTTGAAGATGTATTCGAATACGGCACTGGCGTATTCGAATACACTTTTGTAAAATTTCAGTTTTATTCCAATTTTGAACCTTGTATTCGAATACGATGCTCCGTTTTCGAATACAAATACATGATTTTTGCTTCTGACTTAGCATCTGTATTCGGCTACGACCATGTCGTATTCGAATACAGAATTTTAATTCTTGCTGCTGACTTTGCATCTGTATTCGGCTACGACCCTGTCATATTCGAATACAGATTTGTTGATTTTTGCCACTATTTTCGCATATGTATTCGGCTACGACAACCACGTATTGGAATATAGGATAGCTAATTTTTGCCACTTTGGCATCTGTATTCGAATACAAGAAAGCTGTATTCGAATACAGATTGATTTTTCTAAAAAAAATTCTATTTTAAAACATTGGTTTATGCACTTAATGAATTGGGAAACATTTAGATAGCATGTAATGAATTAAATGAAATTCTTGAGATTGTTTTGAGGTGATGGTGAAGTGTTCGATTACATATTACATTTGCATGTTGGTTTCAGTGAAGAGAAACATAGCATGCTCATGCATTGCATAGTCAGGTGGTGACCGCGATGGGCCACAGAGTAGATGCGGTGACCGTGATGGGCTGCGAAGTTAAGTAGTAACCGTGATGGGTTATAGAGTAGTTCCGCGTGTATTAGACGGTCTATTCTATCTGGGCTACGGAATGGTAATGCATTTATTAGACGGTCCATTCGATATGTAAATCGTGCTGGTCCGTGAGAGACTGCACGTGTGCTGGTCTGTGAGAGACTGCACCTTGGTAATTCCAAGAGTTGAGTACATTAACATATACATATTGCATTGGGATGGTTGACCTTTGAGTCATGATTTGATATGAGCTGATGAGTGGAAATCGATGTGTGCAAGTATCTCATGAATTCTAAGTGTCAAATGAGTGTTGTGATTGTTGATTGTATCTGTACTTGCACCATGATTTATATGTTAAATTGGCTATTTAGCAAAGATGTAGATATTATACATTTTAATAAGTGAGCATATTTATTTATTACTGTTGTCTTAACATTGGAACATGCCATGAATGTATTTTTTGTCTTTAACATAACTGCTATGTGGTAATTGTTAATTTCGGTTGGTGACCCTTTACGATATTGTGGAAATTAGGCTTTGCCCTCATATGATACTCAAACCCGTGCCACCGACGGATACACTAACGACGGAGACGCTGTTAGTTTTCCTTGATCTTCACGTGCGAAGTATTTGTGGACAATGCAGAGGGACAGACAACTGGGGTGGAGACGAGACTTGTAGAGAATGCGGTGGAAACCCTTGATACTGTAGCTTTAGTGCATGATCAGTTAGTCTTGTTGTATAGGGCCCAGTACATGGTGGATGTATTTAATTGTTTTGGGATAACTGTTTATCTTTTCCGCACTCTGATAATGTTTTGGTGGGTCCAGGATACAGTTTTTGATGTAATTTATTTTGGTAATTTTTGAAGATCAATTTCTCAAAATTAAATTACTGGGCTATAATTATGATGTGGTTGTTTAATTACTTTTGTATTTTGAATTTACGATGCAATACTATTTTTGAATGGTTTAATTCATATTAAATTTTAATTAATTTTAATTCTTTTGAATTAAGTCGAAATTCTTTTATTTGTTAAAAAAAATACACTCGCACTGTTTAAAACTCGGGATGTTACAATTGTGGTAACAGAGCATTTGGTTAATGGTTTAGTTAAGCTTTGGTTAGACTTTTGGGTAGAGCTCTGGTTAGATTGTTGAGTGGGAGTCGTTATCTAATCATGCATAAGAGCAAGTAGTTAGAGTGTCAAGTCTTATATAGTTGTGATGTGCTGAAGTGATGATGCTGTTAGGTTATATTTTTGGGATTATTCTAAGTGGTGTGAGATTTATACTTGATGATGGTTTCGTAGGGAACAATGCCTCCAAGAAGAGATGACACTGCAAGAGCCAACGTCAGCCGGGATGATCGGATGGCTGGAGCGATGAATAATATGGATACGTCTGTTGCTGCACAGACGACTGCAAAGACTCAACGAGATCTAGAGAAAAGAGAAAGAGAGATTCGTGCTGCTGAATCAAGAGGACTAGAGGATTTTCGTCGTCATAATCCTCCAAAGTTCAAGGGTGATGAGGGTCCAAAAAGAGCGGACTAATGGATTCAGGAAATGGAGAAAATTTTCGAAATGATAAATTGCCAAGTAATGGTATAGGTCAACTATGCTACATATCTGCTGTTAGGGGATGCAGAATATTGGTGGAGAAGTACAAGGCTTCTGATGGGATCAGCTCATGAGGAGGTGAATTGGGAGTCGTTCAAAAAAACGTTTTTGGACAAATACTTCCCGATGAGCACTAGGACTAAGTTGGGTGATGATTTTCTTAAATTGCACCAAGGAAACATGACGGTGGTTAAGTATGCTGCTAAGTTTGAGTCCTTGTCAAGGCATTTCAGATTTTTTCGTGAAGAGGTGGATGAACAATTTATGTGTCATTGTTTCCAAAATGGATTGAAGTATGAGATTCAAGACTCGGTCTTACCATTGGGAATTCAACGTTTCCAAGCCTTAGTGGAGAAGTGTAGAGAGGTTGAGGATATGAACAACAGGAGGGCCAACCGAGGAGGGGACTTTAATTCAGGAGGGCCTAGCCGGATGAATTATCAGAAAAATAAAGGCAAGCAGGTTGCTAAGCCATATAATTGGCCACAGAACAACAACAAGGGCCAGAATCGCCCGGGGAACTAGAATTTTGGATGGCAACTGTGACAAGGGGTCCGATGTTTTCGATGCGGGAAAGAGGGACATTATGCTATTGTTTCTACCACTATGAGTCCTTCATGCTACAATTGCTAGAAGCAGGACATTTTGCAAGGGATTGCAAGGCTCCGAAGGTGGAACCAACAGTGAACGCAACTAGGGCTGCTTGTCTTATTGCGAGGGGACGCGTTTATCACATGGGTGCTGAAGCCGGGAATCAATCCCACAATTTGATCCAACGAGATTGCGAGATTGCAGGTAACACACTAACTCCACTTTTTGATTCAGGGGCAACTCATTCCTTCATTGCTATGGAATGTGTGAATCGTTTGAAGCTATCTATGTCTTCCTTGCCTTTTGATTTGGTTGTTTCCCCACCTGCTAAGACTTTGACCGTAAATTCTGCATGTTTACGCTGTCCTGTAACTATTCAGAATAGAGATTTCTTGGTTAATTTTATATGTTTACCCTTACAATCACTCGAGATCATTCTCGGCATGGATTGGATGTTGTATAATTATGTAGTCTTGCATTGTGCTCGCAAATTAGTTCTTTTTCCTAAACCTAGAGTCGTTCGGTATTTGGCTGCTAACAAACTCGGAGTTTCGCTAAGAGAAGGAACTCAAGAGTTTCTATCATTGGCTAACGTGGGGGCAAAAATATATGTGAGCATAGAAGATGTGGTGCTTGTCAAGGAATACTCGGATGTATTTCCAACAAAAATTCCAGGATTACCCCCAGTAAGAGAGGTGGAATTCTTTATTGATCTACACCCAGGAACTGGACCTATTTCAATTGCGCCGTATCGGATGTCGCCATTGGAATTAAGCGAGCTTAAGGGAAAAATCGAAGGTTTGTTGGAGAAAGGATTTATCATACCAAGTGTGTCGTCATGGGGAGCTCCGGTGTTGTTCGTTAAGAAAAAGGATGGAAGTTTGCGTTTATGTGTGGATTATAGGCAACCTAACAAGGTAACTATTAAGAATCGTTATCATTTACCACGTATCGATGATTTGATGGACCAATTAAGAGGATCCGCACTGTTTTCAAAGATCGATTTGAAGTCAGAATACATTCAGATTCGGGTATGTAAGACCCTTAATTTTTAAATTAAAATTATGGAATTAATATTAAGTGTATTTTGGGGATATTGTAAAATATTTAATATATGTATGTTTTGAGTAAATATATATATATATATATATATATATATATTTATTTTGGAAGATGAATTAAGATTATTGGATGAATAATAAATTAATTTAGTTACGAGTAATTAAATTAACGGACAATTAATTAAGGGATTATCAGCTAATTGCGACGAGACTGGTTAAGTGCTGAGAATCAGACTAGTGTCGGGTGAGGTGGCACCCACACAAGCCTATATATAGGAGTGAGAAGGATGGTGAAATCAGAACACCATTCCTCCTCCCTCACTGCCTATATTGCATGTAACAGTACTCCTTCCCTCCCATTATGTTTTTCTGATTCCAACACGTTAAGAAAAAAAAAAGGGAGTTCCTCAAAAGTAACATTACTTGGAAATCCAAGCACCAAACCAGAAAACCCCCAGTACAAAAGTTGTTCCCCTCGTCATTCCAGAACTAGAGAACCCAGTTTCGTAGCAGCAAACGCAGGCGGGAGTTTCGCCGAGTTTTGACGCAGAAACTTGAGAAGTAGCAGAAACGCAACAAGGGTAAGGGCACCTTCCACTTTCTAGTTGCATTAGGGCTGTAAATGCATAACTATCATGACATTACTGATGTTTTCATCATTGTTTAAAAAGAAAACTGTTTTGCAGTGACATTTTGAAAGAAATGAAGAAAATGCATTCTGTTGGTGTTTTATTGCTATGTGATGATTGCTTTTTGGCTGAATGAACTAATGTTGTTCTGCTTGTGTGAGGAAGCTGAAATGCTTTGTAAATTGTGTTTGGTTGTGTAAGAATGCTGGAGATACTTTGCATGTTGTTTTGAGAATGCTCATAATGTAAACGTTTGGTAATGCATGTTCTGTTTTGAGTCTGATATTCTGTTTGGAGGATTTAAGCAAAACTGTGAAGTTGCTTTTGGTGTTGATGATTCTGTTTTTGTTTTGTGTGATTAACATTCTGTTTTTGAGTGATTCTGGTGATGCTGATGTTTTCAAAGGAAAAGGGATTTTAAATGATGAAAGTGTTTCTTCTGGAAAATCTGTATTGATGAAAAATGCCTGAGTCTTACGGTTCTAAAGACATGCAGAATCTGTTTGGGGTTGTACTGGTTTTTCAAAGGAAAAAGATTGAAAATGTGTTGTTTTCAGGAAAAATTCACTAAATTCGAAGGTGTATTCGAATACAACATGAGTGTATTCGAATACAGCCTGTCAAGTTTCAGTTTTACTCAAGTTTTCAAACTTGTATTCAAATACGGGCCTCTGTGTTCGAATACAGAGGAAGGATTTTTGCTTCTGACTTAGCATCTGTATTCGATTACGACTCTGTCGTATTCGAATACAGAAGTGAAATTTTAACACTGTATTCGCATATGTATTCGAATACAAGGGAGCTGTATTCGAATACAGATTCTTGTTTTTCCAGAAACTAAAGTTTTAGCTTCTGTATTCAAATACAAGGAAGCTGTATTCGAATACGTATTCGTGTTTTCCAGAAAATCAAGTTTTAAGCACTGTCATGGGAACTTTAAAGTGTTGGGGAAGGTTTGAAACAATTTAAAATGATGTTTTTGAATAGTTTTGAAGAAGAGATGATGAGTTTAATAAAAACTTCAATGATGGTGGGAAAATGCTGAATATACACTGTTTTTATCTTCTGTATTCGACTACAGGCATGCTGTATTCGAATACAGAATGTTGATATTACAGTTTCAGCTTCTGTATTCGAATACAAGGGAATCTATATTCGAATACAGATGCGTGTTTTTCAAAAATCCAGAGTTTTAAACATAGTTTTATAAACCTTAAGTGTTGGGGAGCATTTGGGAAGGTTTGTGACAAATTAAAATAGAGTTTTGTGAAAATTTGAAGAGGTAATGATAAGGCTTTTGAGATTTCTACTGAAGTTGTGAAAATACTGATTTTTACACTGTGACAGCCTCTGTATTCGAATACAAGAATGCTGTATCCAAATACAGAGTGTTGATTCTGCACTAATTTGGCTTCTGTATTCGAATATAAGGAAGCTGTATTCGAATACAGATTCGTATTTTCCAGAAATCTCAGTTTTAAACACTGTTTTATGAATTTTAAGAGTTGGGGAAAAACTTGTGATAATTAAGAATGGGATTTTGAGATAATGTAAAGTGATGATGATTGCATGACTGTTTAATCATGATTGTGATGATGATGATATTGACTGTGTTGAGATGTTTTGAAAAATGATGGAAAGGTTGAAATTTCCTGATAATGCATATTGTTTCAGTGAAGAGAAAACACTGCATATTCATGCATTGCATAGTCAAGTGGTACCCGCGATGGGCCACAGTAATGCGTAAACGTGATGATCTGTTGAGCGATTGCACGAGTGCTGGTCTGTTGAGCGACTGCACTGGTACTGATCTGTTGAGCGATTGTACCCTGAAATGCGCAAAAACGTGCTGATCTGTTGAGCGATTGCACGAGTGCTGGTCTGTTGAGCGACTGCACTGATATTGATCTGTTGAGCGATCGTACCTGAGTATATGTCAAACGTGCTGGTCTGTTGAGCGACTGCACGAGTGCTGGTCTGTTGAGCGACTACACTGGTGCTGATCTGTTGAGCGATTGCACCCTGCTCTTGAGGGCCGTTAAAGTCAAACATATTTAAAATTGTGCTGGTCTGTTGAGCGACTGCACCTTGGTAATTCCAAGAAGTTGAATATATGAGCATATTCATATTGCATCAGGGTGATTGACCGGTGGGTCACGATTTGGTTATATGATAATTATTGGAAACTAATGTGTGTAAGTACGTTATAAATTTTGAAATTCTGATGAATGCTTGTGATTGCTGGAGTGTTAGCTGTACTTACAACATATTTTCCATATTCATTGGTTGCTGTTTTGAAAAGCCATACATGTCATGAAATTTCAAAATGAGCATCTTTATTTTTCATCATTGTCATATGTTATACCATGGGTATATTTGTTCTGTGACATAAATTCTATGTGTTTATCTGTTAATTTCGGTCGGTGACCCTTTACTATTATATGTGGAATTTGGGCTTTGCCCTCAGATGGCCCCCAAACCCATGACACCCGTGGGTCCCGAGACGACGGAAACGTCGCTCGACTTCATTGATCGTTCCGTGCCTACTGCTTGGGTATACGACCCTAGCTCAAGAAGGGCTACGTACACAGGGAGATTGAAGAGGACCTGTAGGACCAATGGAGTGGTGTACTAAGTGGAGCACAGCTATGCGAGGATTGACTTTCTTGTGCCTTCTCGTTTGATATTGGAGGCGCACGGAATTTTTGATGATGCGGAGGAGCCAGCTAGAGGGGTTGACACGGAAGCCACCGTAGGAGTGGTGACTCCTAACCTGATGATTGGTGGGGATGTACGTGATTCTGAGGCGGAAGAGAAGAACGAAGAGCCGAAGCCAGTAGCAGCTGATATTTCGGGTCCGTCTAGGATATCCGATGATTGTTATGAGATTCAGGCACCGCCGAAGCGACCGAGACTGTGCATTGATCTGATTTCGTAGGAGACTGATCATTCTCTGTATGATGAGGAGGAGGAGGTTACATCGAGGAAAGCGGCGGAGTCAGATGAGACTTGTTTGGGATGCGGAGGAAATTCGTGCTACTGTAGCTTTAGTACATGATCAGTTAGATTTGATGTATAGGATTTTGAGCTGGAAAATGTAATTTGTTTTATTTTGGAAATTTTTGTACTATTTTTCCGCTAACCTATTCCGCACTCTGATATTTACTTTTGAGATGTTATCACCCCAATATTTTGAAATGTATTAATGTTTATTATTAAATTTCCAGAATTAAGTACTTAGTGATATTACGATAAAGTTATTGTATTACGTTCATCGATTAAATTACGACGTACCTTTTATGAAATGAATTAAAGGAAAATTTTTTTTCAATTCTTTTGAAGTAATGAATTGGAAAATCATTTTAATTATTTATTGTTCGAAAAAAAAATACACTCGCGCTGTGTTTTAAACTCGGGGTGTTACAGGGTAAGAGAAGAAGATATTCAAAAGACTGCTTTCAGAACCCGTTATGGACATTATGAATATCTTGTTATTCCATTTGGAGTTACGAATGCACTAGCAATTTTTATGGATTATATGAATAGAATCTTTAGCCCATTTATGGATAAATTTGTTGTGGTGTTCATCGATGATATATTGATTTATTCAAGAAGTGAAGAGGAACATGGAGAGCATTTGCGCCAAGTTCTTGAAGTTTTACATGAGAAGCAATTGTATGCCAATCTGTCGAAGTGCGAATTTTGGCTAGAAAAAGTGAACTTCTTAGGACATGTGATAACCAAAAAAGGAATCGTTGTGGATCCGACAAAGATTGAGACAATCCTTGCTTGGAAATAGCCTCAGACTATCACAGACATACGAAGTTTTGTCGGACTGGCAAGATACTACAGGAGATTTATTGAAGGATTTGCTAAGATTGTGGCTCCCTTGACACAACTCACTAGAAAGAATCAGCCATTTTCATGGATAGAGAAGTGTGAGGAAATTTTTCAGTTGCTTAAGGAAAAGCTGACGACCTCACCAGTATTGGTCTTGCCACAACCAGAGGAACCATATGAGGTTTACTGTGATGTATCTCACCAAGGTTTGGGATGTGTTTTGATGCAACACAAGAAAGTTGTAGCCTACGCCTCAAGGCAATTGAAAACTCATGAACGAAACTATCCTACTCATGACTTAGAGCTTGCTGCGGTAGTTTTTGCATTAATGATCTGGAGACACTACTTATACGAATGCACGTTCACAGTGTTCAGTGACCATACAAGTTTGAAATATCTGTTTGATCAGAATGAATTGAAAATGCGCCAGAGGAGATGGATGGAGACTCTCAAGGATTTTGATTTTTCATTGCGGTACCACCCTGGGAAAGCCAACATGGTGGCTGATGCATTGAGTAGGAGAAGTGTGTTAGTATCTTCAATGATAATGACTAGACAACAAGAGTTGTGGGAAGCATTTAGAGATCTACACTATGACGTAGAGTTTGCACCGGGAATTTTAAAATGTGGACTGATAAATTTTTTGAGTGGTTTACTCGAGGATATTGCGAATTCTCAAGATGACGCATTAATCCAAGAGAAGAGGAACCTAATAGTGCAAGGAAACACAATTGAGTTCAGGATTGGACCAGATAATATTTTGAGATGTAATGGAAGGATTTGTGTACCAGCCGTTGTAGATATGAGGAGAACAATTTTGGAAGAGGCTCATAAAAGCAAATTGAGTATTCATCCTGGAGCAACAAAGATGTACCATGACTTAAGACATATTTACTGGTGACCAGGAATGAAGAGGCATGTAGCGGAGTATGTATCGGCTTGTTTAACTTGTTAGAAAGCGAAAGTGGAACATCAGCGACCTGCTGGAATGTTGCAACCTTTCGATATACCGGAATGGAAGTGGGATAGCGTTTATAAGGATTTTATAACCTTTGGAATTCGAGCAGGGTGATCATGTATTTCTAAGGGTCACGCCTACAACTGGAGTTGGCAAAGCTATTAAATCAAGGAAATTGACTCCGAAATTTATTGGACCATACCAGATTACTACACGAATTGGACCAGTGGCTTATCGGATTTCTTTACCTCCCATACTGTTCAATATCCAGGACGTATTTCACGTATCGCAGTTAAGGAAATATATTTTGGATATGTCACCTGTGATCGAACTAGACACAATTCAACTGAAGGATAACTTGTCATTTGAAGTATTACTTGTAAGAATTGAGGACAAGAAGATTAAACAGTTGAGGAATAAGGAAGTCCCACTAGTCAAAGTGATTTGGAATCCGACTATTGGAGATGCGACTTGGGAACTGGAGAGTAAGATGAGGGAGCAACATCCGGAATTGTTTATCGACACATAGTTTCGATGACGAAACTAATTTAAGGGAGATAGTAATGTAAGACCCTTAATTTTAAAATGAAATTATGGATTTAATTTCAAGTATATTTTGGGATATTTGTAAAATATTTTATATATTTATATATATATATATAAATATTTTTGAGATTGAGTAAAATTATTGGACGAATGATTACTTAATTTAATTACGAGTAATTAAATATCGGGCAGTTAATTAAGATTTTATCTGTCGACGTAATTGCGACAGGAGTAATTAATTACTTGAGGGTCAAGTTTAATTATTATATATATATATGAGGTGGCAAGAGTATGTGTCTGTATATATGTTTGCATGTGAGAAGAAAGGAAAATAAAAAGGAAAAACAGAAAATTAGAATCAGAAAGAAAACAGTTTATTTCCTTTCCCTCACCTCCCCGAGCAGCTTTCTTCTTCTTCCTCTGTTCAGTTCTGTTTGTGTTGGTAGTGAGAAAGGATACTCAAATTACTTGGAAATCCAAGCCTAGAATAAGAAAGTGTCACGAAGGAAAGTTATTCCCCTCATCTTTATGGTACTAGAGAACCAACTTTGGTAGCGACGACGCGAGCGGGAGTTTCGCCGGTTTTAGTCTCGGTAACGTAACCGAACAAGAAAATGTAATGAAGGTAAAGGGCACCTTCCAACTTTCTAGATGGCATTTAAAGCTGTAAATGCATGTGTGATGGATGATTATATGCGATGTTTTGTTTTGAAAATGAAACTGCCCTTGCATGTGGTTATGAATGAGCAAACAGCTTGTGGTGTCTGTTTTGTTGTTGTTCTGTTTGGTTATGAATGAACAAACTGCCCTTGCATGTGGTTTGTGAATGAGTAAAACGCATGTTGTTGAGATAATGCATGTTGAGAGTTGTTGTTGCTACTTTTGGTTGCTGTTATTGATGATGCTTTTGTTGTGGTGTTGATGAGCAAAAATCATTGATATTGTGTTAAGGATGTTCTGGGTTTGTGGTTCAAGAAATGGTGATTACGTTTTGGTGTTGTGTTGGTTTTCAAAGAAAAGAAATTTGGAACTGTGTTGAAGTTTTCTGGAAAATCTCACTGTTTTCAAAGATGTATTCGGATACGGCACTGGCGTATTCGAATACACTTCTGTCAAATTCAGTTTTATTCCAATTATGAACCTCGTATTCAAATACGACGCTCCGTATTCGAATACAAATACGTGATTTTTTCTTCTGACTTAGCATCTGTATTCAGCTACGACCCTGACGTATTCGAATACAGAATTGTAATTCTTGCTACTGACTTTGCATCTGTCTTCGGCTACGACCCTGTCGTATTCGTATACAGATTTGCTGATTTTTGTCACTGTTTTTGCATCTGTATTTGGCTACGACAAACACATATTCGAATACAGGATTGTTGATTTTTGCCACTGTTTTGGCATCTATATTCGAATACAAGGAAGCTGAATTCGAATACAGATTGATTTTTTCTCACAAAATTCTAATTTTAAACATTGGTTTATGCACTTAATGAATTGGGAAACATTTGGAAGGCATGTGATGAATTAAATGAAATTCTTGAGATTGTTTTGAGGTGATGGTGAAGTGTTGGGTTACATATTACATTTGCATGTTGGTTTAAGTGAAGAGAAACATAGCATGCTCATGCATTGCATAGTCACGTGGTGACCGCAATGTGCCACCGAGTCGATGCGGTGACCGTGATGGGCCGCGAAGTTAAGTAGTAACCGTGATAGGTTATAGAGTAGTTCCGCGTGTATTAGACGGTCTATTATATCCGAGTTCAGAGCGCGTGTATTAGACGGTCTATTCTATCCGGGCTACAGAGTGGTTTCGCGTGTATTAGACGATCCATTCTATTCGTGCGAGGATTTAACTTCTGTGTATTTGCATGTGAGAGGCTAATACACGTAAAGGTAGTGATCGTGCTGGGTTATAGAGTAGTTTCGCGTGTGTTAGACGGTCTATTCTATCCGGGCTACGGAATGGTTCCGCGTGTATTAGACGGTCCATTCGATCTGTAAATCGTGCTGGTCCGTGACAGACTAGACATGTGCTGGTCCGTGAGAGACTGCACCTTGGTAATTCCAAGAGTTGAGTACATTGACATATACATATTGCATGTGGATGGTTGACCAGTGTAGTGAGTCATGATTTGATATGAGCTGATGAGTGGAAATTGATGTGTGCAACTATCTCATGAATTCTAAGTGCCAAATGAGTGTTGTGATTGTTGCTTGTATCTGTACTTGCACCATGATTTATATGTTAAATTGGTTGTTTTGCAAAGATGTAGACATTATACATTTTAATAAGTGAGCATACTTATTTATTACTGTTGTCTTAACATTGGAACATGCCATGAATGTATTTGTTATCTTTGACAACGCAGTGGGACTGTTTTGTGGTTGACTTTCTGGTTTTAGTGATTCTGTGTTTTTGTTGTGTTTTGTTAAACAACCTGGTGTTGATGGTGGTTTTAAAAGAAAGGGGATTTAAAATGGTGGAAGTGTTCTTCTTGAAAATCTGTTGTTGATGTTTAATGAAAAATGTCTGAGTTGTGAGGTTTATAAAGATTGGTAATTATGATTCTAGGGTTTTGGTTGGTTTTTCAAAGGAAAAGGTTTTGAAAATGTGTTGAAGTTTCAGGAAATTTCACTGAATTCGAAGGTGTATTCGAATACGGCTTGAGTGTATTCGAATACAGCCTGCAAAGCTTCTGTTTTCTTCAGATTTTCGAATTTGTATTCGACTACGACCCTCTGTAGTCGAATACAGTTTTGCCAATTTTGCTTCTGACTTAGCATCTGTATTCGACTACGACCCTCAGTAGTCGAATACAGATTAGCAATTTTTGCTTTGTTTTAGCATCTATATTCCACTACGACCCTGTTTAGCCGAATACAGATTTGCAACTTTTGCCACTGACTTCGCATCTGTATTCGACTACGACAACCTCGAATTCGAATACAGAATACTGATTTTTCACTATTTTAGCTTCTGTATTCGAATACAGATTCATGTTTTTCAGAAAATCAAGTTTTAAACATTGTTTTATAAACCTTAAGTGTTGGGGTACCTTGGGAAGGTTTGTGGTGAATAAAAATGGAATTTTTGTGATAGTTTAGAAGTGGTGGTGGTGAAGTTTTTGAGACTTGACTGAAGTTGTGGAACTCTGACTTTTGCATTGTGAAAGCCTCTGTATTCGAATACAAGGAGTCTGTATTCGAATACAGGGTGTTGATTCTGCCCTGTTTGGTTTCTGTATTCGAATACAATGAAGCTGTATTCGAATACATATTCGTTTTTTCAGAAATTGCAGTTTTAAAACACTGGTTCTGAATTCTGAGAGTTGGGGAAAGACTTTTGATAATTAAGAGTGGAACCTTGAGGTAATGCGAAGTGATAATGTTTGCTTGAATGGTTAATCATTGATGTGTAGATAATGATATTGATTGTGTTGAAATGTTTTGAAAAATGGTGAAAATGCATGAATTTTACTGATGTTGCAAACTGTTTCCAGTGAAGTGAAACACTGCATACTCATGCATAGCATAGTCATGTGGTACCTGTGATGGGCCACAAAGTAATGCGCAACCACGTGCTGATATTTGAGCGATTGCACAAGTGCTTATCTGTGAGCGATTGCACTAGGTACTGATCTGTGAGCGATTGTACCTTGGTATATAAGTGCTGGTCTGTGAGCGACTGCATTGGTACTGGACTGTGAGCGTTTGTACCCTGAAATGCGCAACCACGTGCTGATTTGTGAGCGATTGCACGAGTGCTGGTCTGTTCAGCGACTGCACTAGGTACTCATCTGTGAGCGATTGTACCTTGGTTTAAGTCAAACGTGCTGGTCTGTGAGCGACTGCACGAGTGCTGGTCTGTGAGCGACTGCACTGGTGCTGATCTGTGAGCGATTGCACCCTGGTCTTGAGGGCCGTTAAAGTCTTACATATGTAAAATGTGCTGGTCTGTTGAGCAACTGCACCTTGGTGAATCCAAGAGAATGTATACATGAGCATATACATATTGCATCGAGGTGATTGACCGGTGGGTCACGTTTTGGTTATATGATGATGGTTGAAAATTGTTGTATGTGTAAGTACTTATGGAATCTGGAATTTCTAATGAATTGGTGTGATTATTGAATTGATGTTTGTACTTACAACATGATTTTCATATTAAATTGGTTGCTGTTTGAAAAGGTACAACTGTCATGTATTTTCAAAATTTAGCATCCTTATTTATCATCATTGTTTTATGATGTGCCATGAATATGTCTGATATTGCTGATATAAATGCTATGTGGTATTTGTTAATTTCGGTCGGTGACCCTTTACAATTATTGTGGAAAATTGGGCTTTGCCCTCAGATGTTAATCAAACCCGTACCCCCGACGGTCACACTAACGATAGGGAACGTCGTTAATGTTCCTTGATCTTTACATTATGGGCTATGTAAAGGGATGGACAGCTGGGTGAAGATAAGACTTGTGGATGATACGGTGGAGACCGTGATACTATAGCTTAGTATATGATAAGTTTAGACTTATGTATAGGATTTTGAGCTAAGTGGTTGTAAATATTTATTTTGGGAATTATTGTAAAACTCTTCCGCACTCTGATAAATATTTTGATGGATTGAAAATCCAGTTTTGATGTATCTTTATTTTAGTATATTATAAAGATTAATTTCCCAAAAATATCTCATTCGATTAATCGTGATGTTGTTGTTTAATTACCTTACTATTTTGGATTACGATGTCGAATGATATTTAATTTGAATTGATTTTAATTCCATTGGAATTAATTCTGAAAACCCTTTTATTTATCTATTCGTTTTAAAAAAAAATAAAAAAAAAATACATTCGCGCTGTGTTTTAAACTCGGGGTGTTACACTCCTAAAACTATATGATCCGGATATAAACATGTCACTTCCGCAACTTTCACATCAATGAGGAAAATAATTCTGCCACTAAGGCAACTCCCACGAAGATGCATATGCCATGACATGATCATATAATATCAAAAAACTATATTTCCACACAACCCACTAAGAATCATGTCATATGCATTCAAAAAATCACCTTTTTAAAACCATTTTATTCACACATCACAAAATCATATAACACACATCCTTATCATAAGAATCATATATTCATAGACAATTAATCATTAAATGATAACTTTTACCACGTGTGCATAAAAATCGGAACTTGACTTCATTTACACCATAAAGATTAAAACTTTAACATATATAACAAGAAACTTCAAACTCCAACTCATATACATCATCAAAATTAAAAATTTATCATATATAACATAAAAATTCATATTTTGCTTCATATCCATCATAAAAATTAAAAATTTATCACATATATAAAAATTCATACTTTACTTCTTAAAAAAACGTACATTACATATCGAACTCAACGTAAAGGATTCGGATTTCATTATTGTAATTCATTAGTCTACATTTATTTCTTTTAAAAGAAAACAATTACAAATATTCATTTCATGTCATCTAACCAATGGTCTAACTATAATTTGTGTGGGAAAAAGCCCTTACCTTGGCTGCTTTTCTTTCTAGTAAAAAGCTCTAAGCCCCTACGAAGTTGTTCATAAGAAAATAAATTCCAAGCTTTTGATGCACGAAGAAAAAGAGGTGTGAAGGTGATGGCGGTTAGGGTTTCGGTATTCCTTTCTGCTTATAATTACTGAGTATCGAAATATTGTGCACTTTAGGGAAAATTTAAAGTGGAGATTATTGGGTAGATAGTGTTGGGCCCAAATAAAGAATAGAAGGGAGAAAATATTATTAACTTTTTTTTTCTTAACCTTGATCATACAAAAACCAAGCCACAAACTCCAAGCCCAAATTTCTATTATGGGTTGGGTCATACCAAGCCAAAAACCCTTAGTCCAAATTCCTCTTGTACTAAAAAAACATATATATATATATATATATATATAACTCCTCTATTGATTAAATAATTCTTACTAATAATTTTATCAACTACAATATGTTGAACAAAGCAAATAACACTACTAGAAAAATAGGACTTAGCGTCGGCCAAAAGCCGACGCTAACGCCTTTTTAGCGTCGGAGTCGGGCCTAGGCTAAAACGGTCAAAACTATTGCATAGCGTCGGCCAGATAGCGTCGGATGGTGTATTAGCGTCGGTCCGGCCGACGCTAAACCGACGCTAGTAAATAAAAAACCCATCCGACGCTAAAAAACCCATTTGCCACGTCATTTTTTAAAAAAAAAATAGCATCGGTAATCCGACGTTATAGTCAACAAAAAAGTCAAAAAATTGGCAGCGTCGGCTAGGCCGACGCTAAAGTCAAATGAAAGTCAAATTTTTTTTGTTTCATTGCGTCGGATGTGGCCGACGCTAAAGTCAATATTGAAAAGTCAACAATTGTGTAGCGTCGGAGGAAGCCGATGCTAAAGTCAATATTGAAACGTCACCATTTCAAAATATTCGTAGAATATTTGAAAGAGTCTAGACTCTCCCAATTGCCTAAAAGACACCAAGTCTATACAAATGACAAGATCATCCTCTCTCTAATCATTGTTCTCTATTTATAGGCAACATGCCTTATTTATCTTATCTATCTCTCTAAACCACCCACCAACTAACCAATTAACTAATTCCCTAATAACTAACAAACTAACTAATAAAAGGTGTGTTTGATTCCGTGTTAACACTCCCTTTGAAGCTACTAGTTCTAAACAAGACTAAGCCTCTCAACATACTTATAACTTTCTTTCTTTTTTATAGTATTATACATTTCCTAAGTTGTAGCAGATTGGTTTACGAACTTTAATCCTTGTATCTCTTCACATGAATAAACCACACAATTATTTTCTCTTCTAAAATTACAGTTTGTTTGGTTTCTCCATTCCCACTTTTGAAATGCATATCATCAAGAACCAATAGCTTATACTGGATAGTTAGGATCTCTCCTAGCATACATTTGAAATCCTTGCAAATCCTTTCCTCCATAATTCTCACGCGAACTACCATTGAAAAGGCTAAAAGACAATACAATGACACAGGATTTTCAGCATACAAATTCAACATAGCTTGATATTTTAGAACAAGAGCAACTTCTGAACTTGTATCAATATTATGATTATTATAATTGTCAAGAGAATCATCATCTGAGCAAACAAACCAACAAATTAGAGTTCAAATGTAACCCGATAGTGCAACATTAAATTTTTATTTTTATTTTTGATAAACAAAAGGAAAATGGACATTCCAAACAGAGGGGATTAAGTGTATCATGCTATAACACATTCTGAATTCCAAGGACGAAAACAAGTCTTTTTTGGTCTGCAGCTGCGCATGTGAAAATAACAATGAAAAGCAGAGGAAGGAAGAGAACCTTGATGGAATAAGCAAGTGGCAATAATGTGTCGGGATTCATTGCATCCTCAGGGAAGTTTTTCAAACCATGTATCAGTTTCTCAAAAGGTAATTTAACCTGATAAGCAAACAAAAAACTAGCAATGAATAGAGATTTGCTTTGATTCATAAATTAAAACACAAAGGTCACATGATACTTACCAAGTCATCATGGCAGTGCTTTAATAGAGCCAAGCCAACTTTAAAAACAATTTTAACACCCTGAAAGGATAAGTATGTCATCATTAAAGATTAATGTTTGAAACCAACTAATACGGCTTGGGGAGAGCATGACTAACCTCATAGAGAAAAACATCCCAAATTCGAAGAGCCAAATGGAATGGAAAGGAATATGAAAATACTGTTATGAACCACTGACTTGCATACATACTAGGATTTATCATTTTTTGGGAAAAGTGCTCTCCCAACTTTGGTAGATGCTCCCACACCAAGCGTTCAAATTGAAAGAGGTATTGCTGTACCAGAGGCAATCCTGCCTACATTCAAAGAGCAAACAATAGTCACAACATGCATGCATGAAATTTAAAACATTTACAGGTCTTTACTCATAAAAAATGTCAGTGTTATCAAATAGCTGCTATAGCAGTGCTATAGTGATATTGCGTAGCAGAAGTTGAATGTATCGCTGATGTTATGCGGTACGCTATTAAGCACAAAGTGCAATTGTTCCTATAGCATTGTAGCATAGAAAAATTTGAAAAACAACTATTTACAGGTCACAACATGCATGCAATTTAAAACATTTAAAGGTCTTAACCCTTCTCTGCTCCTTAATTCTGATGAAAGATAGTCGACAATAAAGGTAAAAAATATATTTTGATGCTCATTCATGCTTAAAAAATAAAAACACTGCATCGGACGAAAAACAACATACCTCTCGTACTCATATGCTGATCTACTCGTCTTAACTACCTCCTCAGAAGTGGTAGCATCCTGTTTTACAAACCCGAATCTATCCAACGCTCTTGGTGAAGGAACTGGGCCTGGTTCATAGTCATCGATTCTCTTCTTTTCCATTCAAAAACAAGAAGTTAGCTCTCTCAAACCAGAACACAAATGACATAGCTTGCCACACCAAACATTACAATGACAAACCTGAAAATGAAAGTGTAAAAAATATGACGTCATTGTTATTTTACTAAAAATATTGAAAAGAAAAGAGAATAAATCAGCACAAACATAGTTACAGTATTTTCTTAATTGATCTAAAATAGGTAACATGCACACCAAGTATGCAATAATTAAGATAAACTTGGACAATATTACAGCTCGCCCATTGATGTGCCCCACAATACAAAGAAAGTAACCATCTCAACCTTTATCTGATACTCTCTCTATTGCAAAATATAAGCAAAAATTAACATAAAAATTAACAGAAACTAATCAGAAACACTAATCAAAAACTTAGGTTTTAGGTTTTTTTTAAATTAACAGAGCCACAGAGAGTGAGATAGAGCCACAGAATGATTAAGCTTGCAAGAGGATTTTCTGACATTAAGAAGAGAACAGTTTCTTCTTCAATATTAATAGAAAATTCAATCCAGCTAGCTATAGATATGAATTTTCCCTCAGGCTCTAATTACTTAACTGACTATTTTAAGTTTCAAATTAGTTTTTTTGTCCACTAAGCATTTAGCTGGCTGCAAAAGATCCTCCATGTTTAAAGTTACTGCCTTTATGCTGTCAAATATTAATTACATATAAATCAGTCGGTTCTCCACTAACATAGAAAAGAGGCACCTTAATTTGCGCTTAACTAATCAAACACACAAATTAAATTTATCAAATCCCAAATTTTAAAATCCGTAACTTTGTCCATTGTAGGTCCACTGCTCCAGATGACAAAAAAAAAAGGATATACATGAAATTATACCTCCAACGTCTGAATTTTAAGTAGTTTAAATAATGAAGTACTACAATAACAAAGTTTTCATTTTTCAAATTGAAAGTACCCACAATGAAACAGTATCCTCAGTGCTCGAATCTTCTACAACTACTTCAACTAAGTTCCCATTTTCATTGCCATTTTAAGCATGTTATGTAGAATGAGTTTCCTAACCCAATACTGTTATTTGTTACTCTACATATACAAGGCTTCAGGACAGACCTATCTACAAACTACTTAACTCTCCCCTGGTGTAGATTGAACTTAAAAGCATCATTATCTAGGTATATACAAAAGAAAAACCTACTCAGAGAGAGAACTTTGACAGGGATGGATCCGTTTGGGGGTTCGATTAATGGTTAAATTTTTCCTCTAATAATTAGCGCATGATATCCTGAATAAGTATTTGACATGGTAATCATATACAAAAATCTGTGTAATTAATAGCAGATCGAAGAAAAGAAAATAGAGGAACGCCAAAAATCTGATATGTGGAATAGCAGATAGCATTGCAGGCAAATATCAAAACTCGCATAGCGGAAATCAGTGGGTTCTGACATTAACAAGAGAACAGTTCGAGTGACTTACCTTGACGGCGACGGAAATCAGTGGGTTCGCGAGCTAGCTACGGTTCAGATTGGCTGAGCTTCACGGCGGCGAGAGGCTGAGCTTCTTCGGCGACGCGTTCACGGACTCGAGAGCTTCAACGGCGAGGGTTCACACGGGTTCGAGAGCTTCGACGGCGAGGGTTCACACGGCTCGACAGCTTCGACGGCGACGGTTCCCTTCAGAGTTGAAATCTTCGACGGCGAGGGTACAGAGTTGAGAGGGTTTTACGTGAGATTTGAGAGGGTACAGAGTCGAGGGTTTGGGGCAAAGGGATTTTGAGGAGCAATTATCTGTGTTGTTTTATTTTTCTGTTCACATATCAACAGCTATTAAAAATTTTAATTTTAAACATTTTACAATTTAGTGTCGGCCCATCCGACGCAACATTTCAAAATAAAAATAAAAAATTTTAAAAATAAACTAGTGTTTGTTTTATTTTATGTAGCGTCGGCCTAGCCGACGCTAATAACTAAAAAAATCAAAAAAATACTTTTATTGTGTTAGCATCGGCTAGACCGACGCTAAACATACGCTAACTAGCGTCGGAGTCGTGGCCGACGCTAAATATGGCAGCTTAAACAAGTTTTTCTAGTAGTGTAATTATCACACCTAAATTAATATTGAAAAATATATTTTTATAGGTTTTAATTATTTTAAATAAAAAATTTAGAGGATGTTACAGTTAAGTTGTTTGTGGTCGAACTAGTATAACTTCTTTTGTTATTTTCTTTCAAGCACTTCATTTTCTTTCAAGCTCTTTAAAACTATAAAGGTTACTTGGTTATCTTATTTTAAAAGCTTGGTTTAGTATTATTGTTTGATTTATTTAATATTAAATGATTAAAGTTTATGGGTGATTGATTAAATTAAGTCATAATGATTAACTAGGAGGGTAACTAACTAGTAATGAGAAGTTAGGTATTAAGTTAAGACGATTAACTTATGATTAAATTAATAAAGTTGATTATTGTTGATATTATTGGTACGATGATGATAAACATCAATCTACCACAGAAAACCTGGTTGCATATATTGGTTGAGGGTTATTACACAGTGATTGTTGATGATGATGATTATATCTTGAATGTTATGTATTGCATTCATACAATATACTACAAGAACACGAGGATATACCTAGGAGCATTCCTAGGGAATTTTAGCCCTAGGAGAATAGTTAGAGCCTTTTAGCCCTTAAAATGTTACTAAGAGGTTCAATGGTGTTTTAGAGGTATTTTTTTAGGGTCACAGTCCTAGAAACAACCCCTAAGTGATTATGCCAAGACTCAAGCCCTAGTAAAATATAGGTGTTTAGCACTCCCAAGTTTCTCAACCTTGAATATTCTTCCATGTTCATTTTCAAGGGGTCAAAACACTTGTTCAAGTCTAAGTGGCAAATTTTAAATTTCAAAATTTAACTTTTCCTAGGGCTTAAGCCCTCGGGATAGTCCAATACACTAGTCGAGGGATCAAGCCTTGCTAAATTAGTTGTTAACATTTCTTAGGGATAAAGCTCTTGCCCAATTGTTTTTATACGAAGTAGGTCTTGTTCTTCCTCTCTTCTCTTTTCTTTTTCTTTCTCAGTGTCATTTTCTATTCTCATCTCTTCTATTCTCTCTTTTCTCCACTTTAATTGTATTCTCTATTCTCATATTTTTATTTCTCTTTTCTCATTATCGTTGTTACTATCTTGGTATATAAATTAATACATTATTTGTTTTCTTATTCTGCATTTTGTATTTTTTATTATCTTTTAAATGTTTTTTTTCATGTAGTTTGTGAAAAAGTAAATAAGTGGACATATTTGGACGAGGAGAAGAAAAACGATAAGATCCAACTCTTCACTAATGGCTAAATTTAAAGTTTAGTCGAGTTAAATAATATATTCAAAAATGTATATTAATAATGTCATGTGTGAAATACGATTTGAATGTCATATTTCATAATTTAAAATGTGAAAATTAAAATTTTGGATTTGCCATCTTCAATTTTTATTTAAGTTTGTATTAAAAAATGAATATTGTATTTATTGTGCATTATAATAGAAATATAACTTTTTTTGTATTTATTGTGCGTATTTTTTGAAATTTGAAAATATGTCAATATAGTTATTGTGTATTTATTGTCCTTTTTTAGGGAAATATAATGTTTGTTGTATTTATTGTGTGTATTTTGAAAAAAATATGTAAATACGGTTCTATATTTTTATTTACTGTGCATTTTTTGAAAATATGTTCATATGAATTTTTTTTTATTTTACAAATACGTTAATTTGAAATTCATATTTTTATATTATAATTTTAGGACATTAATTATAAAAGTATTGAATATTGTTATGCTTAATATAGTGTTTTAAGTTTACAAGGAGTATCTGTTAAGTAGAAAAAAGGATTTTTTTTTTAATTACAATTAATTATCGTGAGATAGTTTTTAGTTTTCATTTAAGATTTAATATGTATTATTGAATACGTGAACTCTTTTTTTGAGTTAGTACTCGTTATATATATATATATATATATATATATATATATATATATGTATATATATATAATCTCAAACAAGTTGGACAGTTTGAGAATTAAAATAAAATATTTGAATAATGATTATATATTTTTTATAAAATTTTAATTACAAGCATTTTCTTTTATTCTCTAGGTGCATATTTGATTGTGAAATATATCACGATAATTTCAAATAATGCAAAATGTTTCCGATATTTTGTCAAATATATATAATATATAATCAGAAAATAATACATTATTATTATTTGATTATTGAAATTTTTTTCTTGAATGTGATAGAAACTTACCAAAAATTGTGAAAGGTCAGTTTTGTGAGTTAATTAATTGATTTGATAACCGCATCTAATTTATGTATATATTACCAAAACATGAATCGCAATTGAGTTTATGATAGAAACTATCTCAGAAGAATAGGTTTGAAACAATCATTTAAAATTGGGGTTGAAGAATTTTTAGAAATCGCAAGTCACCAAACTATTGTTGAAGACGAAGGTGGTATTAGATGTAATAAGGTTTCATTTGTATAATGATGGACTTTTGTTGAATTTCAATTTGGACTAGTCATGGTTAAACAGCTCCGAGAACTGTCAATGTTCAACATAATCCACCAAATGTTTCATCTAGTATATTAGTCCATCATTTGCTTCATCTAGTAATATTGTTTCGTTAGTTCAAACACATCAACAATACTTTCTTGGATGATAAAATATTATTTATGATGATATGGGAGTAAATGTGTATTTTGCTAAACAACAATATAATGTCGATGCAAATTAACTCTCATATGAAGAAGCCCAAAGATTTTATAACCATTTGACAGTGGCAAATAAACAATTATTTGATGGGTCTCCCAACTCAAAGTTATCCATGTGTTTTAGACTTTTAGGGCTAAAGTCTCAATCTCATGTTCTAGAATTGTGCTTACATTTTATGACCAAGATGATGATGGACACCAATTCAAAATGATACTTTGCCATCAAGCTATTATGAGGCTAAAAAATTAGTATCAAAGTTGGGATTATATGAAAAGAGATTAGATTGTTGTATTAATAGATATATGTTATTTTAGGACAATGATTTTTGTAACACCCCGAGTTTAAAACACAGCGCGGGTGCATTTTTTTTTTGTTTTTTTTTTAAGAATCCAGAATAAAAATGATTTTCCAGATTTAATTCGAAAGGAATTAAAATAAAGTTTTTCGTAAAATAGTACGCTGTGGATTAATCGATGAACGTAACAAAATAAATTCATCGTAATCTCAATAAATACTTAATTCTGGAAATTTAATAATAAACAATACGACATTTTCAAAAGATAACGATGTTATAGCATCCTTAAAAGACAATATCAGAGTGCGGAATAAGTAGTACAAATATTTCCAAAATAAACAAAATACATTTCCAGCTCAAATCCTATACATCAAGTCTAACTGATCATGCGCTAAAGCTACAGTAGCATGGATTTCCTCCGCATCCCAAGCAAGTCTCCTCCGAATCTGCCGCTCGCCTCGATGTGACCTCCTTCTCCTCCTCATCATACAGAGAGGGGTCAGTCTCCTCAGAAGTCAGATCAATACATAGTCTCGGTCGCTTCGACGGAGCCGGAATCTCATAACAATCATCGGAGATCCTAGATGGACCCGAAATCTCAACTGCTACTGGCTTCGGCTCATCATTCTTCCCTTCTGCCTTGGACTCATGTACAACTCCTCCAATCACCGGTTTGGGAGTCACCACTCCTACGGTGGCCTCCGTCTCAACCCCTATAACTGACTTCTCAGCATCATCGAAAATTCTGTGCGCCTCCAATACCAGACGGGAAGGCACAGGAAAATCTATACTCGTATGAGTGCGCTCCACGAAATCCTCTACGCCGTCGGTCCTGCTTGTCCTCTCCAACCACCCCGTGTAAGTCGCCCTGCTTGAGATGGGGTCAAATACCCAAGCAGTGCGCGAATAGTGATCAAGGAAGTCTAACGACGTTTCCGTCGTTCGGGTACCCACGGGTGTCATGGGTTTGGGGGGCATCTGAGGGCAAAGCCCAATTTCCACAATATAATAGCAATGGTCACCGGCCGAAATTAACAAATAATCACATAGCATATATTTCACAGCAACGATTATATCCATGGTATAACATATGATGATGAGGAAAATAATAATGCTCATTTGAAATTTAATGACATATATGCCTTTTCAAAAACAGCAGCCAATTATTATGAAGTATGTGGTAAGTACAAACAACACCTCAGCAAATAACATTCATTTAAATCAGAAATTCAGATTCTGCACAGTACTCACACACATCAATTTCCAACCATTCATCATATAATCAAACGTGACCTACCGATCAATCCCTCAATGCAATATGTATATGCTTATGTATACAATTTTCTTGGAATCACCAAGGTGCAGTCGCTCAACAGACCAGCACAATATGTTTGACTTTAACGGCCCTCAAGACCAAGGTGCAATCGCTCAACAGATCAGCACCTAGTGCAGTCACTCAACAGACCAGCACTCGTCCAGTCGCTCAACAGACCAGCACTCGTGCAGTCGCTCAACAGACCAGCACGTTTGACATATACCAAGGTACAATCGCTCAACAGATCAGTACCTAGTGCAGTCGCTCAACAGACCAGCGCTCGTGTAATCGCTCAATAGATCAGCACGTGGCTGCGCATTTCAGGGTACAGACGCTCAACAGTCCAGTACCAGTGCAGTCGCTCAACAGACCAGCACCTATATACCAAAGTACAATCGCTCAACAGATCAGTACTTAGTGCAGTCACTCAACAGACCAGCACTCGTGCAATCGCTCAACAGATCAGCACGTGGTTGCGCATTACTCTGTGGCCCATTGCGGGTACCACTTGACTATGCAATGCATGAATATGCAGTGTTTCACTTCTCTGGAAACAGTATGCAAAATCAGAAAATTCATGCCTTTCCATCTTATTTAAAATATCTCAACACAATCAGGATTATCATCATCACAAACATGACTAAACAGCCATGTATTCATTAACATTTTGAAATGTTTTCCCAAACTCTTAAAATTCAAATACAGTGTTTAAAATTGGGATTTTCTGGAATTTTATGAATCTGTATTCAAATACAGAAGCCAAAAATAGTGCAGAATTACACTCTGTACTCGAATGCAGCCCTCTGGTATTCGAATACAGAGGCAGTCTCGGTGCACAAAACAACATCTTTCACTACATCAGTAAAGTCTAAAAAACTTCATCACCACCACTTCAAAATATCACCAAAAGTTCCATTTTAATTCACCACAACATTCTCAATATTCCCTAAACACTCAGGGTTTACAAAACACTCTTGAAAACTTGGAATTTCTGAAAACTTGAATCTGTATTCGAATACAGATCCCTTGTATTCGAATACAGAAGCATGAAACTGCAATTTTAACATTCTGTATTCGAATACAACATGCCTGTAGTCGAATACAAAAGGCATAACCTTGAAAAATTCAGAATTTTCTCCCAGATCATTAAAGGTTTTCAAAACATCATCCTCTCCTCTTCAAAACTATTTCAAGACTCCATATTAAATCATTTTAACCCTTCTCAAAGTATCCCAACACTTAAAAATTCACAAAGCAGAGTTTAAAACTTGATTTTCTGGAAAACACGAATCTGTATTAGAATACAGCTTCCTTGTATTCGAATACAGAAGCTAAAAACTGAGCTTCTGGAAAAACACGAATCTGTATTCGAATACAGACCCATTGTATTCGAATACAGAAACTGAAACTAGTGAAAATCTGCATTCTGTATTTGAATACAGCATGCCTGTAGTCGAATACAGATGCGAATACAGTGTTAAAATCCCACTTATGTATTCGAATACGACATGGTCGTGTATTCGAATACGACATGGTCGTAGTCAAATACAGATGCTAAGTCAGAAGCAAAAATCCTTCCTTTGTATTCGAATACAGGGGCTCGTATTCGAATACAAGTTTGAAAACTTAAGTAAAACAGAAACTTGACAGATTGTAGTCGAATACACACATGTTGTATTCGAATACACCTTCGAAAACTAGTGAAATTTTCCTGAGATTTCAACCTTTTTCAAACTGTTTTCTTTTAAAAACAAACAACCAAACATTAAAACAGATTCAACACTTTTTCCAGACAATACTTTCCTCATTAAAAATCCCTTTTCTTTTTAAATCATCAACATCACCAGAATCATTCACGATAGAAATAGAATCAGACTCATCAACACCAAATCATCCAGAAACAGAAACAGAATGATCAATCATCAGAACATCACACAACATTTCAGCTTTCTCAATATCAGAATAACATGCAAGCATTTCAACTTTCACAAACATCAGAATAACATGCAAGCATTTCAGCTTTCTCAAAACATCAGAATAACATGCAGGCATCATAGAGTAGCAAAACACCAACAAAATGTATTTTTACATTTTAAAACCATTTTCCATACAGTTTTATGACATGCATTTTAATCATATTTAAAAATACATGCAAAACATTTTTCCACTTTCCCATATAAACAACACAACTTTAGTGCATTCAGCCCAATAGCAATCATCACAGAGCTTCTAAAACATCAATAAAATGCATTTTTCATTTCTTTCAAGCAACAGGCAAACCAGTTTCAAAACAATAATGAAAACACTAGTAATGCCATGAAAGTTATGCACTTACAGCCCTAATGCAACTAGAAAGTGGAAGATGCCCTTACCCTTGTTGCGTGTTCTGCTACTTCTCTTATTTCTGCCGTCGTTCCCGTTTTCGCGCCAAAAACCGGTGAAACTGTAGCCTGCGTTTGCTGCTACGAAACTGGGTTCTTTAGCTCTGTAATGGTATGGGGAATAACTTTTGTACTGGGGTTTTGGTGTTTAAGTGCTTGGATGTCCAAGTAATGGCACTTTGAAGAGTTCCCTCTTTTCTTCTTTGTAATTGTGACTGGAAATGGAGGAAGGCAGAAAACTGCAAACAGAATGGGAGGAAAGAGTGTTGTTACATGCATCACTGTTACATGCAGTATGGGCAGTGAGGAAGGAGGGATGGTGTTCTGATTTCACCATCCTTCTCACTCCTATTTATAGGCTTTTGTGGTGCCACCTCACCTAAAAATAATGTTAAAATAATGCTGGATCCTTCAGCACTTAATTGTCTTGCAATTAGCCACTAATCCTCAATTAATTGCCCGATTAATTTAATTACTCGTAATTAAATTAATTTAATCTTCATCCAATAATTTTTATTCATCCTCCAAAATAAATATTTATATATATATATATATATGTATTTACTCAAAACATACATATATTAAATATTTTACAAATATCTCCAAATACACTTAAAATTAATTCCATAGTTTTAATTAAAATTTAAGGGTCTTACAATTTTGGTACACAAGATGTTGACTTATTTGAATGTAAGTTTTTTCAACAACCAAGATATCGTGCAAAGAAAAATACAACAAGAGGGGAGAAATTGATTCCAAGGAAAGCTATGTTCTATTTTCCTATTGTATCAAGATTGTAGAGAATGTTTTTATCAATGAAAACTACTAGCAAAATGACATGGCATTATGAATATAGAAGAAGTTCAAATGATCAAACGCGACATACGTCATATGGTCTAGCATGGAAGCACTTTGATCAAGTACATCCTGATTTTGCATTCAGAACCATTTAATGTATGATTAAGATTATGCTCTAATTGTTTCAAACCATATATTCAAGATTCTTATACACCTTATTCTTGTTGGCTTGTTATTGTCACCCCTTACAATCTTCCCTCAAATATGTGCATGTATAAACCTTATATGTTTTTAACTACTTTAATACCAGGACTAAGGATCGTCAACAAGGGCGTTCTAAATATGAGGCGAAAAAGCCAAAATAAATTATTTAAAAAGCTCCTATAAGTTATAAAAAAATAGATTAACCCTTTCACGCTCATGTCACGGCGAGGTACTGCAGAAAAAAAAAACCGCAAAATCCGATCAGGTATTGATATCTATTAACAACCATTGATTGATGATTTAAAGAATTTGAAGAATGGTGTTTTAACATATGATATTGCTCAAAAATAAAATTTTATTATAAGACCAGGTTTGATGTGTACCATTAATGATTTCTTAGTCTATTGGATATTGTCTGGATGGAGAACACACAGTAAATTAGCATGGCCTATTTGTATGGAAGATAATATGACATTTACATTGAAATTTGGTGGGAAGATATCTTAGTTTGACTCGCATTGTAGGTTCTTACCTTAAAAATGCATTTGTTAAGAGTGTTGCTAAAAGTCGTGAACCTTTCATCTGATTGACATCTTAACAAAGTTAGGATCCAGTTAAAGATATATTGAAGGTTGAAGTTATAGCTGGTGTTGTTTAAAAATCATAAGGTTATGATCAATTGCACAATTGGACATAACAATGTATTTATTGGGATCTTCCTTGTTGGAAAGATAATCTTTCTGAGTCATAGTCTCGATGTTATGCATATTGAGAAAAATGTTTTTGAGAATGATATCTCACTTTCTTTTGTTTCCCTTGTGATTATTTACACACATGTAGTGTGGGTAGATAGTTAATCACGAAATGGCTTACAATGAACTCTAAAATGGAGGGTTGAAAAGAGTTCAAACTTAAAAAAAAAAAACAATTTTTCAAAAAAATTTTGAGTCAACACATCGAAAACATTGATTTTGAAAAGTGTTGGACTCGCGTACAGATGCATATTGGAATTTGTATTAAAAAATTTGATAGTATTGAAATCAAGCAACACAAAATCAATACAATTTATAAAAGAGAAACATAATTTGATTCTAAGAGTTTCAAAAGACTTTACACTTTAATCAAATAGGCAAAGATCTCTAATCAACACTAAATCAATCACAATTAGTATAAACATATAGAAATCAGAATTTTCAATTGGAATCAAATCCTTTATGTTGAAAACAATGTTAAATCAAATTTCAACTCAACAATTTGAAATCAAGACAAGATTAAAAAACAGAAAAATCTTATGTCACAATCTTTCTATCAATTAGCACAAAATAGAAAACTGCCATAGAATGATCTTGAATGCATGAGTTTTCAATCTATGTTATGTTCTTGAATGCATGAGTTTGTGGAATGGGTGAAAGTATTCTTAGGTTCGTAAATGTTTTCGAATGCTTATATACGATGCATGAACAAGATTGGCAAACGAAATACGTTTTCTATGAGAATAACATTTTTGTAAATGTCATAACTACCAAAAAATCAGCTATGCAGGTCAGGTAAGTTGATTCACTAGCGTTTGAATCAACTTACACGACTTTGAAAAACTAATTTTGAAGTCTGCAGCAATGTCAATCGATTCACAATAGTGTAAGTCAACTTAAAGAACATTATGACTTGATGGTACATCGACTCATAACCTTGGGTGTAACTCCATTTAGAGAGTTAAAAATCCTTGGAAAAGCTTTTTAATGTGTTTCAATGCAATGTAAACATGATACACAATTTATGGATAAAAGAGTTGTTGTCACTATCGGGCTAATTTACATCGGTTCTAGTTTATGTGTGAATTGACACAAATTGTGTTTCTTGGATTCTAAGTGTATCAAATAGCTTGATTGATTTGCATAAATTCTATTAAATCTTTATTGATAACATTTTTTATTTATAGAAATCTTCTTAGAACATTTCCTTTTTTATTTTCGGTCATTGTTTTTACATTGATCGGTTTCTACTTAAATACTGAGGAATGTATATGTGGAGGATATTGCCATTAGAGATCTTGAATCAGCATTTAAGGAAAATTAACCTTTAAGACATGACCATATATACCTTTATAATTAATTCAACGTATCTTGGTTTAAGAAAGTCGATCTCAGAGGGTAACATTTTCAGAGGATGTCATGCGCTTATTTAGTCAGAGGATGAGTCCATCTTTGATGAGCAGAGGATGTTGCCTTCTCCATGGTTCTGGGTTCACATGATTAACTTAAGAAATTTGACTTTTTATCACAATGTTGATGTGAAGCGTTAACAAAGGAAAACAAGATAGAAGCATATGATAGAGTAGAAGAAACATGTATTCAATTCATAATAAATATTACACTTGTAACCAACACAAATTACATTACAACTGCAATAATTATTACAAGAGGGCTAAAAAGAAAATTAGTAAAAAAAATCCTAAGTTTTTTCTAAGGCTTTCTAAACCAGATCCATTAATTTAAATTACATATTATTTACGAATAACGAATTCCTAATACATATATAAACTAAATCACTTTATTAACACTCTCTTTAGTAAGTTCCTTCCTTCTTTGAACTTTCATCTGATAGAGTGATGAAGAAGCTTTTCGTATTCAGGAACCTACATTTTGATTCATTAGACGTAACTAAAGAAAAGGAGATGATTTATTTTCGCTTTTCTCTAATTGTCTTTGACTAGTCCTCTAAATATTTAATTGGAGATATAATCTTCCAAAAATATAAATCTTTGATGGGATGGTAGGTGCTCCAACCCTTCTTCGTCGTTACTTCTAGACTATTTATCCAAAACAAAAGATTCAAACAAAATGAGGCACAAGTCTTACAATGCTCTTTTATCCCTACCTCCTTGTACTTATGTTCATTAATAGACAAAGAAGATATTGACATCTAGTGTTTGCACAGAGTGAACCTTTGAATGCATTTGGTGAATTTCTCGGTATAGTCCATCTTGTAGATCGTAGTTCACAAATGTAATGAATTTAAGATTTTTAAACTTTTCAACACTGAAGTTGAGTAGTTCATGTTTTAAGAAGATCTGAAAGACTTTTAAAGAGTACAATATAACAAGAGGGTCACTTAAGAAGATGAAGACACAATAAAGAATAAGAGATTGAACTGGTTTTTCCTAAAGGGTTTTAGGTTTAAAACTTTTGGATCTAAAAAGATTTGGGGTGATGAGAAAAAAACGGTTTTTGAAAAATACTAGAGAGAAGAAAAGTTAAAATAAGCAAGGAAAAGAATAATATCAAAACTTTTTTTTGACGAAAGTAAATGATAAGACCGCAAATGCACGATATTATCGCGTAGTAAAAATTATCGTTCCCACAAGGACATTGCTATGAGTACCAGTCTCTCTTTTCTATGATCATTAGCAAAAACAGTAAATGTTGATAATGATTTTTGGTTTAAAATTCGCAATAAAAATAAAGACTTGGTATTGTAGTTTTTCACAATGATCGATACAATAAAATTAACCTTCTTTAACTTATGGGTGTTAAAATCTTAAAAATTAGATAAACAATTATAACTAATGCCTTCTTTCAAAGCAAAAAAGTGTATTTTAAACTAATAATCAACTTATTTTCATGATTGATGTATTAGCAAAATCCTTTAAGAGAAGATATCTTTCATGATTTCAAGAAAACCAAAATCTATTTTCATGATTTGATTTTCTTGTCCAATCTTAAGGGTCAGATACCAAATCTACCTTTCGGTATATTATTTGATATGTAAGTAGGAACATGATTCTTACTAAGATTGGATTAAATGATCAACACCCATGACAGAAAGAAATAGAAATTGTTAGTGATCCAACATTGGAAATCCTACAATCCCAAGACAAGGAAGATCTACTCACACATGATCATAGTAGAATAAAAGCTTATATATTAGAACATTGGAAATATAAAATAACATAATAAAGCAACAAAGTAAAACTAGAAAAATAAGGGATAGTGAGAGTAGGAATCTGTGTCTAAAACTGATTATTTTTGCCCTTTTTATAACCTAAGTGCCTTCATGCGCTTAAATTACAATAAACCATCATAATTTCACAGAAGAAAAATGGTTCAGCAGCAGAAGATAAGCAGATTACGGCCATAATGGCCATTACTACCAAGCAGTAATCCTTGCTGACTTGGAGTGGCGAATTCTTGTTTTTTTTTTTCGTTCATGCATTATGGCCGTAATGGCCATTACCGCCAGACAATAATACTTGTTGGAACTTGAGTTTCTTTCATGTTCTTGATCAAGATGCACCATGACTACACGACTTGACTTCAAGGCTCTTTTGCACCAAAAATCTTCACTTATTCCTTCACTTCTCTTTGCAATCTAAACAAAACAAAAATGTAGTAAAATAGAACTAAAACCAAATTTAAAGCATCAAATTAACCTATCAAATAAAGCTATAAAAATAGATAAATTTTAGCTTTTCAAATTCCCCCATACTTGAATCATTAGTTGTCCTCAAGTAATTGTTTCATGTAAAAGTTATGGACGAGCAGACACGATGAATAGGGAACTCAACATTCAGTTCAAGTGTAGGCAATAGGAAAATTCCAAAACCAACGGATAACCAACTTTGGTTCCAAATTAGTGATTTAGGCTGCTCTAAAAACATAATTCTCATCAATAGGACACTCAGCTCTCAAATTCTCTCAGTGTTTTAGGACAATGAGCATTCACTCAAAATTTCACCAATGCAACGTATCCTACCATAGGCTTGATTATTAACCAATTCTCCACTACATCTCTCATGATAGCATATGTGAATCAAAAACACTTTTCAAGGTTGTAACGAGGCCAAGGGACAATAGGTGGGAAAACTAAAAAAGGGATAATCAAAAGGCTATATCAAATTAAACATATGATTATTGATACCCTTTTTGAATAATTAGAGCTCAACGTATTCAAACAATCTTTCATCAGCCCAAACTTTATTCTTCAGTCAAATATGTTACTCCGAATGGAGCGCCTTATTGTATCTTTTCAAACTGGGACTCAACATTTTTTCTATTTTTTTTCTTCTTTTCTCTTTTTTTTTTGTTGATTTTTTTACTTTTTTATTTTATTTATTATTGTTTTTTTTAAGTAGTTCCACTTTATTTGAAAGGGCACCCAAGAATGATTTTATCGATAAAGCAAGGGACCAAGAAGGATAATTCATGTAAGGCTCAAAGTGGGCAATTAGTGAAAAGTATGAAACAAAATAAAACAAGTCCTAAGGCTTGAAAAAACTAATCCCATAGTGTTTTTTTCTTCAAACATGATCACAAGAGAATTTATCTTTGAGACAGTTAAAAGTCAAGTTCTAGAGAACACAGTCAATTGTGAATAATCACTCATAACAAGGAAAATGGGCATAATATTTGATGATGTAACACAAGCCCCTATATAAGCCCAAAACTCACACTTAGTAGCTAAATCAATGAGAACATACTGTCAGAGAATAATCTAATATATCAAACTAACAGTGTGGTATCCAAAGGTGAGTTTATTGCCTATTCAACAACAACATGCACAGAAAACTATGATTCCCTATCAAGGACATCAAAAGGTTTTCTTTCAAACAAGGAGAAATTATTTATTTATAACAAAAACTATAATTAACATGCTGAGCAAACAAGCAAACAAGAAAACGTAACCCCCATGCTTGGACCAGACATTGTCCCCAATGTAAAAAGTAAAATAGTTATGAAAGGCGTAGGAAAACTCACAAGATTATGGTGGTGGTGGAAAATGGCCCTATGCACGAATTATGGCCATTACTGCCAGGCATAATCCTTGCTACCTTCTCTTGTTTTCTGCATTTTTGTTGTTTTAGCTCAACCTACAAAACGAAAAGAAAATTTTGAAAAATTAAAATCGTGGGTTGCCTCCCACGCAACGCTTGTTTATGGTCCTTAGCTTGACCTTCATTTTGTAAATCTTAAGTTCGAGATCGAAGGATAAGACTTACCCCTTTCTCTATTGGATTCCCAACTACATAATGCTTGAACCTTTGACCATTCACAATGAAAATTCCAATGGCCTCACTCCAGATTTTCTACAGCTCCAAACGGGAACACCTTGCGGATTTGAAATGGCCCAGACCACCTCGAACGAAGTTTACCCGTTAACAACTTCAATCATGAATTGAAAAGTAATACGAAGTCACCTTCTTTGAATTCTCTTCTTCTTATGTGCTTATCACGCCACTTCTTGGTTCCTTCCTTGTAGAGTTTAGCATTCTCATAAGCATCCAACCTTAACTCATCAAGCTCACTTAGTTGGAGCTTCCTTTTTTCACCAGTAGCCTTCAAAACAAAGTTAAAGATCTTTGTTGCTCAATATGCTTTATGTTCGAGCTCAACTGAGACGTGACAAGACTTTCCATAGATCAATTTGTAAGCAGTCATACCAATGGAAGTCTCGCATGTTTTACGGTAGGCCCAAAGCGCATCATCTAGCTTCATGGACCAGTCCTTCCTTGACACAGAGACAATTTCCTCGAGAATGCTCTTGATCTCTTAATTGGAAACTTCTACCTGTCCGCTAGTTTGAGCGTGATATGATGCAGGAATTTTGTGCCCTTCAAACTATTAAGCTATGAAATGAGAGCCTCCATCACTAATCACCACTCTTTGTACACTAAACCTCGAAAATATTACCTTTTTAAAGAGCTTAATCACTACCTTAGCATCATTTGTTGGGGCAGCGATAGCTTCAATCCAGTTGGACACGTAATCCACTGCTACAAGGGTGTATTGATTTCCAAGAGACAAGTGAAATGGTCCCATGAAATTAACTTCCCAAACATCGGAGATTTCAACTTCGAGGATATTGTTCAAAGGCATTTCATTTCTTTTTGATATATTCCCGATACGCTGGCATTGATCACATTGACACACAAAACGATACACATCTTTGAAGAGTGTGGGCCAGTAGAAGTCTTCTTGAAGTATCTATGTTGCATATTTTGAGGAACTAGCATGTTTTCCATTTCTTCCTGGGACACATCTTCTGAAAACTCCATCAGCCCCTCTCTTAAAAAGTAGAGGTTCATCCCAATAATAGTGTTTAAGATCTGAGAAAAACATCTTATTTTGTTGCTAGTTCAAATATGAGGGTAGTATTCCAACTACTAGGTAGTTCACAAAATCAGCATACAATGGTGCTTCTATTTGTGCAAGAGCAAACAATTGATCATCAGAAAATGAATCATCCAATGGCAACTCATTTTCATTTTTTCATGTAGCATTGAGATGACCGACCTCCATATTTTCAATCCCCTTCTTGTCTCAAATTTCTAAATCAAACTCTTAGAGAAGTAGTATCCATCAGATTAACCTCGGCTTACCATCTTTCTTGCTCAAGAGATATTTAATGGATGCATGGTCTGTGTAGACAATTATCTTCAATCCCACCAAGTAGAAACGAAACTTGTCAATAGAAAACACTACTGCCAATAGCTCCTTCACGGTTGTGGTATAGTTAACTTGAGCTTCATCTAAAGTCCTACTGGCATAATAGATAGCATGAACTTTCTTGTCTTTTCTTTGCCCTAACACTGCACCTACAACAAAGTCGCTAGCATCGCACATGATTTCAAATGGAAGACTCCAATCAGATGGTTGCATAATCGAGGCGGATATCAATGCTTCTTTTAAACTGCAAAATGACTCAAGGCAAAATTCATCAAATACAAAATTTTCATCCATTAGGAACAAACTGGTTAGAGGCTTAGAAATCTTAGAAAAAACTTCAATGAATCAATGGTAAAATCCTGCATGCCCCAAGAAACTTCTCACTTCTTTTACGGATGTGGGAGGTGACATGTTCCCTATTACCTCAATTTTTGCTTTGTCTACCTCAATACCTCGTTGGGTCACCAAATGTTCAAGAACAATTCCTTCTCTAACCATAAAGTGGCATTTCTTCTAATTTAACACAAGATTAACTTATTCACACCTTTCAAGTACCTTTTCGAGATTGGCCAAACAATTATTGAAGCTAGATCCATATACAGAAAAGTCATCCATGGATACTTCCATTATATCCTCAATAAAATAAAATAAAAATTCACATCATGCAACGTTGAAAGGTAGTAGGGGCATTGCACAAACCAAAGGGCATTCTCCTATAAGCATAAGTACCATAAGGACAAGTAGTCGTGGTTTACTCTTGGTTGCTAGGATGAATAGGAATTTGCAAAAAAAACTAGAATAACCATCGAAATAGCAAAATTGAATGCTTTGCTAACCTTTCTAACATTTGGTCAATAAAAGGGAGAGGAAAGTGATCTTTACGACTTGCTTTGTTCAATTTTCTATAATCTATACACATCATCCACCCCGTAATTGTCCTAGTTGCAATGGATTCATTTTTTTTTTCATTTTTAACAACAGTGATACCTCCTTTTTTTGGAACTACTTGAACGGGACTAACCCATTTGTTATGAGAGATATGGTAAATTACCCAGGCATTTAGGAGTTTAAGTACCTCTTTTTTCACAACTTCTTTCATGTTAGGATTTAACCTCCTTTGATGCTCAATAGAGGGTTTATAGTCGTCTTCAAGCAGTATCCTATGCATGCAAATGGATGGAATAATTCCCTTTAAATCCTCAAAAGTATACCCAATAGCTTTTGCATACATTTTGAAGACTCCAAGCAATTTTTCATCTTCGTCACCATTTAGTTCAGCACTTACAATGACAGGAAATGTAGAATTTTTTACAAGGAATTCATACTTGAGATTTGAGGGCAAAGGCTTTATTTCTACATGTGGAGCCTCTTTTGGGAGAGGCGCACGATTTTCTGTTGCCAACGCCTCAAAATTTAAGTCTGGAAGACGATGATTTGCATCCAACAAGTTAGCATATGCACCAGCTTCGTTTGCCAAGTCTTCATGACTTATGCTTCTAATCAAGCATGCTCCTAGCGCATCTTGCAAGAGTGGTCCTAAAGGAAACTACTTAACACAATGATCAATTAAATCGACCCTACAACAAGAATCCTTAAGAGAAAGACTTGTCATAATGTTAGAAAAATTAAATTCAATCTTTTCATCACCCACAATGAAGACAAGTTTCCCATGTTTCTCATCAAGAAAAGGTCTCCCAAGAAGAATTAGGACTTGAGAGTCCTCTTCCATTTCCAAAACCACAAAGTCAGCCGGTATAAACAATTGTCCTACTTTGATAGGAACATCCTCTAATATTCCCATCAGATACTTGATAGATCGGTCAACTAGCTGTAAGGAAATGTTTGCGGGCTTTAACTCACCCACATCAAGCTTCTTACAAACTAACAAAGGCATGAGACTTACACTAGCCCCAAGATCACACAAAACACGTCCAAAACTCATATCACCAATAACACAAGGAATAGAAAAACTTCCAGGATCTCTAAGTTTGGGAGGTAAATTATTTTGAATTATGGCACTACATTCCTCAGTTAAAGCAACTATCTCCCTGTCGTCAAGTTTTCTTTTGTTTGACAAAATTTCTTTCAAAAACTTAGCATATGATGACATTTGAGACAGTGCTTTAGTGAACAAAATGTTTATGTATAACTTTTGCAATAGTTCCACAAACTTCCTAAATTGCTCCTCAATTTTAGCCTTGGAAAATCTTTGGGGAATAGTATGGGTGGTTTGTATAGTGCCGGAGGCACATAAGGTTTTTCTTTTTCCTCATATACCCTCTCACTTAATGGTTGGGCTCTTTCACTCTCAACCCGAACATTCTCTTCCACATCTCTACCCTATCTTCAAGTAGTGGTTTGGTGAATATGTCAACCCATTGGTGTTCAGTGTCTACAAACTGAATGTTTAGTACCCTTTTTTGAACAAAGTCCCTAATGAAGTGGTGTTTGATCACTATGTGTTTAGCTCTAAAATGTAGTATAGGGTTTTTGGTTAGACAAATGGAAGAAATGTTATCACAATAGATGGGAATGTTGGTTTCTTGGATTTTGTAGTCTTCTAGTTGATGTTTCATCCAAAGTAGTTGAGAATTGTAGCAAGCTGTTGAAATGTACTCAGCCTCTACTATTGACATTGCAATAGTGTTTTGTCTCTTACTTGACTAGGATATTAAGTTGTCACCTAAAAAGGTGCATTTTCCACCAGTGCTCTTTCTCTCAAGTTTATCTCCACAATAATCAGAATCACAGTATCCGCTAAGTTTGTACTTAGGATATTTCTTGTAGAACAAGGTAAAGTTGGTTGTGCCTTTTAAGTATCTAAGGATTCTCTTAACAACAATTAAATGTGATTCCCTAGGGTCATCTTGAAATCTTGCACATACACATACACTAAACATGATGTTAGGTCTAGAAGCGGTAAGGTAAAGTAGGGATCCTATCATTCATCTGTAGGTTTTTTGGTCAACTTTTTGGCCTGGATCATCCTTTTCAAGTGAACAAGTAGGGTGCATTGGTGTAGTCATAGGCTTGCAATCACTCATCTTAAACTTCTTGAGAGATCTTTTGTATATTTAGTTTGATGAATGTATATACCTTTTTGACTTTGATGAATTTGTATCCCTAAAAATAACTTAAGGTCTCCCATCATACTCATTTGAAATTCATGCTGCATTAATTTAGAAAATTATTAGAAAATTTAGAAAAATAATGTCATCAACATAACTTTGAATAATAAGATGTCATATTCTATTAATTTTCTGAAATATGTATTGTCTACTTGTCCTATTTCAAAGTTATTTTTAAGCAAGAAGTTACTAAGTCTATTATACCACGCCCTAAGTGCTTGTTTTAGACCATACAGATATTTTCTAAGTTTAAAAACATGATTTTGAAATTTAGAACTTTCAAAACCTGGGGGTTATTTCCATAGACTTATTCACTTATATAACCATTTAGAAAAGCACTTTTAACATCCATTTGAAATAATGTAATGTTACTATTTACAACAAAAGAAAGTAGGATACGGATAGCTTGTAACCTGGCCACTAGAGCAAATGTCTTAGTGTAATCAATGCCCTCTTGTTGATTGTAGCCTTGTGCAACAAGTCTTGCGTTGTTTCTGGCCACTTCACCTTTTTCATTTAGCTTTTTTTCTGAAAATCCACTTAGTTCCAATAATGTTATTCTCTAGTCTAGGTGCTAGATCCCAAACATCATTCCTCTCAAATTGATTTAACTCTTCTTGCATTGCAAGAATCCATCCATCATCTGCCAATGTTTCATCAATAGAGGTAGGCTCAATTGATGATAGTAAGCCAAACAAACTGGTGTCTTTAAGCGATGATCTGGTTCTCAAAGGATCACTTTCACTTCCAATGATTAGAGTTTCAAGATGGGATGACTCATACTTACATCCAGATCTTTCTTCTAACTTATCTTGACTATTACTAACTTGATCAGATTCATCCTTTGAAGATTTGTCATATTCTTTTGATTTGCTTGAATCCTTTGATGTTTCAAGTTCTTCTGGTTTGTCAGTATGTGCTTGAATCCTTTGATGTTTCCCTATTATACACTCTATAAGCTTTGGCTCTTTCAGAGTATCCAATGAAGGTACACTTTTGAGATCGAGAATCAAATTTACCAAGGTTATCTTTAGTGTTCAACATATAACAAGTACAACCAAATTGTTTAAAATAAGAGATGATATGCTTTTTACCTTTCCACAATTCATATGGTATTTTATTCAATATAGATCTAATATAGACTCTATTTTGAATATAACATGCAATATTATTTGGTTCAGGCCAAAAGTGTTTTGCAACATTCATATCATTTAGCATTGTTATGGCTATATGTTGGAGTGTTCTATTTTTTCTTTCTACAACTCCATTTTGTTAGGGTGTTCTAGGAGAAGAAAAGTTGTGAGAGATTCCATTCTCATCACAAAAAATTTCAAAGAATTTGTTCTCAAATTCTTCTCCATGATCACTTCTAATTGTTATAATTTTAAGACTTTTTTCATTCATTATTTGTTTGCAAAATGTGATAAACACTTTGTGGGATTCATCCTTACTTCTTAAAAATTTTACCCATGTCCACCTAGTGTAATCATCTACTATAACAAAGCCAAATTTCTTACCACTTAGAGAGGTTATTTTCACTGGCCCAAAGAGATCTTTATGGAAGAGCTCAAGCGGCTTTGAGGTAGAGACTGAGTTCTTAGGGGTAAAGGAGTCTTTTGTTTGTTTTCCCTTTTGACAAGCTTTACACATAATTTCAGTTTTGTAACTAAGCTTAGATAGACGTCTTACTAGTTGAAGTTTATTCAGTTTTGAAATTAATCTACGATTTGCATGACCTAATGTTTTGCGCCAAATTAGTTTCTCTTCATTTACTGAAATAAGACACTCCAACCTCTTGTTTCTCTAGACTAAACAGATTTATCTTATGAACGTTGTTTTGACTCTGACCTATAAAGTGTGCAGATCCACCCTTCTAACTAACTTCCTTGCATGTTTTTTTATTGAATTTAATATCATAATTATTATCACTTAAATGACTAATACCTAATAAGTTATTCTTAAGACCTTTAACAAACAAGACATCTTTAGTAGAAGGGGAAATACCATTACCAACTGTACCTTGACCAATGATTTGGCCTTTTTGCTTTCCTCCAAAGTTATTGTGCCTCATTTTTCTCAAAGTTAGTTCTTGGAACATAGACTTTTCTCTCGTCATATGTCGCGAGCATCTACTGTCCAGGTACCATGATTGGTGTTTTAACTTGATTGATGAGGACATCTTCAACAAAGATAATTTTGTTCTTAGGTACCCAAATTTGGTTGGGTCATAGTTTGTTAGTCTTGAAAGGTTTCTTGTCTTTCCTTGTATTTAACATGGGACAAGATAATTTGGAGTGACCCTTCTTAGAGCAAACAATACACAAGATATCAGAGGGAATAGGTTTATGTTCAGTTACAGTTTCTTCAAATCTTATACCTTTTTTACCATTTCTACTAACTCCATAAATCATAGAAGCATATTTGCTTCTTTCCATACCATTAGCAACAAAATCTTGAAATAATTGTTCGTGCATATCAGAGTTACATGTGGTATTTTCAATTGATGTTGAACTATGATTACTTTTTAGAGTTAGATTTTCAGCCTTAAGTTCAGCAATATTAGTTTACAAATTTGCATTCTCTGTTTTAAGTTCGGTAATATCAGTTTTCAGAGTTGCATTATATGTCTTAAGTTCAGTAATATCAGTTTTAAGAGTTATATTTTCTGTTTTAAGTTAACTAATATCAGTTTTAAGAGTTATATTTTCTGTTTCAAGTTCAGTAATATTAGTTTTCAGAGTCAAAGTATCCACTCAGTTTGTATGTAGGAGTTTTCTTGTAGAACAAGGTGAGGTTGGTAGTGCCTTTTAGGTATCTAAGGATTCTCTTAACGGCAGTTAAATGGGATTCCCTAGGGTTAGACTGAAATCGTGCACATGCACATACACTAAACATAATGTTAGGTCTAGAAGCAGTGAGGTAAAGGAGAGATCCTATCATACCTCTGTAGGATTTTTTATCAACATTTTGGCCTAAGTCATCCTTTTCAAGTGAGTAGGTAGAGTGCATTGGGGTTTCCATAGGTTTGTAGTCACTCATCTTAAACTTCTTGAGAAGCTCTTTTGTATATTTTGATTGATGAATGTATATACCTTTTTGACTTTGCTAAATTTGTATTCCTAGGAAGAACTTAAGTTCTCCCATAATGCTCATTTGAAATTCATGTTGCATGAATTTAGAAAATTCTTGGCAGAGAGTGCCATTAGTAGATCCAAAGATAATATCATCAACATAAACTTGAATAATTAGAATATCATATTTTATTGATTTTGTAAAAAGAGTATTGTCTACTTGTCCTCTTTCAAAGTCATCATTAAGTAAGGAATTACTAAGTCTATCATACCATGCCCTAGGTGCTTGTTTTAAACCATAAAAAGATTTTTTAAGTTTAAAAACATGGTTTGGAAATTCATAACTTTCAAAACTTGGGGGTTGTTTAACATAGACTTCTTCACTTATATAACCATTTAAAAATGCACTTTTAACATCCATTTGAAATAATGAAATGTTATTATTAGCACCAAAGGAAAGTAGGATACGAATAGCTTCTAACCTGGCCACTGGAGCAAAAGTATCAGTGTAGTTAATACCTTCTTGTTGACTGTAGCCTTGTGCAACAAGTCGTGCCTTGTTTCTGATAACTTCTCCTTTTTCATTCAGCTTGTTTCTGAAAACCCAATTGGTTCCAATAATGTTCTTTTCTGGTCTTGGAACTAGATCCCAAACATAATTCCTTTCAAATTCATTTAACTCCTCTTGCATGGAAAGAATCCATCCATCTTCCCTCAGTGCTTCATCGACAGAAGTAGGCTCAATAAATGAGACTAAGCCAAACAAACTTGTTTCTTTAAGTGATGATCTAGTCCTTAAGGGATCACTTGCACTCCCAATTATTAGAGTTTTGGGATGTGATGACTTGTACTTACATCCACATCTTCTTTATGACTTATCTTCAGATTCATCTTTTGAAGATTTGTCGAGTTCTTCTGTTTTGCTTTCATCCTCCACCTTTTAAAGTTCTCTTGGTTTGTCTGCAACAGCTTCCTTTGGTTCTGGTAAACCTGCACTATCATCATCTTGCTTTGACTTTTCAAGGTCAAGTTGTTTGTCATCAAATTTAACATGTATGGATTCCTCCACAATATTAGTTTCCCTGTTAAACACTCTATAGGCCTTGGATCTTTCAGAGTAACCAATGAAGGTACAATTTTGAGATCGTGAATCCAATTTTCCAAGATTATCTTTAGTGTTCAACATATAATAAGTGCAGCCAAATTGTTTAAAATAAGAGATGTTAGGCTTTTTACCTTTCCACAGTTCATATGGTGTTTTATTCAATATGGATCTAATATAGACTCTATTTTGAATATAACATGCGATATTAATTACTTCTGTCGAAAATGGTTTTGCAACATTCATATCATTTAGCATTGTTATGGCCATTTCTTGGAGTGTTCTATTTTTTCTTTATACAACTCCATTTTGTTGGGGTGTTCTAGGAGAAGAAAAGTTTTGAGAGGTTCCATTCTCATCACCAAAACTTTCAAATAATTTGTACTCAAATTCTCCTTAATGATCACTTCTAATTGTTATAATTTTAAGACCTTTTTCATTCATTATTTGTTTGCAAAATGTGATAAACACTTTGTGGGATTCATCCTTACTTCTTAAAAATTTTACCCATGTCCACCAAGTGTAATCATCTACAATAACAAACCCATATCCACTTAGAGATGCTGTTTTTACTGGCCCAAATAGATCTATGTGTAATAGCTCAAGGGGCTTTGAGGTAGATATTGAGTTTTTAGGGTTGAAATAATTTTTTGTTTGTTTTCCCTTTTGACAAGCTTCACACATAATTTCAGTTTTGTAGCTGAGCTTAGGTAGATCTCTAATCAATTGAAGTTTATTTAGTTTTGAAACTAATCTAAGGTTAGCATGACCTAATCTTTTATGCCAAATTAATTTCTCTTCATTTACTGAAAGTAGACACTTAACCTTTTGTTTCTCTAGACTAAACAGATTTATCTTGTAAATATTGTTTTGCCTATGACCTATGAAGAGTACTGATCCATCCTTCTGACTAATAGTTTTGCATGTTTTTTGGTTAAATATAATATCATAATTACTATTGTTGAGAAAAAATATTTTTATAATTATTTTAATGATAACAAAATTATCTCAAAAGATTATGTAATTTGTGCATTTAAGTATTTTACTAAGAAATGAACATGATTCAAATCCAATGATTCAAGAACAAAGATCTCAACCTCCCAACAAGAGGACAGACTATTGACTATACCATATCAACCTCCTGTCCAGAGGATGAACATTTATAAAAGACAAAATAATTTTCACAGATCCAAGTCAAAATTAAGTGAAAACAAATTGCTGGACGAATAGCACAAAGAAACAAAGTCATCAGTTCCAGAGGATGAACACTAGAGGGTGAATACTAGAAGATGAAAAACTGCCTCTTCGTCCTTCTACATTGGAAATGATTAAAAGTACCAAAGTACAAAAGGTTGCTCTAGTCACGAAAAAGAAGATTACATATCTTGGAAAAGGAAAAAACACTTTCCAGTTGTCAAAGCGTATAGAAAGATCTAACCTCCAAGATAACTTCATGAAGATCAACCTCCTAAGTACAACGCGGAATGAGGACAGATTCAATGGCAATTTTGCAATTCAAGACAAAACTCAAGGATCATAATAACTTGAGTAAACGGTCATAAAGGACAACTTTCTTGAAGAAAAAGTTTCCTTTTCTCTATAAAATGAAGGCTGCTCTCCTTCATTAAACACACAACAAGAAGCACAAAAAGAAAAATCAAAAGGCTATCAAGAGCATTCCATCCTCTCTTCATACTTTCTATAATCGTACACTAGATCTTTGAAATATCTTTATAGAAAGTGATACAACCCAAACTACATCATATCATCTTGTAAATTTCAAGTGAGTAACACTTGAGAGAAGTTGAAATTCAAGAGAAAGAATTGTAAGCTTGGTGAAGCTCTAGAATACACAATTTGTAATCAACCTCACTGAGAGGCTGATAGCTTTTGATACTTAGTGAAATCTCACAAGTGTGTGAGGACTGGACGTATCCTTCATTGGGTGAACTAGTATAAAGTTGTGTGTGTTATTATCCTCTCTCTATATCTTTATCTTTTGGTAATCAACCAAACCTCTAAGCTTTTAACTTTTGATATTCATCCTCTCGAAGAGGATAAAGCGTTAAAACTAAAAAGAATTTTTAAAACCTCAAATATCTCTATTCAACCCCCCTTCTAGTGGTATTCTAGCTACTTCAACTATCACTTAATTGACTAATACTTAATAAATTATGCCCAATACCATTAACTAGTAGTACATCTTTAATAGAAGAAGAAGTACCATTACCAACCGTGCCTCGACCAATGATTTGGCCTTTTCGCTTTCCTCCAAAAGCCACTGTCCCTCCTCTGCTCAAAGTTAGTTCTTGGAACATAGACTTTTCTCCTGTCATATGTCGCAAGCATCCACTGTCTAGGTACCATGACTGGTGTTGCAACTTGATTGCTGAGGACATCTGAAACGGATATAATTTTGCTTTTAGGTACCCAAATCTGGTTGGGTCCTGGTTTGTTAGTCTTGAAAGGTTTCTTGTCTCTCGTTGATTTTATCGTGGGACAAGACAATGTTGAGTGAACTTTCTTGGCACAAACAACACACAAAACATCAGAGTAAATAGGTTTAGTTACAGTTACAGTTTCATCAAATCCTATGCCTCTTTTACCATTGTTACTAACTCCATAGATCATAGAAGCATATTTTCTTCTTTCCATACCATTAACAATAAAATCTTGTAAAACTTGTTCATGCATATCAGAATTAGATACAGTATTTTTACTTGATGTTGAACAAAGATTACTTTTTAGAGTTAGGTTTTCAGACTTAAGCTCAGCATTTTTTGTTTTACATTATGTATTTTGATTCTTTAAAAACATCAATTTCTTTGGTTAGAGTTTTATTTTCTTCCCTAAGTGTTTTCAATTTTAAAGACAGTTTGTTATTGATATTTAAAATATCATTCATTGCAGTAATTAAATCAGATCAAGTGAGTTCAGAAAATACCTATTTTTCATCTTCTGATGATTCACTTCCTGAATCAGATTCTGTATCGGATCCAGAGGCAGAGCTTGTGTGAGCCATCAGAGCCAGTTCTATTTCTGATTCACTTCCTGAATAAGAGTCTGGGTTGGATCTAGAGGCAGAATGAATGTGTGCCATCAGAGCCAATTCTGCTTCTTCTGATTTCCTTCTAGAGTTGGATCTAGAGGCAGAATGAGTGTGAACTATCTGAGCCAATTCTGCTTCTTCTGATTCACTTCCAGAGTCAGATTTTATGTTGGATATAGAGGCAAAATTTATGTGAGCCATCATGGCTAATTCTGCTTCTTCATATTCAGAAGATTCATCAGAATCATCCCATGTTGCAAGCAGATTCTTCTTCTTGGGTCTGGAATCTTTCTTCTGATTTTTCCCTTTCTCCAGATTTTTACATTCTGCCTTGATGTGCCCAGGTTCATTGCACCCATAGTAGATGATACTCTTCTTGTCTTGTTCATCCTTTCCTCTGTTGGAATGCTTGGAATACCTCTGGGGAAACTTCTTCTTTCTGTTCTGCCACATCTTTATAAACTTCCTGGTTATGAAGGCAATGTCTTCTTCTTATGGTCCTCAGAATCACTATCTTCTGATTCTGCTTTTGTTTTTAGAACCTTATTCTATTTGGATTTTAAGGCTAGGGTTTTGTTCTTCTTCTTGGGTTCATCTTCTTCCAGCTCTATTTCATGTGACTTGAGGGAGCTGATTAATTCTTCCAGCTTCACAGTGTTCAAGTCCTTTGCTTCCTGAATGGCAGTGACCTTTGGTCTCCACTTGGTTGGTAGACTTCTAAGAATTTTCTTCACGTGGTCAGCAGTGGTATAGCTCTTCTTGAGTACTCTTAATCCCGAAACTAGAGTATGAAATCTAGAAAACATTGCTTCAATGTCTTCATCTTCTTCCATCTTGAACAACTCGTACTTCTTGACTAGAATGTTGGCATTTGCTTCTTGGCTACATCCAGTCCCTTCACTTTGAAGGCCTTAATCCACTAATTCAAAACACTTTGAATTGCAACACCTGGCCCTCCAAGTCAGTCTTCCCAAACAGACTAACAACCCCATACTTTTGAGGAACGATAACAGCACCTTAACTCTACAAGTCAAGTCTTCTCCTACCAATCTGACAACCCCAGATTGAAGAAGAAATCTACACCTCTAACGGGTTTGATTACAAGGGTTTGGAACTCTGCAAAGTTGCTTATGGAAAGTTGATTGTTCCACTGATTTTCTCTCTCGAAAACACTTAGAAAATATTGCTTTTGCACTCAAGAATTTCTATCTATTGAACTCTCGGATAACTTTGAATTTGAAGCTTGAGTTCTGTGTTTTTCGATGCATATTGCTGCTGCTTGGAGCCTTCTTTTATAGCTGAAATTTGGGCTTTGTCCAAGCTTATTTTCGAGATGAATCTTGCTCTGGTTTCCTTTGAAAATTCTGCTGGCCAATCATGTTTCTCTTAATTTCAAAATGTATCTTTTTAGCTTCAGATTGCATTTGAAAATTCTGTTGACCAGTCCTGTTTCTCTTAATTTCAAAATGTATCTTTTTTAGGTTTAGATTTCATTCGAATTTCCTTCAAGTCTTCAGTGATTTTTCAATCAAATCCCCTTAATACTTTGATCAAATTTCTATGAAAATTCAATCAAATCTTCTTTGAATTTTAATCAAGTCTTCACTGATCTGGGCCAAGAATAATATCCTCTGATGATTTCATTTTGTCTTCCCTCTGATGATATCCTCTGATGTTTTCCTTTTGATGATATCCTCTGATTCTTTCTTCTGATGGGATCCTCTGGTGATATCTTCTGGCCATATCTTCTGCGGGCATTTTTGTCATCCTCTGATGACATCTTCTGCTTATGATTTGTATCTTCTGGAGGTATCTTATGCTGAAGTCATCCTCTGGTGACGTCATCCTCTGGTGTATCCTCTAGTGACGTCATCCTCTGATTTTTCATACTTCTTCTAAGTCAAAATATGATTTTCATAAAATATTTTTGTTAACATCAAAACTTTAATTGGAAGAACCAACTTGGTTCCAACAATTTATGGCTTTGTACTGTTACATTTAAAAAGCTCCTTTTATACTAGATTAGCTTTTTAGCATGTTTCAAAACTTTGGGTCGTAATTGAGTTTTAATATTATTATTTGCATATTGATCTTTGCTAGCTCTATAGGTCATAACTTGAGCTTTGGATATCATATTGGCGCGTGCAAGTAGGCGTTGGAGAGCTAAGAGTCATAGTTACAACTTTTATGTTGGCACAGAAGTCCAATTCCAAACTTTACGGGGCCTAAACTGTTGATTACGTTATCTGAACTTTTTGTAATAATTTTTAGTATCGGACCACTTGTTTTAAAGCACAAAACGAGTACTATATATTTTTAGTTTTTTTAGTAAGTGGCATTCTATTTTCGAACTCACATACAACAGAAAGTTTTTCTTAATTTCATGGAAGGCTAAATTCCCAAGATTAATCCACTATTTTGGAATTTCATGAAGACCTTGAGGTTTATTTTATAATGTTAATTTTACATTGATAATTCTATTCTTTTTCATTTGATTACATTGTTATTCTGATTGCTTAATTTGAATTTCAATAAGATTGATAAATTTAGTTTGACAAAATTCGATTTCTAATATAATCAATTGTAGTTTTTTTGACACTTGATTGTTAACTAGAATCCATCAATTATGCTTGCTTGATCAATTCTATAGTCAAACAGAAATAGAGTCACAATTTAGAAATTGAACCCGTTTATAGAATATGTGATAGGTCCGAAATTCTGGAACCAGTGGATTAGTCATTCTATATACGTGATTTTAATTTGTTTCCTCAATCTATTTGAACCTAAATTCGAAACCCCCTTTTTGTTTTTCACTGATTCTAAATTCAGTTAATATAATCATAAGTCTTTGCTAGATGACTTGAGTTGTTGCCCCTACGCTACGTTTTAATTACTTATATTTGACTCGTGTGCGACAGCGTATCAACAAGGTTGACTTTAAATCCGAGCATTGACTATAACCAAGACTTCATTCAAAGCTTTCTTCTTTTGTCGTAAGTAAAAGGATCAATGAAGGTCCTGATTTTTAGTTAACTTGAGTCATACGCATATGAAAATTGTAGCGTTCTTTTCATTTGTGATCAGATAATCAATTATTGATTTATATTTCTGTTGTCTTTAACACTTTGACTCGGACTTTAGACTACAAGACGCTTGTTGCAATACTTCTTATTGTTGTATTATGAATTACTCTATTAGTAGACATAATTACTTTTTTTATTAGGTGATAATCTTCTTTGTGTTAAAACCACTAAGATTAGTATCTCTAACTTACTCATAATTTATATTATCTTAAAATAGATAGTCATTAATATGAATATTTATCTTCTACTGTAGTGTATACACTTAACAAATATAGTTAGGAAATAATTGTTCTTGTTTATTTGTTTTGTTATTATCATAACATCAATCAAAGCATTATAGCTAAAACCCATTTTTGCATTAACAAGTTGACCAATAAATTTAGGAGTATATAGAGTCATCTCTACGTTTGAATTCTTTTGAATTTTGGAGTTAAATTCTTCTAAATTTGTTATTTCAAAAGTTTAATAATAATAAATTTAAAAAGTTTTAAATGTTATTTTAATAACAGTTTAACTAAATATTACTTAGTTATTAACATTTTTATACAATATTAATTACCGTAGATATCCTCGTGTGTGTATGTTATAAAATTATAATTAATAAAAAATAAACTACGAAAAGACTTAAAGAATATAAATCAATTGATGTACACATAGATATTTTTTAGTGAATGAATTGACTTATAAAATAGATTTTAAAAAACATAATAATTGATAAGAATTTTCAAGAGCTTATAAGAAAAGAAAAATAATATTGGAAGGTTATAGTTAGGATTAGATAGTTTGTTTGAAAACAAATTAGTTTTTCGTGAAACAAACAATATGATCAATTTAGAAAATAATGCTCTTGATGAAATGATTTAATGAAATCATGTCATTGAAAAGCACCTTAATTGCATCAAGCATAATTGTGCTATAATTCTATTATGATTTTGAATTGGTCTAAACTTTTCAATGTTGATGTAATATTTAACATTGTTTACACAATATTTTATTTTATCTGAGGTTGTATTAAAACAATTAATGAATAAATTTTTGCACATCTTTGATATTGAAGGTTATCAGCATTTGATAATCAATATATATAAAAACATGTACACATATAACTTACTAAAAAAAAATATTAACAAGTTCGTAATTCGTACGACCACTCATAATCCATACTTTATTATTTTTTAAAGAAAATACTTTATTATTTTAAAAAAAAAAAACCATGAAATAAATAACTGCTTTTGTAACTTGGCCCCAAAAATTAACAAAACTTAATTAGATCATAACAAAGCTCCCCTAATGGTTTAATTTAGATTTTCTCAATTACTCTATTCTTTTTAATTTTATTAATATTTTTTTTTTAATTTTTTCATAGGATCAAAAGCTTATATCATATTGATTATGCATGTAAAATTTTACACAAATCTAAAATAATTCGATATGTTATTGAAACTTATTAACATTAAATGTATTCAATAAAAGTACAAAAAACGTTAATTTTGATATATCTCAAAAATATATCAAATGATTTTAAATTTGTGCAAAACTTTACCTACATAATATATACAATATAAATTTTCAATCTGAACAAAAAAAAATTATAGAGAGATTGAGAGAATAAAAACTCCTAATTGTTCAAAATAGCTTAACAAACAAGGAAGGAACAAATTGCAATTCTGGGACTACACCATAATGCCTCTATAATATTGTCATATCCTTTTCCGAGTGTTTAAAATTAATTGTTCCTGCTGTTGTTTCTTTCTTAAAGTTGTTTCCTTTCGGTTAATACCTTTTTTCTTTTGATTTAGTTGATGAGGTGCTAGTGCGTGTAGTGCATGTGACTGCAACAACTTTTCAAATTTTACTAGATTGAGCATTGCTTAATCAACAAGTAGGAGCAAATGGAAACAAAAAACAATTGGTAAAATTTTAGATGATCAAAAGTTGAAGACTTTACCAGGAAACAAAAACAGCAATGCACAAAATGAATTGAAGCCATTGTTGCTATATTGCTTAAGGATTTGCCACATTCTAACCAAATTTTTTTCACCGAGAGCCATGCCAATGAACCATGGCCAAGGCCAGCAATCCAGAAGGTGGTATAAACTATGCTTTGTTCCCACAAGTTCAGATAGTTCAGATGATTCTGATACAGAATCTGTAGTCATAGCTCCAAGTACTCCAACTCAAACTAGTACATGGCAACAACCTTCTCCACCGTATTTGCCACCATCACCACCAAATCCAGAACCTCAAATCAACTGGCGTCTTCCACCACCGCCACCGCTGCTGCCTTTTCCTCTACTGTCACCACGATTAGTGCGATTACAGTTTCAGTCTACAAACCGAGAACCAAATCCAGAACCTCAAATCAACTGGCGTTCTCCACCACCACCTCCACCTTTTTTTCTACTGTCACCACCATTAGGGCTTTCACAATTCCAGGCTACAAACCCAGAACCTCAAATTAACTGGCAGTCTTCACAACAACTGCCACCACCACCGCCGTCACCACCAATGGAGATATGGGATGAAATGTTTTCCCTTATGGATAATGTTTCCCCTTCAGTGATTGAACAAAGACATCCTGAAGATGATCAAAGTGTGTGCCTTCGAATTCCAGACGGCCTCATCAATGCCATTCGCAGAGTGAGAATCTCAAAATTGCATGAAAGAGATAAACTCTCTCACTGTCCCATTTGCATGGAGGAGTTTAAACTGGGTGACAAAGCATGTCAGTTACCTTGCAAACATACCTACAAGTTCGAATGCATTCTTCGTTGGCTTAACAGCAACAGAACATGTCCCATTTGCAGGATTCGGTTAGATGGTTGGGAAGGACAAGGTAGTTCTTATAACATAGGTGATGATGACAACAATAATAGTTTGGACCTTGAACCTCCAATTCCACCACCAGTAATTATAACTGATAGCTTGGAAGACCTTTTGCAATTTTCTCCACATTCACAACAAGTTACTGAGGATGGTGGAGGTGACAACTCTGCAGATGAAGCCGAGTATGACAGCGCATGCGACTACTTAGGTGATTCTTACGAAGATGGAGAGATAGTTGGTAGTAATTATCAAAATAATCGTAGTTCACAAATTTAACTATAATCGTAGTAAATTGATGCCTATAAATATAATGAACTTCTGGAATGGTGATATGATATACTTGACTTATCTTGCAATTTGAGTTGATTGTTAATTTGAGTGAAGAGTATACATATCTGATATCTTATCTATATTTGATTCCAGTGGTTTTGACCAAGGGTTCGAGTAATTTCCTACTTTTGATAATGAGATTTCTCAATTCTAGAGCGAATCAATGAGAAATACAGGAAATATTGTATCAGAAAAGCTGTCTACGATTGCGAATAGACTTGAAATATCTTTCACTAAATAATGTATTATTAAAAAATATTTAACATATATTTCACGCAAAAAAAAAAAAAAAAAGAATAACATATATTTTATTGATCAAATTTATAACAAATTATAATCTCTTTGGTACCATACATTTTCTCATGTATATGGCACAACCTCTCATTGTGATCTTCAGAAGTGTCTCTGTTTATGTTCAACACCAGCATGGAACCCTTCTGTGTATGATGTGTTCTTAAATATCATCTGCATTAAATGTCATTGTAAATATCACACTTCTTCACATGATTAAGGTTTATTACCAACAGAAATGATAATTAATGCATGGATACAAAGAGTAACGTTATTGGAATACAAAACTTAACACAAAATGAGACACAAATACAATACCCATATAAAATACAGTGGGGCTCATGTTTTGTTTTTTATAAAATGTCAAAAGTATTGTATTTGTGTTCCATTTTGTGTCAAATTGTGTTCCAATAACATTACTCTGGATACAAAACAATATTCCTTGATTTTCCAAAAGACTTACAGCATGGTTTTTTAAATCTGAGACAAGACGTTTCTGCCTAGATGCTCCCCTTGTTGTTTTATAGAGTCTTCTTTGATCTGGAATAGCAAGATTTTTCAGCTTGATGATTAAAGTATAGAAATTTGAAATGGACTGTGGAAGCTTACACTGATCGTTACCTCTGAAAGCAATAATTCTGATGTTTTATGCAATATTTCTTCAACAAACTGCCCAACATCTGCAAAGGAGCCTGATGAATGAGCATTGTTGACTGGTTTCTCCTTGGTAACTTTCTTACTAACGGATGACTTGACATCTTTTACTGCATCACAAAGACGGATATGTTAGCAATAGCAAGACCTTTTTCTCTTGTTACTGATCACTAGGATCTTCCAGCAATGAACATAATATTAGAAACTGAGCTACAGAGAGAGAAAGAGAAAGTGCAGAGAGAAACCAAAGGAAAATTCTTTTTGTATTTCATTAATCAATCTTGTATTTCTCTATACTTGCTTTGATGTTGTCAACTGCTTATTTCAAATAAGATAATCTCACCTAATGTGACTAGGTATTAGAACCCCTCCATATTCACAAACAGATTTCAGCATATGGACAAAAACTTCTTACCAAATTAAATGACAACATTGTCACACATCCATTTGCAAATATCTTGAATCACCTCTTTTCTATCTTCCAAAACCACTTTCATTGTGTTTTTTCTTAGCTAACATAATCCGTTTTTGTATTATCATGGGCAGCCTCTTCTTCAAAATATTCTTCACTATTTGCTTATTTGGTTTCATCTGTCATCTAAGAGCTTTAAAAACACCTCTCTCATTTCATAAAAAACCGAGGTACCGACGTATGAGCACTACCATTCTCTTTTCTTCCAGCAAGGTGGTGCTTGATAGGATTGCTAGTCAAGCAGAGAATTCCATCAGAGGATTGATAGTCAAGCAGAGTATTTTGTTAGATATGTGAGTTTAGTTAGTTCTGTTATTAGTCTGTTATGTTAGTCTGTGCCAGCTGTCAATCCTAACTAATTCAGTTAGTTAGGATAGCTAATATAAATAACAGAAACGGGGTCTATTTTTCAATAGGTAGGCAGTTAAAGAGTTAGTTGGGTGGGACTGAATTGCAGGGCAATTCGGTTATTCTCTATAACTGCAACTTCTGTTCATTTTACTCAGTTTTGATAATACAATCTTGAGGTTTCTTCAAAATTTCATTCAATTCTAATATACTAGTTCTATCACTGGTATCAGAGCACCGATCTGGTGCCCTGTTTTTGCATCCTTCTACTGCGCATTGCATGAAGACAAGAAGCATGGTTAGGGATTTGAGCGATTGGGAGCAGGAGCGCGAGGAATGGCGCACGCGACTGGAGTTGGCGGAGGCGCGCGCCAAACATATGGAGGATCAATTGGCTCCACTGGCGGTCAAGATCGATGCCAACGGCGGCGGGACTATCCGCAGGGAAGAAGCAGAGACCAGCGGCTGCAGTGGTAGACCCCTGGGTAACTACGTTGAGAGCGGCTGATGGAGGAAGCTGGAGATTCCGATTTTCTGAGGCGATGATGCGTACGGTTGGACGCACCGTTTGGAACGATATTTCGAGTTACGAAGCGTTCCAGAGAAGGAGAAGATGCGTGCCACCGTGGTGGCCATGGAGGGCAGAGCACTGGGCTGGTATCACTGGTGGGCTAGGTGCAATCTGGAACCAACTTGGGATGGGTTCAAGCTGGCAGTGGTTCGCAGGTTTCAACCGTCAATGGTACAAAATCCTTTTGAGTTGTTGCTGGCACTCAAACAAACAGGGATAGTGGTAGAATTTGTGGAGGAGTTTGAGAAATATGTTGGAGCTTTGAAGGCCATTGATCAATAATTTGCACGAGGAATTTTCATGAATGGTTTGAAAGAGGAAATTCAAGTGGAGGCAAAACTGTATGAATTAAAGTCTCTGTCCGATTTAATCCAAAAGTCTATTATGATTGAGGAGAAAAATCTGGTTTCGACTAAGAAAGGAACCAACACTATCATCAAACCAACTACGATGTCTAAGGCAAGTTCTTACACTAAGACGGTGACAGTAGATACTAAGCCTGGGGTAGATAAGAAAGCCGAGGGTGGTACCCCTGCTACTAATCTGGTGTGTGTTCAGGCTGGAGAAGGGAACAAAACCAGCGGGGGTGATTTCAAACGGTTGTCCGAGGCCGAGATGACAGACAAAAGGGAGAACAGACTATGTTTCAGATGTGATGAGCCCTACCATAGAGAACATAAATGCAAGAATAAGCAGTTTTGTATGATCATTTTGGAAGAAGATGAGGAAGAGGACAGAGATACTGAGTTGCATGAGGTAAAAACTTTCAATTCTCTACAATTGTCTCTTTGTTCAATGGTTGGGTTGACTTCCACAAATTCTTGGAAGATACAAGGGGTAGTTCAGAACAATTCTGTTTTGGTACTCATAGATTGTGGAGCTTCTCGTAGCTTCATTTCCCAAGAGGTAGTTCAGAAACTGAGCTTGATGGTGGAAGATACTCCTTCTTACATTGTGGAAATGGGGGATGTCATAGGGTGAAATGGAAGGGAAAGTGTCCCAAGTTGAGTTTGCATTTGCAAGGAATGGAGATTAAGAAAGACTTTTATTTGTTCACCATGCAAGGGGTGGATTTGGTGTTGGGTTTGGATTGGCTCTCCAGTTTGGGAGAGGTCAAAAACCAACTTTGGCAAGTTGGAGCTTACCTTGTCTAGAGATAGCAAGTTGATTACTTTGGTGGGAGAAAAACCATCAAGAAAAAGAGCAGAGGAAGACAGATCGAGGGGAAAGGTGACGGAGGTGCCAACATTGTTGAAGGATGAAGGGAGATCGCGAACGAGGCAAGTGGTGCGCCGTCCGCTGCCGAAACCTCCAGAACCGTCGGACCTTGGTTCAAAGGGCAGCGACTTTCCCACAACTACAGAAGACACCGACAAAGAGATCTACGACGAGGATGGGATGGGGATTGACGGAGCGAGCACGTTTCAACTTCGCTTCAAATGGGAAAGTTCTAGAGGAAAGAAGAGCAGAATGGGAGTTTGGGGCGTTGTAAGAAAAGTTAGGCGAGTTTCTTGCCAAGGGAAAGACCACAATCCCATTCAATGCATCAGTTGTGATCATACCATGGGACCCAGGAGAGCTACATTTCCCTATGACAGCTACAGCTGGTGACTACTGTTGGCGTTTGCTCGTTTTCCCTAGGTTGCTCACCTTTGTGTTTGATAAAGGCAAATTTTTGGTGCAGATGAAAGATTGGCAGTAAAGGATGTCTATTTCAGCCTTGAGGACAAGGCTGTTTTTCAAGGGGGTATTGATAGGATTGCTAGTCAAGCAGAGGATTCCATCAGAGGATTGATAGTCGACCAGAGGATTCCATCAGAGGATTGATAGTCAAGCAGAGTATTCTGTTAGATCTGTGAGTTTAGTTAGTTCTGTTATTAGTCTGTTTTGTTAGTATGTGTCAACTGTCAATCCTAACTAATTCAGTTAGGATAGCTAATATAAATAACAGAAACGGGGTCTTCAATAGGTAGACAGTTAAAAGTTAGTTGGGTGGGACTGAATTGCAGGGCAATTCGGTTATTCTCTGTAACGGCAATCTCTGTTCATTTTTCTCAGTTTCGATAATACAATCTTGATGTTTCTTCAGAATTTCATTCAATTCTAATATACTAGTTCTATCAGTGCTTCATTCTGCTAGACCTCTTATTAGTTAATTTAATGAGAGGCAGCCGAGAGGCTCAAAGTGAACTGTCTGAACCAATCAGACAGTTATGTTATTAGGCAGCAGTTATGTATTAGGCAGCAGTTATGCTATCAGAAATTTATTAAATAAATAGAGAAACCGAAGAAAAAGTCAGTAGGCAATTATTTGGGATTGATATTGATTGGGAGATACCAAAATCTCTAATTCTTGGAAGGGATAGAAAAGACTCTCGAACATCTTGGAAGGAAAAAGCATTGTATCTATTCTATCCTTATCACTTGAAACATTCTCTGATGTATTGGTTTGTGAATTCTGTAATATAAACCTCTATTTTCTTTCTTTAATTTATCCACTATAGGTACCAGTTTCTAACACATTCTTGCAAAACCACAACAACAAGAATTTGAAATTGGAGAGATGTGATCAAGGATGCTAATCAAATCAAATGTTTGATTTACTGGAAGAATATCAGAGAAGAAAAGAACATTAGTTTGATCTTCTTATGCAACTCACTCACTACCATGATTTGATACTTGAAGACATTGGCCAGGTTATGGGTTTTTTAATACTATAGCAAATGCAAAAAAAAAATGTGACATTCATTCTCAGGCACACATTGGTCCTAAATTTATACTGAACGCATTCTAAAAGAATTGGCTAGACTAGCAGTCACAAGGTTTGCAACCGCCATCTTAATTAAGTGAGTAAGGATGAATAAGTGATGAACATTACTTTATGTGATGCTAGATTTTGGAAATACGTCTGCGACATGTGAAGGTTTTTATGTCTTGTGGACAAAGACCTGAAACTTATCATACTATATATTAAAGAAGCTGTATATATAGCTAAAGAAGGCTTTGAAGATAGCTGAGATTATACAATTACATAGGTCCCTCCATGCCACAGCTTACTGTCATAATCCTGAGCATGGTTATCAATATTTTACAAAAAATGTGAGTCGTATCTCAATTCGATTCAAAACTGAAACCATTTTATAAGAATGTCTATTGTGTATCGATTTTGGACAATTGAACATGAACCTGATCTTGAATTCTATGACAAATTTAGATTTACTGTGAAGAATTTCGATTCATTCTAATGAATCACTACCACTGTTGATGGTAGAGTATGGCAGAAGACCAAAATCTGCCATATAAACATGTCATTGCGGCCTATGGCGCTGCCATGACGAGCAACTCTTCACAAATTTCCTATGGTAATTATCCAAAAATCTTTCATGCATGCAGATGGTACATGAATGAACATTGAATGTCACATGTAACAGAATTTTTACCTGAAACTGTCTGGGACTTATTATTGACAGAAACATAGTTTCCATCTGCAGGAACTTGTGATGAAGGTTGTGTTTCGAATTCTTGGGGCATAAATACTGAGCTGGATGGAACTAGAGCAGTTAGATCAGGAGGTTGATCTTTGCTCACTGTAGGATTGGCCTACAAGGGGATAAATAAAACAACAATGAAATGATGGCTAATAGGTTACAAAAAGGATATTACCTATTTACTCACCTCAAAATCAACATACGACGGATCCCTTCCTATTGACATTAGAAATTTGTCAAGGTTGTGAGCATTTAAAGCTGCAAGTGTACCAGGATTGGACTCTAATTAAGTTATCGATTAGTACTGTGCACCAAAGTATGACTGATCACCACATTTTAATCTAGTTAAGAGTAACTGAGAATGGACCAGAACACTGTTTGTTGAAGAATTAGAGTAAAAATATATTTATTGAATTGAATTATTTTGGCAATACATCAAATATATATATATATATACTAGATTACTAAACAACCAAATCCTATTATTACTCATATATAACTAAATCCTTATTAATACTCATATATAACTAAATCCCTACTAGTACTCCTATTTAATTGAATCTCTATACTTGAGGGATATTAAACAGAAACATATTTTGACACTTCCCCTCAAGTTGGTGAATAGATGTTCTGTATTCCCAGCTTGGATACAATTTTTTCAATGTTGCTGCTGTTTAGCCCTTTAGTTAGTAGATCTGCAAGGTTGCTTTGGGAGGAGACATATGGAGTGCAAATTAGGCCACCGTCAAGTTTTTCTTTGATGAAATGTCTATCGACTTCAATATGCTTGGTTCTATGATGTTGCACTGGATTATGTGCTATGCTAATAGCAGATTTATTATCAAAATAGAGTTTCATTGGTTCATCCCACTTTATCTTCAGGTCCTCCAAAATAATCTTCAACCACAGTAACTCACATATTCCTTGTGCCATTGCCCTAAATTCTGCTTCAGCACTAGATCTGGATACCACACTCTGCTTCTTACTCTTCCAAGTCACAAGATTCCCACATAGAAAAGTGCAATATCCCGTGGTTGACCTTCTATCTATAATTGACCCTGCATAGTCAGCATCAGTATATGCTTCAAGACCCACATTTCCATTTTGTCTGAACAAAATTCCTCTTCCTGGAGTTCCTTTCAAATATTGCACGATTCTGAGTGCAACTTGCAAGTGTACCTCCTTTGGTTGGGGCATGAATTGACTGACTAAGCTTACAACAAAGGCAACATCGGGTCTAGTATGTGATAGATATATGAGTCTTCCAACTAATCTTTGGTACATTTCCTCGTCAACTGTAATGTCTTCTTCTGCATTTCCCAATTTTAAATTTGGATCGATTGGTGTACTCGCTGGCTTGCATGTTGTCTTGCCCGTTTCCTGCAGAAGATCTACGTATTTTTGTTGGGATATGAAAATCCCTTCCTTAGAGTGAGTAACTTCAATTCCCAAGAAATACTTCAATTTTCCCAAAGTTTTAATCTAAAATTCTTTGGCTAGGTGTTGTCCTAACAGTTGTTGCTCCTTTTCATCATTACCGGTCACTATAAGGGTTTGAATATTATTGATAATAGCTTAATGCTGATTTGATTACAAAAGACTCAATACTAATCTCTATTTATAGACAGACATAGACTCAATTCTAAATTAGGAACAAATCATACTAATAATGAGAGATATTCTAAGATATCTCTATGAGTATAAATTGATCATAGGAAATAACTGAAGATACTCTAATATAATATAAAAGATATTATAATATATTTTATAATATTCTAACACTCCCCCTCAAGCTAAAGCTTACTAAGCTTTAGCTTGCTACAAGAAAACAATATTTTGCTCCACAAATAAAAAAAGATGGAAAGGCAACTCAGGGATACATGTGAAGTCACAGAGAATTGCTATAAATATAGCCTAGCTAGATAGCCTGATTGATCATCAGCCTGAGGGAAATTCATGGCAAGCAATTGAACAAAACAAGCTCCATTCTTCTAAAAAACTGCATATGGAAGCTTCAAACCAATAATATCGGAGACTCAATATTTAAACTTGAATCTGTTTCAAGGAGAGAGAGGCGTGCTTCAAGGAGAGAAAGGCAATGCCAGTGCATCTGAGACAAATTGCCAAGATAAAGTGAGTCATGAAAATAAAAGACACCGTTAGAATAACCACCAACGGAAGAAGTCATCACTAATATGATTCATATGTGGAAAAAGGGACACCACCAGAATGATCGTCGGTGGGAATATAAGCCACTATTATAATCTATTAGTAATAACTACATTGCATGACAAACTTCGAAGAAGAAGCAGCGCGACTCTAACGAAACAAAGCCATGATCGATCAACGGAATAAGAAAATGCGTCCAAAATGCGAGAGATAATGGCTGTTTGAACAAAAGCACATATTTTCGTTGATCAAAATGGGAGAGTAAAGGCAGATCTGGAACCGTCGAAGAGAGAATAATCGTGCACCAAGAAAGTAAAAAGAAAGCTCAAAAGCATGCCAGTAACCTTAGTTGCTGAATCATGTTTCAGCTGATCTACAAGAGGATACAAAGCCTCCCCAAGCATAGTCCTCTGCTGTTCAGAGGGTGCATTTGCGAGTGCTATAGCCAAATCCTGAATGGGCATTGGTTGGCCTACAGCATCACGAATTGGAACACCACCCATGTCATATGGGACTAACATCATTCCTACAGCAACTCCTTGAAGAGGGACATCTTGCATGTTGCGGCCAGGAGGGTAGCGATAAATGCGTTGCCTTGGAATCATCTGTTGTTGCATCATTGGCCCTTGCTGCTGGGGTTGTTGACCAGGACCAGCTCCGCGGCGCCCACCTGGGCGCTGGCCTTGTTGTCTGCTGAACCATTGGAACAAAGAAACTTGGCATCAGACCACCACCAGGTCTCATTCTAGGAACAAGCTACTACTAATATCCAAATCCAGCTTGTGGAGGAATCATGGCTGGAGGCCCTTGCCCATACATAAATTGTTGCTCGAGACCAGGAGCCCCAGGAGGGTCGAGTGGCATTCGGGGTGCAATAGAAGGTGTAATTGCAATAGGTCTCATTTGTGAAAATTGTGCCTGTAAATAACCTTGCTCTTCTATCTTCTTTCCTCTGTGCGACAACAACATAAAGAGGTTTGCCAGCAATCATTTTACCATTCATCTCTCCAAGAGCTGGTCTGAGATCGATTCTGATAGCTGGTCCCTCTCCTTTTCCGGCCATTGGATTTCACACCTAGCAAAAAAGATTTAAGAGGAAGAGGATGCAAAATCACAGCACCAACATTGTGATTCAAAGTGGTGGTGACAGCAGTAAATAGACATAGGATAAACCCGCCAATGATCGGAATGGATAAGGGATACTACGGAGAAACTGAAACTTTTTTTTTTTTTGAAAACTTGCAGTAAAACTTTTCCAGCAGCGATGGCAGGTAGTAGCAAGAGCTATTGGTTAGGGTTCTGTACAGCTTTCCACAACCCAATGGGGTTTGGGGCTCCAAAACTAAAAGGGTTGAACCTCCAACCTTGTGGTTAATAGCCACAACACTCTAAAAAATTGAGCTACAGATCTTGGAGGTAGCAGGTGTAATCGTAATCCGAAGCTAGAATACGAGGGCAGATTCAAAACCAAGAAGCCGAGGCAAGTTCAATGAAAGAGGTCGCGTGCCAATCTGGACGAGGTGAAGCTGATGGAGTGGTCGTTTTCCAGAAAAGTCACCGGAAACAGTGACGGCGGCAGTAGCAAACTGAACGGAAAACGAGTGAAACTGGTGTCGGAATGTGTCACGACAGTGGTTTGAAAAAGGAAGGATCACGTTGTAAAAGAGAAACTGTGATTATATTCCCAAACTATTGGGAACTCGAAGCGGAATTGAGGCGGGATCGTTCAAGGAGGATCGAAATAGGCTTTAATACCATGTTGAAGAATTAGAGTAAAAATATATTTATTGAATTGAATTATTTTGGCAATACATCAAATATATATATATACTAGATTACTAAACAACCAAATCCTATTAGTACTCATATATAACTAAATCCCTACTAGTACTCCTGTTTAACTGAATCCCTATACTTGAGGGATATAAAACAGAAACATATTTTGACACTGTTGTATCAAACTAGTTGAGTTAAAAGATATCATATGGCTGGCTATAAAATAAATTATAAATATTTTATTTAAAATATGTTATTATGAGATAGCGTTAAAGTAATAGATAAGTAATATCTGCTGATGACTACCGAGAGATCTAAAGCACTTAAGAAAATTAAAAACAGGTCATACTACTAGACTGAATAGTCAACAGAATTTTAGCACAAATCAACAAACATATATTCCACAGGAATTAGGAAGGAAACACCTCTTTACTAAGTGCATCAATGAATTGCAAGATATTGATGATTATTAATTTGTGTAGAATATGATAGTCATGCACTAAAATTACAAGTTATGAGAACTATAGTCCAAAAAAGTAACTCTGTCTTGTAAATCCATTCTTCGTTCTAGTAATCAAACTTATGTTTCTTCTTAATTACAGCATCAGAAAACCTAATCCAAATTTTTAATCCAGAGCATTCTCTTTATTCAGCACGGTTTTTGTTCATAGTCATTGTTACTCATATTTACGAAAGAATTTTCTACAAATAAAGCATTATCCAAACAAGCTGCAACAAAAACTTAAATAAAAAACAGATTCAGAAAATATGAGATACATCAACATTGAACAAAAACCAGCATTTTCTCTTCATAAAACAGACTTCTCACTTACATATGGACATGTCATTTGACAATGGATGGAAGAAGCAGTATTCTTGAGTCTTGAACCCTTGATCCAATAACAGCGAAACGTCTCTTCAGAAAGGGAAAAATGTCACACATAAAAAATAAATTAGTTTTTTACAAATATTTTTGTCGCTTCATTCAGGACATTTTTCAAAACACCCTAATATGCATAAACCACTAGATAAGATGATCCTTCAAAGGTCTAATGCTTCATTTATTAAAGCAACATTTTCTACAAATGCAACATTGTTAATCCTTTATAATATTGCACCCAAGTAAGCAAGTAAGCATAAAGCATTGCATAAGATTATCATTCAATTGACCAATGCATTATCATTTATCAAAGCAAGCTTTGCTACATACGTAGCATTGCTAATTCTTTAGCATGCTCAACTCCAGTTCATCATTCAACAGGACATTTTCAAGCATATAGTATTCATTTCTCTTTTTTGTAAACAATGAGCAGAAGAAGCTTTATAAGAACAGTTAGTCGCAGATTCAGAACATACTATTTTCATACTTAAATTATCAAATGCCTCTCATCATTTTCATGTTTCAATATCTTTCCATGTTTAAATGTATCTTAGAATTAGCAAATGTGATCAGTGTCCACTAGAAATTTACTCCAAATTAAGGTATTGCAAATTAACAGCAAATATCAAGATTAAAAATATATATATATTAGATCTCTCATAAGTAGGACAAAGAATAAGAACATAAATATCCACATACCGTGCTGAGTCATTCACTATCGCAAATGGGGTGACACAACCCAAAGGCACCTTGTGAGTAAAGAAAAAGAAATATTTGGAATAAGTCAATGATAATTTCAATCATATGATCTTTAACAAATAATCATACTAAATATGGCACTAAACAAAGTATTTTGTAGCCAAGGTATGAACAAATCCATAAATGGAATTAAATGCATTTATACGCCAGTAACTCAATAAGAGAATTCCTAATAAGAATTAGTTTCCTTAGCCACTATATAATGGTTTTTTATTTTTTTGACTGGACACTATATAATGGTTAGTAACAAGTAACATGGTATATATATTTTATGCAACTTCTGAACTTTAACAAGAATCCAAGTAGTGAACACAAACATGTCTACAAATCTGACAATTTGTACTTCATTGATATGATATCCGTTAATAATTTTTATATTGAGTCTAACTTATCCTTACAAAACCGGCTTCTAAGGTGAAGAGTACCACAGTGGGACATGGGTTTTTCTTAATACACCCCCTTACGTTTTACGTCTATCACTATTGGGCTTGATGTGTATATATAAATGGTGGATGGTCTGATCGAGTAAGCTCAGATAGCAACTTGAATATGAACATTTTCACATCAACTATGAAAAGGATTGAACTAATATTTATATTCATGTGGGATATAATCTAAATAGGAATGTTATTGTTAGGACTCAGATTAGTTGAATTAGTTCTAGAAGTTAGAAAATAATTAGGGGGTTAATTAGTTAGTTAGGAGATAAGAGCTTTTGTAGGTTTGTTAGTTATTTTAATTTTCTGTTTTGGGTTTGTTAGTACTTTCTGTTTCTATTTTCCTATTTCCTAGGTTAGGGCTGTTTGATCGTTATCCCTTTTATCCTATTGTACAGAGAGACTATAAATAAAGGTTCTCTTCCCCTTATAAAGCATCTTTTGCCAAAATTAAGAGTGCATGTTCCTTATAAATGAAGGATGCATTTTCCCTTGAAGAGTGTATCTGCTCTTGCTATCATTCCTTTATTAAATACAGCCCTTTTACTACTAACTCAATGTTCCATTTTTTTTAATTATACAATTTGTTTTATTATTCGTAGAATTTTTTTTATTAGTAGTCACACAAGTATAGGAGGTTTGATCAATTAACAATGGCATGCCCATATATGGGAGAATGTAGGTAGTTATAATTTGTAAGTGTAAGATAATGTTACATATTATCTCCCTTTATCGGTCAACCGATACATAGACACTCAATACCAGCAGAGGAGTATATGGTGTGGTTTAGACACAACTTCAATATATATCTATCAGCTCCGCACCTACTGCGGTATCCACAATGTGGTGTTGTAGAAAAGTCAGCTCAACCATCACAGCGACAAAAGCGTAATAGACCTCGTCCACCGACTCCCCTGTTACTATTGAAAATGAAGCGCCAAAACCACATCACAATTTATTTTCTTTCACCCCAACACAACAACAATTTGAATCACCAAGACAATCATTTCAATTCATGTTAACTCAACAATATGATCGCCGACAATCTCTACATTCAAGCGACCAAGATTTTGTGAATAATTTATTTGATGCAGACCTAGGTATGCCTGAGTTGGCTGCTCGTTATATTAATAACATGTACTCATTTGGTGTTCCATTGTTCCCCAATCAAGTAGATCATAGTTCTTCGATGCATGACGACCTACTAAGTGAGAATGTACAGGAGACACATGGCCCAATTGACAAAGAAAATCCACCTCCACATTGTCCAGGTCGTATTCGTCGACCACCACGATGTGGGACTCAACATCATATAGGAGATTGATGTAAAAAAACATTGTAATAAAATTTGTGTTTTTTTTTTTCACTCATTTTGTATTTGTATTTTTAATTAAATTTTATTATTTTTATAAACTCCATTTTATTTAAATTTTTTAATAATTATAAAAAGTAAAATTTAATTAGATAATTATTATAAAAATAATTAACATTGTATTTATTTAATTAAAATAATTACTTAAATTAATAACTACTGAAACTTAAATTAATTACTTAATTAAAATAATAATTATTGAATAATAAAATGTATATTTATTATTATGAAAGATGTTAACGAGAAATAATGTGTGGCATTATCTCGCATTTAGAGATTATAACTACTCACACTCTCTCGTACATGAGCTTGTCATTCTTAATTGATCAAACCCCTATATTTATGTTTACTAAATAGCACTACTAATAAAAAAATTCTACAAATAACAAAACAAATTTTATAATTAAAAAAAAAATGGGACATTGAGAAGTTGGCACTAGTGCAATTTAACCTTGTTACATCGGTTCCTATAACATGTTAGATCGGTTACTTGTCCGATCTAACATCAAGCGTTGTAATAAATAATTAACTATTAAATTGGCTAAAATGAACCAATCTAACAAGTCAAATTCAAATTGATTTATTAGATCGGTTAAATTTGAACCAATCTAACAAGTCAAATTCAAAATTAATTTATTAGATCGGTTAAATTGGCTAAATTTGAACCAATCTAACAAGTCAAATTCTAAAAATCAATTTATTAGATTGGTTAAATTTGAACCAATCTAACAAGTCAAATTCAAAATTGATTTATTATATCGGTTAAATTTGAACCAATATAACAAATCATATTCAAAATTGATTTACTATATCGATGAGATCGATTTAAATAATTAACTAGAATTTCTCATTCAACCATAAGACTCAAAACTTCATATGAAGCTTTACATTTAAAAATCAATGATAATGAGTCATAAAAATCTTACAAAATCAGAGTTATCAAACTTATAGCTACAGTATCATTACTACTTATTTAAAAAAAACACTTTATCTTTTATTAACAATCTAAATATACTAAAATGATACAAGTGCTTCAAGCATTTTCAATTAGTTCAAGAATCAAGTTTGCACAACGTTGTCGGACGTTCATCATTTCATCATCTTCGAATGGTTTTGAGTCTCCAAATATCTAAATTATAAACATCGAAATAACAAGATTATTGAATCACATGACCATAAAAATCATAAGTACTTAATTAATACTAACTTTGAAAAAATCTATCATATACCCGCATCCATGAATCAACAAGACCACTAGATACAATGTTCAACATATGTATCATAATGTAGTAGCCACACTCATAATCTTTAGGTTGTCTTTGACACTAAAATTGAATATCATATATAAACTTATAGTGAGTAATTATTATATAGAAAAATACATATAAATTATAATTGAAATTCTATATATATAATCTAAAATAACTTACATTAGGAATGCTCCATGTGGGTTTATTCTTTTTTAATCTTTGCAACCTATTATATTCACCCAAAGCTCTACAAAAATAAAATACTCGTTAAACTTGTATTATAAAACATAACAAAAAATTCATGTACATATACGTATACGGGAAATACATTAAACACTTACAAATCAACGATGTGCATGATATTTTTATTTGGTTTCCATCCCAACGAACATAGGAAGACTATAGTATTCTTCCTAGGACAAATAACGAGCAATTGCCAATGATGACTACATTGTGCAAAAAATTAAATGTGTTAAGTACATTCATATTATAATGAATAAATTATAATAAAATTTACTTACTTGTTGCGATAAGGTAATAGATAACACTCTTTTTGATCCTGTTGCAACTTGTTTTGTATATATTTTTGAGCCGCAATAGGATCATATTCACTCTGAATGAAACATGGATCAATGAATCCATATGCGCCACTCTTTCCCAAGTCAATACAAAGGCGATGCATATATCTAAGATATTGAAATAAATAAATTAAAATAATTTTTTGTTATAAATGAAATTAATTACTTGACTAATTTTACAAATTAAATGTACTTACGTCAACCATATTTGTATAATAGTGATACACAACTCTCGATTACCCATACACAACTCTACTATATCGCTTTGTCCAAGAACAAACATTTCACTTGTCTCATGTTCCAATTTTAGCTTTATCGACAATGATATACTCATTGACTTTAACAGCAATTGTTGAACAGAATCTAGTTGAGATTCAGACTTTTTGAGTGGAACGTCAACTTTCATAAATATGTCAGCCTCCTAAATAATTAAAGATAAATTATTTAGTCATTTAAAATATTTCAAGTGTAAATAGAAAAACATGTATGTAATGAATACCTTATCAGAAACAAGCCGCAAAAGTCTTTTTGGCCATTGAATGAAAGTATTTGAAGCATGACCAACTGTTGTTACTTCATCAGTGGGCATAGGTACTTGAGCATTTGCATCTAAAACCTTGGTAACTACCACCCTAACCATATCATTATCTAACAATTGATTGTGTAAGGTGGGCCCCAACTTGTACACATCAGCATATGCCACTACAGAATCATTATTATCAACATACAATGCACACTGTTCTAGGATATCATCGTCATCATCCTCTGGTATAGGTAATTCAACAGAACAACTGCCCTTCATGAACAAATTTGGATTTTGCTGTGATAGCTCCTGCAACACTTTATTTTTAATCACATTAGTAAGCTCCTCTATTTGGTGGCTACTGAAAACTGGTGGGGTGAAGGCATAATGAGAACGTGATCCAAAGTATTGTCGAATCCCCACACCTCGACCAACGGCACGAACACGGCCAGGATGCTCAGGTTTCCCAATGGCCTCCGTCAAGATATCTTTACGTCCATGTGGAACAAAGGTTCCATTAGACGTTTGCTCAACCAATGAATCCTACAAGAGGTTGACAAACAAACTGGTTTAAACAATAATTTCAAAAGGTCATAGAAAACTGCAACAAAATCAATAATTACTTATGTAAACTGGTTTAAACTTATAATAATAACTGAACTTTCAAGCAATTACTTATCTCAGACTACTTTTTCTTCCATAGTTACCTGAATATTCCTATTCCTTGGAACTATGATGTGATCATCACACACAAAAAACCATAGTCCCTAGTTTTTTTTAAATCAAACAGCTACCTAGCCTAATGTAATAGTTTTATTTTTCTTTTGAAATTATGTGTATATGATCATATTATATGAAGAGGTGTGTTAATTAATTAGTGAAAATAGTTATTAAGAGTGAAGTATATAATTGATTGATGATGAAAAGTATATATATGTGCAGGAAGAATCAGGCAAAAAAGGTAGTTTGTATTCCTGCACCAGCAGCTGCAAACAGTTCAAAGAATCAGGTGCTATATATATATATACATATATATATATATTAGGGGTTACTATATATGCAGCAGTTCAAAGAGTTGTTCAGCTAGAAAACAAGTTGAAAGAAGCAGAACAGATCCAAACATGTTGGTTATTACTTACACCTCAAAACACAATAATCCATGGCCAACTCAAATAAATGCTTTAGTTGGTTCAACAAGATCTCAACCAACCAAAAACAACAATGCTTCTAACAAGAATTCATCAGAAACTTACACAATTACTTACAATTTTTTCTGCAATGACACGCGCATCTTTTGATGAGTAATCTCCCGATGGCTTTTGTCGGGCTCTCTTCCACTTTTCATGACGTGATGGTGGAGATGGAGGTGCAACTATTGAATTTCCAGATGATTCTTGTCTTTGTTTTAATTTTTCATTCATCAATCTTTCAGTAAGCAACTCATATCCCCCACGAGACATTAGGTGAGGGTATTTATTATGAGACTGAATCATTTGTGCCTTCCTTCTTTTCTCCTATTATAAGTAATACACTAATTAAATGTAATACTAGAAATAAATTTATTAAGAGAAACTAAATTATTAATCTAGCTAACCACAAAGGAAGGATCCTGTCGTTTCTGAACAAACGCCTTCCATATGTCCTTATCAAGATAAGTATATGCCTCAAGAGGAGATTTGTGACTCAAATCCCCACCATTTAAATATCTAGATGCTAGACTAGTTTTAAATGCCCTCCAACGTTCACTGGCATATGAAATCTATTTCTTTTTCAAAAATTCAGAATCAGGAACGTCCCATTTCACCTACATTACAAAACAAATGGAGGAGTTAGTGTATGGCATTAAAATATATTTACGAAATCATATATATACTAAAATATTCAAAAAACTACAAGTACCTTGATAGCTTCCCATATCTGATTTTTCAAGTCGCTATGTACGTCGTCCCAATTATCCACCAAAATACTGACAAAGTTTCGAGCAAGGGAAGCAACATGACCCTTAAAGTTTTTTCTATTTATCCCTGAAGGTAATCCAGTCAATGGATCTAAATCAATCGAGAACTTCTTACCTATCATACATTTACGTTTCAACTTTGCCATACGTGTGCCACGCCTACCCTTTCTTTGTGTAGACTGAGTACCCTCCATACTTTGCGAAGGAGCAAACGAATTATTCATGTGTCCTTTTTAAAAAAGAATAATAATGGTCAATAGTAATTCAAAATAATGGAGTAAAATAATTATAAACAATCATGTCATATATTGATAAAAACTATAAACAATCAAAGTAAATATTATTGATAATATGAAATTTATTAAGATAAACTATCATTATTACCGTTTTATTTCTTACGAGTCTTATGTTTGAATATTCTCCCATATCCCTTCTTGATGATCATCACGAGTGGCATATTCATCGTCCACTATAGTTTCTTCAATGAAAGTAAGTATTCGTTGTGAGAATGAAGGAGTCTCAGAAATATCTAGTGTTGAATCTAGACTTTCATTTGGTCCATGCAAGCTTTTACCTTGGAGAACAACTGACAACTTTTTGTTAGAAGGATCACTAACATAAAACACTTGTTTAGCTTGGGATGCCATAATAAAAGGCACATCCTTGTATGCTACCTTTTCAAGGTCCACCAATGTAAAACCAAATTCATCAATTTTAACACCACTATTGATGTCAATCCATTTACATTTAAAAACAGGCACTTTAAATTTAATGAAATCGACATCCCAAATCTCTTCAATGGTCCCATAGTAAGGTATGGACGCTGTAACAGGAATTTTTATCTTTTGAACTAGAGAAATGCATGGACTCAGCTACGACCATAACTCCACTATTTTGCACGGTACTACTGTCATCCTGACTCTTTGTGTAGAATGTAAAATTATTGATATCGTAGCCAGTCCAAGTTATGACATCAAAATGAGGCCCATTTGCTAGCCATTTTAATGTATCAGAAGTTGTATTGTTGGTTAAAATGGTTTCTTTAAACCACTTTAAGAAAGTTTTGTTATGCTCATTCAACAACCATTTTTCATTCATTCTAGGATATTTTTCTTTCACAATGCTTTTATGAGCAGAAAGGTAAGGTTGAACCTCATCAGTGTTATTCAATATATACAAATGTGCTTGAAGTACTTCCTCCCGTCCCATGCTTTTAAGTTTTAAGCCTCGTATACCATTACCAACACATGTTCCCTCATGACGAGATCTAGGAATTCCTATGGCTTCTGCTTTCGACATATAGTCAGAACAAAACTCAATAGCTTCTTCTGCTATGTACCTTTCAACAATAGATGCTTCAGGACGGTGTGGATTCTTCACATATCCTTTTAAAATCTTCATGTAACGCTCGACTGGATACATCCACCTCAAATAAATAGGACCACATAATTTAATCTCCCTGACTAAATGAACAATTAAGTGAACCATGATGTCAAAAAAAGAAGGAGGAAATACATCTCTAGTTGGCACAATATAATAACAGCTTCATTTTCCAACTCATTTAATTTTTGAGGATCAATGACTTTGCTACAAATAGCGTTGAAGAATAAACACAACCTAGTTAAGACATCTCTTACTTTTTTAGGCAATATGCCACGTAAAGCCACTGGTAGTAGTTGTTGCATCAATACGTGGCAATCGTGAGACTTTAAGCCAACTAATTTCAAATCTTTCATTGAGACAAGACTCTTGACATTTGAGGAGTAGCCATGTGGCACTTTTATTCCCCGTAAACACTCACAAAAGCTTCTCTTCTCCTTTTTTGACAATGTATGACAAGCAGGAGGCAAATATGTTCGTTTACCTGCTGATTGTGGAGCTAATTGTTGTCGTATACCCATCTCAACCATATCTAGACGAGAATTTAAGCCATCCTTTGTTTTCCCTTGAATGTTGAGAAGTGTTCCAATTACACTATCACACACATTTTTCTCCACATGCATCACATCAAGACAGTGTCTTACATCTAAACTAGACCAATAAGGAAGATCAAAGAACACAGACTTCTTCTTCCATATATTTTTCTCATATGTCTGTTTTTGGTTCTTTCCAAAGATAACGTTGATATCCTTAACTCGTTGATAAACTTGCTCCCCGGTTAAGGCTTTATGGGAAATTTCATGCTCTTGGTGTCCATTAAATGCTTTTCTCAACTTACGGTATGGATGATTAGACTTGAGAAATTTCCGATGCCCAACGTAAACTGTTTTTCTTCCATGTTTCAGTTGCTGGTAGCATTAGCCTTCTTCACATATAGGACATGCTTTATGTCCCTTAACACTATAGCCACACAAGTTTCCATATGCAGGAAAGTCATTGATGGTGCAAAATAGCATTGCACGCATCTTAAAATATTCACGGTAATACCCATCAAACACATCAACACCTTTCCAAAGCATTCTCAAATCTTCAATCAATGGACTTAGATAAACATCTATGTCATTTCCAGGTTGTTTTGGACCTGAAATAATCATAGATAACATAATGTATTTACGCTTCATGCAAATCCAAGGAGGTAGGTTGTAGATAACTAGTAGAATGGGCCATGAACTATGGTTACTACTTAAGTTTCCATATGGATTCATTCCATCTGTAGCAAGTCCAAGCCTAAGGTTCCTTGGCTCATTTCTGAACTCCGGGTACAAATCATCAATTTTCTTCCACTGCAAAGAATCAGCTGGATGACAGAGTTGTCCATCACGTTTCCTCTCATCGGCATGCCATCTTACATTCTTTGCATCATTTGTATTAGCAAACAATCGTTTGAACCTCGGAACTATTGGAAGATACCATAACACCTTCGTAGGAGGCCTCTTTGAGCTTTCTTCATAAATGGAATCACCATCCTTCATTTTGTAGCGTGATAATCCACACTTAGGACACTTATTCAACTCTTCAAACTCATTTCTATACAATAAACAATCATTAGGGCATGCATGTATTTTCTTATACTCCATGCCCATTGGACACAATATCTTCTTTGCCTCATAGTTACGATTCGGCAATGTGTTACCTTCTGGGAGCATTTCTTTCAACAATTCGAGTAATTCGGTGAAGCTTTTATCTGTCCATCCATTTCTTGCCTTCAAGTTGAACAATCTCAACACCGCAGACAACCGTGTGAAGTTAGTGCATCCCGGATATAATGTCTCTTCTTTGTCACTGCACAAATTATCATATACATGTGCACGATTAAAGGAATCTTGTCCAACATCACGTATCATGTCCTCTAGTTGATCACTCATATCTACATCAAATTTTTCTCTTTCTAAGGTATTTGACATGTTTAACAAATCACCATGCCATATCCATCTGGTATAATTCAGGTCAATCCCGGAACAAATAAGATGACTTCGTATTTCCTCAAAATGTAATGTATTTTCATTCAAACAAATAACACAAGGACAATAAAATCTTCCTTTACTTTCAGGAAGTTTTTTTAAAGCAAATTGTAAAAACTCCTCAACTCCTTTTTCATACTCTGTACTAACGATTAGCATTCATCCAACTGCGATCCATAACTACTTCTAAAAAAATATACAATGGTAAAATATACAAATAATGTCGTTGCAAAAAAGAACAATTCAGCAATGAACAATTCATCAAAGAACAATTCAGCAATGAACAATACAAAATTTCTTAAATAACACAAAACGTCCAATAAAATCAAGGCACTAATATAGGAATTTCGCGACATTCAACATTATCCTAATAATTATGTGTGTTACAAATTATAATTACTTCATAATAAATATTCAAGTGATTTGGAAACTTCGTGGAAACTTAGCAAGGATAGTGATTAATAAGATATTCATCATAAGAAACTTCACAATTGGAAAAAAACAAATACACGGATGCTTAAGTTTCAGGGAGACACTAGGTGCAGAACAATGCATTGTGCTTAGATCATTAAGAGTTCAAATTGAGGGAACAAATCAAACATACAAGAATTCCGAGTATCTGAAGTACCAAACAAAACGGAGGAACTTCACAGATCAACATTGTCAACATATCAATTACAAAACAGAAATAGGCAAATCAATTAATAGTAGCCAACTGGTGACAGATAATTCAAAGACATTTAAAATTATACCAACAAACATTATCTAGGAGTGAATCACAAAATTGATCTAAATAAAGCTAATAAAGCTAACTATGAAAACACCAAACATAATAGCAGAGCATGTCAACAAAAATCCATCTGCAGAATGCAACTTGAAAACTTGTACTTACTTTCAATAGATGGAAAACGAATGCAGAAAAGTTCATCCTTAAGTTCGTTAATAATTATATTCATAATAATTATGTTGATCTTAATTACATCGTTATTTGTTATAGTTGAACTTCAATAAGTTAAGATGAAATTGCGCTACTATTTTTTATTCTATATTTTGGCTTTTGATTTGAGGGGGTTTAATGGTGCTGGGATGAGAGGGTTTTGTGAGGATGAGTTAGACTCGATATAAGATTGACTTTGACTACTAGTACTTCATATTCTTCTTTGCGTCTTTGGTATTGAGTTCCAAGAATGCTGAATGTGAGTTGAATCAACTCTCCAATTTTAATGTGTTTGACAATTCTCGCGTTTGGTTGTATTATTTTCTTCAAGAAATTAGGCCATGTAACTTTATGTAAAGTTAGATTCAATTAATTGTATATGAAGATAGTTCTTACTCCTTAGAGATTATTTATGTGTTGGCTGGCTTTTTTTTTTATTACAGATTCAATTTTCATTATGTAAAGTTCAGATTTTTGGGATTTGAAAACATATCTTCAAGTCTTCCACTTTTTCATTAGCTTAGAACTGTTTATGTTTAAAGTGATTATTAGGAAGCTACACGTTTCATAGAACACTCTCTGCCTTACTTTAACTCCAGGTGAGTAATGTATTTAATCTATACCAAATATAAACAAAAAATCTAATGTATTTAATCTATACCAAATATATTTGATCACATGTACGTAAAGAAATAGTTATTTCATGCTTTAAATCCCAAGCTGTCATGAATTTTGGCTTCCTGATTCACACAAACTACCTAACAACAAACACAAGCTAATCCTAACAAAATTAGCAGAACATTAACACTGTAATAAACATTTTATGTTTATAATATACTGTAGCATCAACATTACACTTGAAGTAACCAAAGAGAAGGTGGAGACCAATGAGTGGATGAGAAGATTTTATTTTAGAACAGTTGAATATATATCAAAATCAATTTTATTATTTGAATCCTGTTGATTTGAATACACTCTTAATGGCTAATACTATCTGAATCAAGTTTTTTAAACTATAGTATTTTCTTTAGGTTTTAATATAACCAAATAAAATTACAAAATTTTGTAAACACAAAACAAAGTGATATACTTATAATTTATAACTTAAAATCAAAAAGACTATTTTTGAAAACCAAACATGCCATAAGCAATCATTTTATCAAACAAAAGTTTTCAGAAGCATGGAGTTGTTTACATGTACAAATATCATCACAACTACAGCAAGATGCACCACATCAATCATCAATGCAAAATATCTATGTCTACCACTAAAAAAGGATGAGAATAACTGCTATGAAAAACAAAGCAAATTGTGAATATGTGAGCATATTCTCACTCAAATCAAAAGATGTATAGGTAGTCAAATTATTATCAATGATTCATATTAATATTCAATAACCCTTTACACATCCGAATAGTCAAACATGACTCTCATTTACATTTAAACGTTTAGATGAGATGATTCATGTCTCTTTCAATTTAGTCAATAATTTTGAGTTTGAATTCAAATCTCCTAATGTAATTGCGTACATTAAAACTCTTTTAAGAATTAGTCTCAAAAATTATATATAAAAGATACTTGACCTGCATAATAAGTTTTATTTATTTCTAGGCCTAATTTGGACTATGGTAAAGAGAACAAGCTTTCAATTTTAAGGATTATGTAATCCATAAATCACTTGGAACTTCTAGGTTCAAATTTTCATATTTTATATGAGGGCTTAGGATACATGTTTCAAAAATAAGTACTAAATGCAGAAAAATATTGAATGCTATGTAAATTACATCCTCCACATTTTACTTGTTCAACATACAACTCCATCTAATTTATTTGAACAATCAAAGAAGAAAATCAGTAACAAATCTGGTTTTGCAGAACAATAACTATATAGGAAAAAAAAATCAGTAATAAATCTGGTTTTGCAAGCCGATAAGCGCTACCAAACTGATATGATCAACTAAATAATAGCATTTAATATAGGAATATTAACATACCTGCTGAATTGAACCAGGACCAAACTGTGGAAAGCAATGTGAGATTCCTCCACTGTTCCAGTAGAAAACTAATCAGCATCTAAGGGATCACAAATTATTAAATCACAATGTAATAGAAAAATTCAATTTAAAACTAAGAACCTTATCAGTTTCTTCTTATTGAATACAACGTTAGGGCGAAGAAATAGAAGGTCGTTGCCATTTGGAACTTTCCAAGAGGTAATGCAACCACCAAAGAGGTATATTTCAGCTTCACTGCAAACACAAGTGCAAGTTTCATAGATAATTATAATTTCTACATAACAATGAACACACTCACAGACACACGTGTGAAGGGAAAAAGAGCAGAGAATCACGCACTCACTTAGCCGGAGAAGTGAGAACGAGTTTAGGTAAATTCCCTTCGCCTTCTGTAATTCGCACTCCCAAACCTCGTTGGTGAAAGAAATTGATATTATCGAAGTTTTTAGATTTTTCAACATTGTTAGTATTGGTAGCATTTCTGATCGGAGACGGCGGTGGCGGAGAAATTGAAGTGAAACTCGGTGACGGCGAAAATGCGTCTCAAGCCAAAAGTAACGTAATAGCGACTGAGAACCACCGAGAAGAAATGCGACTAACGTGAAGGAAGGAAAATGCGATTAACGTGAAGGAAGGAAAATGCGATTAACGTGAAGAAGGAAAATGCGATTAACGTGAAGGAAGAAATGCACGTGAAACTTAATGCTATTGTAAGATTTAGGAAAATGGCTACTGTAAGATTTCTATTTTCTAATGTTGATTTATGGGAATTTTTTTTAAAATATTTATTAGATGGGTTTAATATAATAGATTTAATAAAATTTTAAATTTTTTTTAATATATTTGTTAGATTGGTTTAATATAGCAGATCTAATAAATCATATAAGTTTTAAACAAAATATTTGTTAGATCGGTTTAATATAACAGATCTAACAAATCAGT